>UESW01004019.1:1142748-1173103 GCA_900491605.1 Calamus simplicifolius
TCTCTGACTTTTCTGGGGTCGACACGAAAATCTTCTGGAGTCGACTCTAACAGTCCAGGAGTCGACTCTAAGTCGTGACCAGAAAAACCATCGTTGTCTTTCTGTTGGAGTCGGCTCTAACAGTCCAGGTGTCGACTCTAAGTCTGTGCCGATTTCGGAGTCGACTCTGCGATTCCATGTGTCGACTCTAATGTCTGCAATCTTACCTTGACATTAGATTCGAACTAGAATTTGATTTGTCTAGTGATTTTGATTAATGAATCAAATCATAAACTGAAAAACTTAATCAAAATCATTAGTAACTTCAAATGTTATACTCAAATAGTTTTGTTAATCATCAAAATCAACAATTGGGTCAACAATCTCTCCCTTTTTGATGATGACAAAAACTTTGAGTATATGCATTAAAAATTCATTTGAACTAAGAATTATAGACATTGTTAAAGCTTTAAAACTTCCTAACAGAGAATTTGATGCCAAGTTTCAAAATGAACTTTAAAAACATACTTGAGTTTTATTATAAAAACAATCAAGATGATTTAACTTTTTTATAGAAAATCATTAAGCTCCCCCTGCATTAAATAACTCCCCCTATGCAAGGTATATGTAAATAAACTGAAATATGATCAATTGATTAGAATTTAGAGATTTCTCTCCCCCTTTTTGAGATATGCCAATTGATTAAAATATATTGAAATCTTACAAATCTTATATTCTTTCATTCTCTCTTATATTCTTTCATGCTCTCTTCTTTATTCTTTCATGCTCTCTTCTTTATGCATATACAATTTCTCTCCCCCTTTTTTGTTATCAGCAATAAGGTGAGTTTAAAAATAATAATGTAGGTTATCAGAGCGAGGTTGTTGGTTCATTCAATCATAGAGATAGTAATCTTCATCCATGGTAATTGCTCGACATAGACAAATTTGCAAAAAAGATAATTGTATTTCATTTCAAGATGCATTACATGTGTCTATCAAAATACATTCTCAGTACTATATCAATCAGACAATCCTAGATACATGCTAACAAAGTATAGTAAACTAGAAATCCTAAGATTCAAAATATGAAGAGCTAAACTTAGGTTTCTAAAAGATTAGGGTAGGATAGGCTTAGATAGGGTATCACTGTAGGAAATAGAAGGTCAATCAAACATGCTTGTATACAATTTTCTTCAGATGGCCTATCATTTCCATAATCTCATCTTTTTGTGATTTCTTAAAGCCTTCAAGACAACTCTCAACTTGAGCAACAGCAAGGTCTAAATCTTTCTTCAATTGTCCAGTAGCATCTAGATAAGCTCTAGATCCGTCTGCAATCCCTTCCAGCCTTTCAAAAATCTTTTGAAGCTCAGTGCCAAGGGACTCTGCAGAGCGGCTAATGGAAAATGAAATCAAGTCGAGTCTGGAATTGATCTCCTCCTTAAATTGTCTGATGTCATCTCTCAACTGACAAATATCATTGCTCCTCTGACTGTCATACTCAGCTAGTAATGCTCTGAGCTGACCAATCTGCTCATCAGAAAATCTCCAGATACAAAAGCTGTCTGAGGTGGAGGTGAAGAATATGTACTCGGTCCAGCCTCAGAAGGTCCAGCAGTAGATGGTCCGCAATAGATGGGTCAGGGACTGATGGTCCCGCAACTGATGGTCCAGGGATGTCCTCTACTCTGGCTTCCTCAACTCTGCCTCCCTGCTCTAGCCTCTCGTCCTCCTTTTATCCAATTACCATTTACCTTTCTGAAGCCCATACGGTGAATGGTAGAGACACTGTAGTAGTCTGTATGCCTTAATTTCCTCAGTGGCTCATTGTCCATGATTAACACACCTTGGCTTCTGAATACCAAAGTCAGAATCATACCATATGGCAATAGATCTCTTCTTGGTTGCTGCCTCTGCCATATAGCCTATCATCATCCCAGCTAAGTTTACTGGCTGCCCGGTGATGATGCAATCCATCAACAAGATGTCTCGCTCCGAGACATACTCAAATCTGCCTATCTTTGGAAACAATATCCCCGCAGATGTTGTGAAGTAGCCTGAGTTCCAAATTCAGTTGATTTGCCAAAATCTCCTCAAACTCAGATACTTCTCTCCCCAACATCCTAGATAGGGCACCACCACGATCATCATGCTGATATTCATTTATTCCAATAGTGGGCATCTCTAACAAATTCCAAGAAATTCAACAGTGATTACAACTCTTGTTCCTCTAACAAAACTTACTAAACCTCCCTCTCCTCTACTCAAATCATTGTAGAACTCTCTTACAAGGGCAGGGTAGGTAGGAACATCCAAAGAACAAACTTTCTCCCATCCCATTTCCTTCAATTGACGGCCAATAGTAAAACCCTCCGAAGCAAAGAAATCGAAATCAACTTTTCTTCCGGTAGTGATGGCCTTACCCGCTAATTGGTCGATACGTGGAGAAGATGGAGAAGGTGGAGAAGCTTCTTGAGTGGCAGATGATGAAGATGACGCCGCTTGCCTCCGAATCGTCCTTTTTCTCGTGGGAACGCCGAACCTCCAACAATCGCACGCCTTTTAGGAGCCATGGGATTTGATTGGAATGAGTAATCAAGGGATTTGAAGAGTTTAGAGGGGTTGGAATAGGTTTGGAACGCTCTAGAGAGGATTGGAGACGATAGGGTTCGTTTAGGTGTCGACTCCGCCTTTTATTTTTGACCTAGGTTCACTTAGAGTCGACTCCCGCAAAGTGAGGTGTCGGCTCCGAACCAGAAAATCTGTCAGCGCCCGAATTAGAGTCGGCTCTGCAAAAGCCGGAGTCGGCTCTAATTGCCCAGACAGAACATCAAAAATAAAGGTGTCGACCCCCAAACTGAAGGTGTCGACTCCACAATAGTTTCAGTGAAAAATTTGAATTTCAAGGATCTAAAACTGATCAAATTAATCATCAAACTCTAGATAAGTGTTCCTTAATCAATTGGGGAAACAATGAATCAAATTTCTAGATAAATTTCCTTATTGGACATAGAGATTTTCAAGAAATTGATGAAGTCTAGATAGTTGTTGTCCTTAAGAGTTTCAGAAAATCATTCTAAAGGATCACAAACTCCTAATTCTCCTCTAAGATAACAAAATCTTTCTTCACTTAATGGTTTGGTAAAAATATCAGCTAATTGTTCATTAGTATTCACATATTCAAGACAAACATCATTGTTGGAAACATGTTCTCTGATAAAGTGATGTCTAATTTCTATGTGTTTAGTTCTAGAGTGTTGGATTGGATTCTTCGTTAGATTGATGCACTAGTGTTATCACATCTAATAGGAATTTTATCAAGTGTGATACCATAATCTTCAAGTTGTCGCTTAATCCAAAGGATTTGAGCACAGCAACTTCCAGCTGCAACATACTCTGCCTCAGCAGTGGATAATGCAACCGAATTTTGCTTCTTGCTAAACCAAGAGATTAAGTTACTTCCTAAAAGTTGGCATGCACCACTTGTACTCTTCCTATCTAATTTACAACCAGCATAATCAGAATCAGAATAAGCAATCAATTTCAAAGTTGAGTCTCTAGAATACCATAATCCTACATTTTTAGTTCCATTTAAGTATCTAAAGATTCTTTTAACAGCAAATAAATGTGATTCTTTAGGATTAGATTGATATCTTGCACATAGGCAAACAGAAAACATAATATCTGGCCTACTTGCAGTTAAGTAAAGAAGTGATCCGATCATACCTCGGTAATGCTTCTGATCTACTTTCTTACCTTCTTCATCCTTGTCCAGCTTGCATGAGGGACTCATTGGCGTACCAAGGGGTTTAGCAGATTCCATACCAAACTTCTTGAGTATTTCCTTTGTGTACTTTGTTTGGTTGATGAAAATCCCGCTTTCTCTTGTTTGATTTGAAGTCCAAGGAAGAAGTTGAGTTCTCCCATCATGCTCATCTCGAATTCTCCCTGCATTAACTTAGCAAATTCTTGACAAAGGAGATTGTTAGTAGCACCAAATACAATGTCATCAACATAAATTTGAACAATTAAAAATCCTTTTCTTTTCTTTTTAAAAATAAAGTTTTATCAACATTTCCTCTAGAAAAATTATTTTCAATTAAGAATTTACTCAATCTATCATACCAAGCTCTAGGTGCTTGCTTTAAACCATAAAGTGCTTTGTGTAATTTGAAGACGTGGTTTGGAAATTCATGATCTTCAAAACCAGGAGGTTGTTCAACATAAACTTCCTCATTTATAAAACCATTTAAAAATGCACTTTTAACATCCATTTGAAATAAGTTGAAATTCATATGACATGCAAATGCAAGCAGTAGTCTAATGGCTTCTAATCTAGCAACAGGTGCAAAGGTTTCATCAAAATCTATACCTTCTTCCTGATTATATCCCTTTGCAACTAATCTAGCCTTATTTCTAATCACCAAGCCATTTTCATCCAATTTATTTCTAAAAACCCATTTAGATCCTAATATAGGGTGATCTCTAGGTCTATCTACTAGAGTCCAAACTTGGTTCCTAGTGAATTGGTTTAACTCTTCCTGCATTGCTAACATCCAATAACTATCTTTCTCAGCTTCCTCTATAGTTTTGGGTTCTATATGAGATACAAATGCAAGATGATTTTGATATTTCTCATTGATGATCTAGTCCTTACACCTTGAGATGGATCACCTATGATTAGGTCCTTAGGATGACCATAAGCATATCTCCAATCTCTAGGTAGATCTTTATCATTATGAGCAGTATCAATACCATCATCCTTAGGTGAGTCATCATCCTTAGCTTCAGGTTCTTGATCTGAAGATACATTCAATTTTTCAATACCTCTTTCAAGCAAAGATGTATCTTCCTCATCATCATTTTACCCGAACTTGATGCTAAAGACTCATCAAACACTATATGAATGGATTCTTCTACAACTAAGCTTCTTTTATTAAATACTCTATATGCCTTGCTAGATGTAGAATATCCTAGGAAAATGCCTTCATCAGACTTTGCATCAAACTTCCCAAGATTGTCCTTACCATTGTTATGAATAAAGCATTTACAACCAAATGCATGAAAATAACCTAAATTTGGTTTCCTATTATGCCATAGTTCATAGGAGTCTTCTTAAGGATAGGTCTAATCAGGGCTCTATTTAGGATGTAACATGCTGTGTTTATAGCTTCCGCCCAAAAATATTTTGGAAGTTGGCTTTCACATAGCATGGTACGGGCCATGTCTTCTAAAGTCCTATTCTTTCTTTCTACAACTCCATTTTGTTGTGGTGTCCTAGGTGCTGAAAAATTATGATGTATGCATTTTTCAAAACAGAATTTTTCAAATAAGTGATTTTCAAATTCAGTTCCATGATCACTTCTAATAGACACTATGGTAGTGTTTTTCTCATTTGTGACTTTCTTAACAAATTTCAGAAATATTGAGAAAGTCTCATCTTTGTGAGCCAAAAATATTACCCAAGTAAATCTAGAGTAATCATCTACTATCACAAGACCATATTTCTTTCCTCCTAGACTTGTGGTTCTAGTAGGTCCAAAAAGGTCCATGTGTAGTAGCTCTAGTGGCCTAGTAGTTGAAACAACATTCTTAGATTTGAAAGAAGTTCTTGTTTGTTTTCCAAATTGACATGCATCACAGATTTGATTATTTTCAAAATTTAAACTAGGAATACCTTTAACTAAATCCATTTTCAATAGTTTAGAAATTAGGTGTGTGCTTGCATGACCTAATCTACGGTGCCATAGCCAACCAATCTCATTCATCTTAGCATTATTAGCAACTAAGCAATGATTACTTGGAGATAAATTACTCAAATCAATTAAGTACACATTGCCATAATGTTTACCAATAAGAATAATGATGTTATCAATGGGATTAGTAACAGTGCAAATAGAAGCTTCAAAGGAAACTTTGAAACCTTTATCACACAGTTGGCTAATACTTATCAAATTATGCTTAAGTCCATCAACATATAAAACATTATCAATATGAGTAGATGGAGTAATTTGAATCTTACCAATACCCATGATATGGCCTTGACCATTATCACCAAAAGTAACTACTCCACCTCTTTTCGATTCAAGGGTGATGAATTGATCTTTGTCACCCGTCATGTGTCTTGAGCAACCACTATCAAGGTACCACTTTCTTTTCAGTCTGATGGCTGCAAGACACTCCTGCAAAATATTCATATCTTAACTTTAGGTACCCAAGCTTTCTTGGGTCCTTCATGGTTAGATGCAATAAATATTGTTCCTTTGGGAACCCAAATCATCTTTCTTTTATCATGTGGAGTTTTACACATATAAGATTTATGTCCTTTGTTTCCACATTTAAAACATTTAATATTTGATGATTTTTCAGCATGTACAAAAATATTTTTCAAGGATTTTTGCTTTTTAAGTGGATTATATCCTAATCCAGCTTTATCAAAAACAGCCTTTTGATTGTCCAAAATCATATTAAGTTTGATAGAGCTCAAAGTAAATTTATCAACTATAGGTTTAAGTCTATCAACTTCATTTTTTAAGCTTTCATTTTCTTTTATCAAAAGTTCTTTTTCTACAACATGCTTTTCATTTTCTAAAGATAGATTTTGCATTTGATTTTTCAGATCTTTGTTCTTTGAACTTAATTTTGCAAAATCATCCATCAATTCATAAAAAGCACTATGCAACTCATCGAAAGTAAAATCATCAAGAAAACTTGGACTTACCTCATCATTGTCAGCCATGAAGCATAGATTGGCCATTTCACTCTTTTCTTCCTCTTCGGAACTTGAGCTTTCTGAATCACTCCATGTGGCCATCATTGCCTTCTTTTTGAATCTCCGGTGCCTTTCTTTAGTTGTGGGCATTCAGATTTAAAGTGTTCCGGCTTCTTGCATTCAAAACAAATAACTTCTTTTTCTTTGCCCTTGTCCTCATCTTTTCTAGCAGAGGGCTTTTTCTTTTCAAACTTCTTTTTCTTCATGAATCTTTTAAACTTCCTTGTGATGAGTGCCATGTCCTCATCATCACTTTCATCTTCAGATTCATGAGGCTCTTCCATATATTCAGAAATCTTAAGAGCCATAGTCCTCTTCTTTTTTGACTCATCATCATCAATATGTTGCTTAACTTGAAGCTCATGAGTCATTAAGGATCCCAATAATTCTTCCAGGGGTAGGGTACTTAGATCCTTTGCCTCTTGTATTGCAGTTACTTTAGCTTCCCAAGTCCTAGGCAAGGAACGCAAAACCTTTCTCACAAGATCAGAATTATCATAAGATTTACCAAGACTTTTTAAACCATTAACTATATCAGTAAATCTTGTAAACATATCAGAAATAGATTCACATGCATCCATTTTAAACAATTCATATTTATGAACTAGCATGTTAATCTTGGATTCCTTGACTTGATTTGTTCCCTCATGGGTAACTTCAAGTCTATCCCAGATTTCCTTAGCAGAAATGCAAATAGATATACGATTGAATTCATTTGCATCTAATGAACAGTACAAAACATTCATAGCCTTGGCATTAAGTTGTGCCAATTTTTTATCATGTTCATCCATTCTGTTTCCGGTTTAGGAATCTCCATGCCATTAACTCTAGCAGTGGGTGTGTGTGGTCCATTGACTATAATGCTCCATAGATCATAGTCAAGTGCTTGAATGAAAATTTTCATTCTAGCCTTCCAATAACCATAGTTTAAGCCATTAAACAAAGGTGGTCTATTTGTAGATTGGCCTTCGGAAAAAGATGAACCAGCTTGAGTTGCCATGTGGATCTTTGACTCTTGATCGTTAGATCAAATCAAATGAGCACTAGCTCTGATACCAATTGTTGGTCCAGATAGCAACCCAAGAGGGGGGGTGAATTGGGTTTTTCAAAAATTAAACTCCTTTTAAAAACAATCCCCAGCGGAAGTGAAAACTTAGATGTATACGAATTAAAACAGAGTAAGCAAGAATAGAGAGTAAGAGACAAGGAACCAATCACGGCAAACACAAGAAGTTTTATAGTGGTTCGGTGTACCTACACCTACATCCACTCCCAAGTACCTCTTGGGTCCACACTATAATCAATCTGATTACAGCATAGTTGTTTTGCAAGCTCACAACTCAAACTTGTTGTTTTCGGGTGCACAATGAACCCAGCTGATTTTCAAGGCTCACCAGCACACAACCTTACAACACAAGCAAACTGCTTGCTCAAGGCTAACAGCCTCAATGGAATCAATCCTTTGATTGACCCAGCAAACAATAACATTTTTACAAGTTTAAAAGCTCCTCCAATGAGCAAATATACAATAATAGAACAATACTAAAGAGATAGGAATCAAAGCCTGATTTGCATATCTTGGTGGCTTGCTTCTTCTCTTCTCTTGAGTGGATCTTCCTTTAGAATGCTCTTGAAGCTCCGAAGATTAGAAAGCTAGGGCTTGCTTCTTCTTTTGGGATTTCTTCAAAATAGAACAAGGAATGCTAGAAATCTCTCTTTTCTTTTGGGGAATCAGTATAATCTTTCCTTTCGAATCTTCCCTCTTTTCTCTTTTGATTTTCTGATGGATTTCACTTTTATTTTTTTGATTTTTCTCTCTTGTTTTCTTTTTTTTTTTCTCTTCTTTTTCGGATACAATAAAACCTCTTCTTATAGATTCTTCTTAATCCATAAATAGCCAAAAACTATCCGTTAGAAACAAGTGTAAGAAGGATTAGAACCAAATATAGTAATAGCCGTTGGGATTAAAAAGATAAAGATAAAGTTTAGAGACGTTCTGACAGTTCTGGAGTCGTTTCTGACAAACTGGAGTCGACTCTAACTTTTTTGGAGTCGGCTCTAAATCGAAAATCCCCAATTCGCTCGATCTGGAGTCGTCTCTGACTTTTCTGGGGTCGACACGAAAATCTTTTGGAGTCGACTCTAACAGTCCAGGAGTCGACTCTAAGTCATGACTAGAAAAATCATCGTTCTGTCTTTTCTGTTGGAGTCGGCTCTAACAGTCCAGGTGTCGACTCTAAGTCTGTGCCAATTTTTGGAGTCGACTCTCCGATTCCATGTGTCGACTCTAATGTCTGCAATCTTACCTTGACATTAGATTCGAACTAGAATTTGATTTGTCTAGTGATTTTGATTAATGAATCAAATCATAAACTGAAAAACTTAATCAAAATCATTAGTAACTTCAAATGTTATACTTAAATAGTTTTGTTAATCATCAAAATCAACAATTGGGTCAACACACCTCCTTGCGAACAGATCGTACGATGAACCCCAAAATCTGGATGAGTGCACGCTTGACCAGGCCAGTGGAGCAGGTTGTAAGCAGCCCGTGGGGGCATGAATCATAGCTCAGTGGAGTTGGTTACTATATATAGCCCGTGGCGGCAAAGAGAAAACCCGAGGTTCCAGGGTTAAGGAATAAAGCACTTTGCCGGGTGAACCGCACGGGTAAGGGGTGCTATTTGTGCGGGGATCCTGTTGCTAGTCATGCACTCGATGAGAGTACACCTATAGGAGGGTGACTGTAGGATGGTACCTTAGAGGCATTACACACACAGTCCAGTATATGAGATTTAAAAGCATATATTGTGATTTAAAAAGGGCTAGTGGGCCAAGTAGTTATCCCAAGAGAGAGAGTTCACATGAGATGCCAGTGGGCAAGCAGATTCGATGGAAATCTAGGAATTTAATAAAGAAAGTCTGGGCTTTAGATAAAGAATACATATTTTCATATTGTAATGCATGGATTTTTATCTTAATGAATTATCTTTCAGTGGAAAGTTATTGTAGAGTATTTCAGTACTGGTATATTATTTGAAGAATAAGCTACATTTTATTTTATCTGATATCATGTTAAAAATGTACTTTGAGTTGTACAAGCTAAATAGTATCAACATACAATTGAAAATATGAGGTTATGGTTCTCTATTTCTCCATAGTTAGATGGTTATTCAGTCACTGGGACTTAGGTCTCACCCCTCTATGATTGATATTTACTTTCAGATCAATGAGTATTTCTGCCATGATCAAAGGTTAAGCAGGAGCAGACCCTTAGCTGATGAAGCTTGCTTGGATGCAAGGGTGTATAAATATGGTGATGTATTAGACCTTTTTTGGATATGAATATGAGACTTATGTTTTGGAAGAAAATTATGAGCATGATGTATGTATTATAATTTTAATGTCAATTGTGAATGTGATCTTGTAAGCTGCCTAAGGAATGTCTTGAAAAGTATTATCTGAGCAGGTTGATGCTTAGTGTTGATTGAGTGATGTGCATATATATTTGAGATGATAATAAAAAGTTTTTAACAATATATGTTTTCGAGCGTCTGCCATTTATGATAATTAGTTGGGGTTCTCTAGCACTTTATGGAGCGCTACATAAAGACTAGTAAAACTCTATTCGATTACCACAGGTATGCTGTCAGTGGCCCCAGAGAGAAGGGGAAGCTGACAGTTAGGATTAATATGTCACTAGCTTCAAGCATACTGTGCCTGAAGCTAAGGAAGGCTGAAAAGTCGAGCAAGATACTTCCTCGGTAGCATACATGATTAACTAAATGAGTATAAAAAAGACAAGTGGAAAAGTCATCTAAAGGCTATGTAAATCGAGGGAGAGAAGAATCGAAAAAGTAAAGAACGAAGGAAGTCAAAAAAGCAAAATCATGGAGGACCAGAGAAATTGAGGAGAACTCTGATGGGGACGTTAGACTAATGGCAAGTAAGAGTGAAATTGATTGGCAATCTTTATCTTGTATAAAAGCAAAGGAAAGAGAAAATGATGAATACAACTTTTAAAGCAGCATCAAAAAACAAGGTGTGCATTGTGATTTCTCTTTTTTTTTTTTTTTTTGGTTACAAACGGGCGATCATATAATTCTAGAATGATTCAGCCCAGATACATCGAAAATTAAGATCTGCTGTAGAATAATAGGACATGGGTCGCCTGGCTTCCAATTCCATGGGCCCGCATGTTGAGCAGCAAAGGTCGCCACCCAGTCCGCCGCCGAGTTGGCCTCACGATAAGTGTGGCGGATCTGGGCAGAATCAAGCTCCCGCAACATAGACCAACAGTCCCTCAGAATCGGATTTGAGGAACCATCTATATAGCTCTCCTCTAATAACCAAGAAATGACAGTCATAGAATCCCCCTCAATCATGATCTTGGGAGCATGGAGGATCCTAACAGCAAACGAGAGCCCTGCCCAAGCAGCACCAAGCTCCGACAAAGGAACAGTTGAGTCCAGGGATCCAAAGCCTCTCGCTGCCAATAGATCACCCATCGGACCCCGAATGATGAAAGCAGATCCAGCAACTCTGTCCCGGATACTCCCATCAAAGTTAATTTTGACATACCCTGGGGGGGGTCTTCCAAGAGACGAAAACCGTACGACGGTTTGCTGTCGGAATAGCAGGGGAGCCCCAGAGGCCAGAGGAGTCAAAATTAACATCATGAAAGGCACGGGCACATTCCGAAGTCAATAATCTAATCTGCCTCACAATCCTGTGAAAGGAAAACCTATCATCGAAAAATATGATCTGATTCCTCGACAGTCATATATAATAAGCAGTAACAGACCAAAGACCACGCTTGCTCATAGGATCGCTCCGGATGTCCTGAAGGAAAAATGAACGGGAGAAAGCCATAACCTCCATATCCCTAGGATAGCCCATAAGAGTCCAGATCCTTCTCGCTCTGGAGCAACAAAATATAGCATGGTCCACAGATTCATCCACCTGCCTACACAGAGGATAGCTCGTCTGAATAGGCAGACCCCTTCGAGAAAGAAGGAGGCAAGTAGGAAGACAGTCCCAAAGAATCTTCCAGATAAATAACTGAACCCTGGGGAGAACAGGAAGCTTCCAAATCCAAGCTGCATCCTCCGTGTGCTGAGCCTGTACGTGTCCATAAGATCCCTAATGGGAGCCTTGGGAAGACAAGATCGCTGCCAAATCCTGGAGTCAACAGAGGAATCAGGTAAAAGAGGCATCGAGAGAATCCGATGAGAAAGCTCCTCCCCGAAAAACCGGGTCACCGAGGGTATGTGCCATGAACGGGGGTTTAAGGAGATAAGATCCTGAACCCTAAGATTAGGGGGAATATCCATGTTGATAAAGGAGGGCCACCGCATAAGGGGGAGCTCAGAAATCCAGGTATCATTGACAGCATCAATAGACCAGCCATCACCAATTATCCAAGAGGTATTGTGCATAATGAGCTGACTATGTCTACAAATCTCCTTCCAATAGGAAGAGGAACCACGGGGCGGTATAATGCTCGAACCAGAAACCCAGTCACCGTATCTCGCATGCATCACAGAACTCCATAAACTATGAGGCTCCAAAAGGAAACGCGAGGCTTGTTTGGCAAGAAGAGCTTCTCTTCTGACAATCAAGGACTGAATCCCCAGTCCACCTTCATTAATAGGCATACAGATCCTGTCCCAAGCAACTAGATGAATACCATGTCCCTCCTACGTAGAAGCCCAAAGAAAATCTTTGAAGCATCTCTCAATCCTCCTCAGACAAGTGATCGGCAGGACGGCATTCGAAAGGAGATACACAGGAAGAGAAGAGAGGAAGAACGAATGATAGTGATCCTAGCCATCATAGACAGACTAGTCATCTGCCACCCCTCAATACGCTGGCGAACCCGTCGCTCGATTTCTGCAAAATCAGAACAGCGAGCCCGTCTGCCAGTAATGGGAATCCCCAAATACTTGAAGTGATCCGACCGAGTAGTGATACCTGATAACTCCATAATGGCCTCCCTAGTAGATCTAGGGGTCTTGGGGCTGAAGCAGATAGAAGACTTAAGAAAATTTACCCTCTGGCCCGACGCCTGACAGTAATGCTGCAAAATGGAATGAAAAGAAGCAGCATTGTCAATAGAAGCCTGCCCCAGAAGAATACAGTCATCAGCAAAAAGAAGATGAGAAATCACAGAGCCCTCTCTCCCAGCCATGAAAGGAACAATCTGGTTCTCCTGCTGAGCAAGATGAAAGGCACGAGAAAGATCGTCTGCGGCAAGAATAAATAACAAGGGGGATAAAGGACATCCCTGTCTCAAACCCACAGAAGAGTGGAAAAATTCAGTAGGCTCCCATTGATGAGCAAAGAAAAGGAAGGCCTCAGAATACATGCCATAATCCATTCAATAAAAATATCATCGAAACCGAACTCCTGGAGGGTGCACTTCAGGAAGGCCCAGCTCATTCTGTCATAAGCTCTCTCCATATCCAGCTTCACCGCCATGAGACTTCTTCTCACAGGGGCTCTTTGAAGATCATGCATGAACTCCTGAGCAATGAGGACGTTGTCCGATATGGAACACCCTTTAATAAAAGCCCCCTGCTCTATAGAAATAAGACGGGGGATCACAAGCCGAAGACGGCCAACCAAGAGGCGAGCACAAACTTTATACAGAGTAGTGCAAAGGCTAATAGGTCTGAAGTGCTGCGGAAGAGAGGCGTCGGACTGCTTGGGAACCAACGTAACAAGAGTCCGTTCCATTCCAAGGGAATTTGCTTCAGTTGGAAGACAATTTGAATGGCCTGAATAACCTCTTGTCCAATAATGTCCCAATAGTGGCGATAAAATAGAGGAGGAAAACCATCAGGCCCTGGAGCCTTGTCCGGACCGAGCTCCCAAAGGGCCTCCCGAATCTCTTCAGCAGTGACTGGTCTGCATAGCTTTTCATTGTCCTGTGTGGAAACCCTTCTGGAATCAGGAACCCTGACCACCGGATTCCCATCAGCAGAGGAATCAACCCATCTGGATTGAAAGAACTGGAGAAGCATATCCCGAATAGAATGGTAATCCTCCTGACCATACCCCTCTATGTCAACTAGTCTCCGAATCCTGTTCACGGCCCGGCGCTTTAAGGTAGCCTGATGAAAGAATTTGGTATTACGATCCCCCTCACAGATCCACTGCGCCCTAGACCTCTCTTTCCAGTACATCTCCTGTTGGCGAAGCAGTGAATGGTGACGTGCAAGCAGTTCTCGCAGAGAGAAAAGGTCCGAATCCAAAAGAGATCCATCCAAATCCTCCTTACCCTGAAGTACAGTAATATCAGCTTCTACCCGATCAATCTGTCTATCCAAGTTCCCCACTTCAAGCCTATTCCATTTGGAAAGACGTCGTCTGGCCAGCATAAGACGACGAGAGAGACGGTAAATAGCATTACCCCTGATAGGAAGATGCCAAATTTGAGTAATAATGGACCGAGCCCCCGAATGGACTATCCAGAAATGCTCAAATCTAAACTGTCTAGGCTGGTGCATTCAGCCTCAGTAGAGATCAAAATAGGGCAGTGATCCGAAGCAATCCTGGGCAAGTGGGCTACAGAAACCGCAGGATGCCTATGAAGCCATTGGGCCGTAGCCAAAGCTCTATCAAGTCTCTCCCAAACATGAGCTGAGCCCTGACGGTTATTACACCAAGTAAACTGGGTTCCAGAATACCCCAAATCCATCAGATTAGAAGACCGAATAAAGGAATTGAATTCATTAATATTAGCTGAGGCCGAAACCCGTCTGCCCCCACGTTTTTCCTTAGCCTCAGTGATACAGTTAAAATCTCCCGCAACAATGGTAGGGAGACCTTGATCAAGGAGGGAAAGAAGCTCAGCCCAAAGGATTCGTCTCTCTCTATAATCCGTACTGGCATAAACCGCCGAAAGCAGCCAGGGGTCAGAGGACCCCATAGAGATAAGAAGACCAATCTGCTGGTTGCACTGATGAAAAGCCTCAACCGAAACAGCAGAATCACGCCATATGGCCAATATACCCCCGACATCCCTTCAGCCTCCACCGCATACGAAGACCAAGATCGGAAATCTATCTCCGAAACCGGGCCAGAGTATCCCCCGACAATCTGGTTTCCAACACACATATGTCAAACTTATATAATTGCATCAATCTATTAAAAGAGGATCGAAAGGAAGGCTTTCGAGCTCCTCGAGTATTCCATATAAGAATCTTCATTAATTATTGGAGGAAACTGGGACCCCTCCCTGGTCCTCCATCATACCATATCAGGAAGGCACTGACTGGCAAGGGAGCCCCCATCAGTCATCATTAGAGTCAGTCTTCGGTCCATCCGCAACAGCATCTAGATTAACCGAGTGCCGACTCATAGATTCTTCACCTGAGACCACCACAGTCAACCCTACATTCATCTCAGCGCTGGGCTGACTCACCTCCAGATCAACTCCAGAAGAGCACTGCGATAATGACGGGTTGACAGGAAAATAACGAGCAGCCTCAGTATTCTTTGGCAAGCAACTTTACCTTTGCCCTTCCTTTTAACATTTTTGGGGTTAGTTCTCGGAGCAGGACTCTCAACAAGTCTAGCCCTTTTCAAGGGGCCAGGAAAAGCGTCCCCGCTGCCTAGATCACTGCCACAAACCACATCCAAACTAGAAGAAGAGAAAGGATTGGCAATTGGCATAAAAGAATTGGATCCAATTTCAGTTTTACTGAACTTCTTTCCTGCCTTCAACTTAAACTTCTCAGTTGCTACAGTACCGGCACGGGAGGAAACCGGCACTGAGACGAACGCTGGAGAAGCCTCCTTCCCACTCTTCTGCATCTCACCTCCAGCTTCAACAGGGACTGCGTCCGAGACAACCACCGTCTTAGTCGACAGAGGCACTTGCCGGCGGGCCACCTTGATCGGCATCCTCCACTCGTCAGCACCCGTAGCCGCAGACCGCTGCTTTTCCTTAGCCATCATAGGCACTGAATCACAGCCTGGAGCATCAGGAGTAGACAACGATGTAGGCTTCTTCCTCATCTCCCTCGACGAACCAAGGACATCCCGGCGTTGACGAACAGCAGTCAGCCAGGATCCGAAAACAGGGGACGGGGAATCACCATCCTTACTTGATCCAGCCGCACAGAACACGGACCCTCCTAGATGAAGCGATCTGCGGCTGGAACAAAATCCTTCAAGAGCTTCATATACAAACTGCTGCCAGAAGGGAAGATTTAAGCCCTGAACACGGGTACCCGCCGGAGAGAACGCCGGAGATCCACCCGCAAGCATACTCTGGCAAAACCTCCTCTGCTTTTGGCCAGAGTCGACGAATCAACACAGTGGAATTGGCCAGCCGTCTCAGTGATCATCCTGAGGAAATCCTCCTTCCAAAATTCCAGAGGAAGGTTTGGTAATCGCAGCCAGATAAGGGCAAATGGGGTGGCATCCGCAGTCGGAACGAACTCCGGCTTCCACCTTTCCATTGCGATGATTTGTCCATTGATGATCCATGGACGATTCATCACCAGATCAGCAGCCTTGGGGTCTTTGAAAAGGAATATGTGGCATCGAAATGCCAGGCTAACAGGTTTGATATCCCCCTGAATTTCGGCACGGCGAAACTCCCTCACATACGCCTCCGCTGGAACCCATTTCATAAACGACCGAATAATGAGAGCACGCGACTGCCAGTCCACCATCTCAACCTTCAATTCGTCCACCGGAACGCTGATCACCTTCGGAAATACTGATTCCAGTCGCGAAACTTCAGCCGGCGCCGGAGACGACGTGACCCAAAAGAATCCTGTCGAGCTGAACTTCTGCCCAGCACCACGGACCCCACAGCTCCATCAGACGCCATAGATGGCAAGGGGATAGTAGAGAGGAGATCCTCCGCAAGAGCCGCAGCCGGAGTCGAAGACGATCGTCGGAGATCAGCATAGTCAAGGGCCGAGCACGAATCGCAAAGCAACCCAGCAGACAGAAACCGGAGCTCTCACACGCACGAACCTCAAAGCACCGTGATTTCTCTTTAAAATCAAAGAAAATTCATCATGAGCTGGCATTCCATTGAATGAAAAGTTCAAAATCAAAAGGAAAAGGTCAAAAATAACCCTCAACTACTTCATGATGAACCAATTAAATTTAAATTATGCTTGGAACTCAACAAATACTTTAAAAGACCATGATAAGTTGACCAAATCTAAAGATTATGTTCAAAACTTAAAAGAGATTCATATTAAGCAGAAACTTCCTCTTTAGATGCGATACAACTGATAAATTTTTAATTTTCAAAAATTACTTTTAACGCTTAAAGAAAAAGACTCATTTAATATTCAAAAATGGGAGATAAGTGATGATATGGAATTTTGATAAGTTAATAGGATGAAGACATCTATAGAATATTATAATGAAGATATATGTACATAAATAAATATTTTGTTAATAAAATCATAACTGAATTTAGTTAGAGAAGATCAAAACGATCTATTTATGATTCACAAAAGAATTATAGGCTATTCAATATTAAGAAAGTCTAACCTCAAGTTAATATGAGTGACTCACTCTCAACTATAAATACATCATCAAAAGCTTTTTAAAAGGCTAATAAGAGTAAGATTATTCTCTCTCGCTTAATATCTGATCTCTCTTTGTCATTTTCCTCAAAATCAAGGAGACAAACTTGATCATTGAAGGAATCTTTCAAGAATGAAGGGATCAAGGAAACAAACTCCTTTGATTCGCTCATGTGGTTCTTTGGAGTGAATGAAGGTATTGTTCCATTCTTATGTTGGTTCATTTGAAGCTAATTCTTAATTTCTTAGGCAAAGATTTTCAACGATAAAAGATTTCTACAAGCAAAGGCTAAGTTCAAACTCCAAACAAATTTCAGCTATTAATATGTTGAGCCAAAAATCAACATCAACGGTCTTAAATATTATTTAATTATAAAATCAAAGCATTATGCAAGGAGAATGTCTATTTCATTTGAATTACGTTTATATCTCTTTTAAGAACTCTATTTTCAAAAAAATATTTCATCTATTTATTAATCTTCAGTTTCAAATTAATTTTTTTGAAATAAAAAATAATTCAATCTAATACATATATTCTATTTATCTTATCTTAAATTTAAAAATAATAATTTTAAAATTTAAATTTAATAGAATGAAGCTAAAAAATTGTATATGTCACTATTTTATCTATTAATCCAACCAACACTTGTGCATCATTTTTTCATCTCATTACTTTTAAAAAATAAAAAGTATAAACAATAAACCTTGTTGACCCCAGATTGATTTTGATGATTACAAAACTATTAGGCAACTCTAAGCTTAATACATGGAAGTTCGATCGCTTTGCAAGTAAGTATCTTCGTGCAAAATTGATTGGTATGAGAGTACTTCATTCTATTTTGCCTTAGATAATTTTATTGGCTTGGGAGTTAACTAGTTAGCTAACTTGTTATTCCATTTAGCTAGCTGGCACGACATTCAGCTAACTGATAAGCTATCTCAGTGGCTTGGCCGAGCATCATCCATTTTGAGCTAGCTTGTTAGCTAGCCGGAGCTCTTTCAGTTAGCTAAGGTGCTCGTCACTGTTGCTGGCCAAACGTCCTCCATTTTTAGCTAGCTGGTTAGCTAGCTTGGGATGCCTTGGAGCTAACTGGATTTCATTTTAGCTAACTACCGTTGCTTGTTAACATTCCTGGCCGAATGCTCTTTATTTTTAGCTAACTGTTAAGCTAGCTACTGATCTCCTAGCTAGCTGGCGTATCTTGTTAGCTAACTGCTTTGACTTGGAGCTAACTGCTTAGCTAACTATTTTTCATAGGAAAACTTGAAGCCGTGCGCATGCAAGTTTTAGTTAGCTGGAGAGCTAACTTCCTCTCTCTCTGGCCATTTGAATGGTTTCTGTAGTTAACTGGAGAGCTAGCTACATGTTGGTTAGTTAGCTGGAAAGCTAGCTGTTTTATCCTGCCGTATAGTTGCCTTTTTGCTCAGTTAGCTAGTGAGCTAACTAGCTTGGGCGATCTCTCTGCTGCTTTTTCGTTAGTTAGCTGGAGAGCTAACTATGTTGGACGGGTTCTCTGTTGCTTTTGAACTTAGTTAGCTAGTGAGCTAACTGACTCTTCTTTAGTTAGCTGTTGAGCTAACTCTCGTCCTCTATGTCTCCTGCAAGCCATGAGCTATTATTTTTTAGTTAGCTGGAGAGCTAACTACCATAGCATTGCTTCTTTCCTCTGTCGTTTGATTTTCTTGTTAGTTAGCTGAAGATCAAATTTTAGTTAGCTGGAGAGCTAACTTCCTCTCTCTCTGGCCATTTGAATGGTTTCTGTAGTTAACTGGAGAGCTAGCTACATGTTGGTTAGTTAGCTGGAAAGCTAGCTGTTTTATCCTGCCGTATAGTTGCCTTTTGCTCAGTTAGCTAGTGAGCTAACTAGCTTGGGCGATCTCTCTGCTGCTTTTTTGTTAGTTAGCTGGAGAGCTAACTATGTTGGACGGGTTCTCTGTTGCTTTTGAACTTAGTTAGCTAGTGAGCTAACTGACTCTTCTTTAGTTAGCTGTTGAGCTAACTCTCGTCCTCTATGTCTCCTGCAAGCCATGAGCTATTATTTTTTAGTTAGTTGGAGAGCTAACTACCATAGCATTGCTTCTTTCCTCTGTCGTTTGATTTGCTTGTTAGTTAGCTGAAGATTTTAGTTAGCTGAGAGCTAACTTCCTCTCTCTCTGGCCATTTGAATGGTTTCTGTAGTTAACTGGAGAGCTAGCTACATGTTGGTTAGTTAGCTGGAAAGCTAGCTATTTTATCCTGCCGTTAGTTGCCTTTTGCTCAGTTAGCTAGTGAGCTAACTAGCTTGGGCGATCTCTTTGCTGCTTTTTCGTTAGTTAGCTGGAGAGCTAACTATGTTGGACGGGTTCTCTGTTGCTTTTGAACTTAGTTAGCTAGTGAGCTAACTGACTCTTCTTTAGTTAGTTGAGCTAACTCTCGTCCTCTATGTCTCCTGCAAGCCATGAGCTATTATTTTTAGTTAGCTGGAGAGCTAACTACCATAGCATTGCTTCTTTCTTCTGTCGTTTGATTTGCTTGTTAGTTAGCTGAAGATCTAACTATCTTTTACTTAGTTAGCTGCTGAGCTAACTAATGCTCTGCACTTTTTTCTCCCGGCCGTTTGCTTTTGCTGTTAGTTAGCTGGGAAGCTAACTAGCAATTATTTTAGTTGCCTAAGGAGCTGCCTCTGGATGCCTTTTGTCTGCCGTGGCCTCTCTTGTGAGCTAGCTGATTAGCTAGCTAGGATTTTCTGTTTGCCTCTTGGCCGAATGCTTTCAAGTCTTCAGCTACCTGGAGTTATTTCCAGTCAACTGCCACCTAAGTTCTTGAGCGTGCTCTTCTCTCTTACTCTCTCTCTCTATTTCTATTTTCAGCTACATTTAACTTTTTATTTTTTGAATTGTTTCAGGGTTCTTCCTTCCTCAAATAGAGACCTGCATTCAATGCTTAGGGGAAACATTTTACAACGGTTATATTTTCTTCCCATTTTTATTTCCATTTGTTCCTAATGTATCTAACTGATATCTTTTTGTTGGATTATTATAAATAGCTGGGATTAGAAGCATACTATAATGATTTTTGAAAAAGAGATTTTCAAGAGGAAGAAATCCAGAAAAGAGTTTTTACTGCATATTGTTGAGTGGTTGATAAGAGAGTTGCTGTGCATTCAAGTTCATTCATTGCTCCAAAAAGTCGTCCAGATCATTGAAGTTTTTTTCAAAGCAATCAGGCTTCAACTACTTCGACCTCGTTCATTTATTGCTGAAATTATTGCTTCAAAAGTTGTAACATATACTCTGAATATTTGCTCATTATAGGATCTTCTCTCTATCATTCTCTAATTATTTTGTAAAAGGGTTAGTGTTAACCCTTGATTATTTTTGGCTTCCTTGTGCCATGAAATAAGAGGACTAGTCTGGTTTGGCTAGGGGTTTTTTGGCTTTCTTGTACTGTAAAACAAGAGGACTAGACTAGTTTGGCTAGGGGTTTTTGGCTGCCTTGTGCCGTATAAACAAGAGGGCTAGCCAGGTAAGGCTAGAGGTTGTAATCGTTGTGATACGATTAGTGGAATTTCCAAAGGTTTTGGGGAGTGGATGTAGGTGCTGAGTTTGGCACCGAACCACTATAAACTCCTGTGTGTTTATGGTTGTTTGATTCTCTATTGTTATTATTCTGTGCACCCCACTTCATCACTGCAAATCAAAATTAGGGCTTAAGCACATATCTGCATAGTAATCAATTTTAATAACCCAATTCACCCTCCCTCTTAGGTTGCTATCTGGGCAACAAGTGGTATCAGAGCAGAGTGCTCTTGATTTCTATAGCTTTGATTAGCTGGAGCCTGATGAGGACATCAGTTCGGACCAGAGTTCGGGTCAGTCGAACCAGTCCTTGGATGTTCCTGTACCAGCAACCCAGAGTCAGCAGGCCACGTCAGGGAAGACCACACCAGATAATCTACGAAGGTCCAAGAGGTTATAGAACAAACGGGCTTGAAATTTCATGGGTCGGACTGGGCCCAAACTTGGCTGGTTATATGAAAACGGACTGCTGATTCAAAGTCATTGCCTTTGGCAATGAGCTGCTATGGATTTTGGCCATTCGAGCTTGTCTGATAGGAGTTTTGGGCATGTTTTCGTTTTTAATGGCATAGTTGTAATTTTTTTCTAAACTTATGACGTTAGGGTTTTATCTCTTTTATTTAAGCTTGGCTTTGGGGCGCCGTCAGAGGCAGAGAAGAAAAATGCTATTTAGATGTTACTTTTTCTTGAATTCAGATCAATGTTTTCTTTTTTTTTTCTGATTCAAACAATTGAATTGAAAATTCAATTGATCTTCCTTTAAATTTCGGATTGTGAGTGATCAAATTCGAAATTTTCCCCTTTTCTTGTCAAGATTCGAACCAAACCTGGACGAATTCTTTTCTCGCAGATTAGATCGTTCTTGAGTTGCAGGCGTTTTGAATATCGCCCTGCATCAACTTGGTATCAGAGCCTTGATCCAATGGAGCAGAAGAACAACGATCAATCCCTGAGAGACGCCGTGAGAGATGCTATGCAAGACGCCATGCGAGACCAGCACCAGGTGATGCAACAGATGATGCAACCATGCAGGCGATGATGGCGCGGATGGAGGTGCAAAATCGTGCCCAACCCATTCGAGTGGAGGAGTGTGATGAATTGATGGAGGTAGGGAGAGGGGTTTCGAAAATCTGGAGGCACCACCAATTCGAAGAGGGCAACAGAGGCCTGATGTTGGACTTCCAAGGTATTTCGATCAACCTCCCTATTTCAAAAATCAGAATCGATGGGAAGCAGGCTTCAGGGTCGAAATTCCAGAGTTTAAAGGAGGAATTAACCCAGACGAGTATGTTATTTGGACCCTTCAGGTCGATGACGTTTTTCGTCTGAAGGAGGTGCCCTTAGACAAGCAGGTACCGCTTGTCACAATTCGATTCAGAGATAGGGCTGCTGCTTGGTGGCATGCGCAGCACTATCGTAGATATATGGATGGGAGACCTCCATTAGCGTCATGGGCAGCGCTAAAGCAGGAGATGAACAGGGAGTTTTTGCCTCCGAACCATGAGCAAATTTTGTATTCGAAGTTGCATAGTTTGACGCAAGGTAGTCGGAGCGTCGAGGAGTACACAATTGAATTTTATCAATTGGTTGCACGAAATCGGTTGATTGAGGCTGAACCGAGATTGATAGCCATGTATCTTCATGGCTTGCGGCTGCCAATCCAAGATGCACTGGCTGTGCATCGAATTGATAGTGTAGGAGATGCGCATATGAGGGCTCAGGCAGTGGAAAAGAGCTTGATGAAAAACAGGGGGTTTCAGAGCAGAGGGAGTTTTACTACGGGCCAGAGTTCAGGGCAGAATTCAGGGGGCAAATTTATGCCTCCAGTAGCGAGGCCGCAGGCATCAGCACCTCCAAGACCAACAGGGTCGAATGGAACCTCAGGTTCTCAGGCGAGAGTGGGAGCAACAGGGCTAACATTCGCTGCCATCGGTGTCAGAATTTGGGGCACTATGCCAATGAATGCCCCAAGGCGCGAGCTCAGTTGTATATGGAGGAGTATATGGAGGGCGAATATGGAGGAGAGTTCCCTGAGGATGAGGAATTGATGATGAGCTGTGTGTTATTGATCTGGACCATATTCAAGGGGAGAGCTTAGTGATACGAAGAATGTGTCTGGCGCCGAGATCAGATGAAGATTGGCGTCGGCATGACATCTTCACAACGAAATATTTTGTGGCTGGCAAAACATGTCGTGTTATCATAGACTCCGGCAGTTGGGAGAATGTGATAGTAGAGGAGGCTGTGAAGAAGCTGGGGTTGCAGACAGACCCTCACCCACATCCATATAAGCTCGGTTGGGTGAACCGAAATGCAGACATTCAGGTCAGCCGAAGGTGTAAGTTGTCGCTGTGTTTTGGTCCTCATTTCGAGACAACTATTGAGGCGGATGTTGTTCCAATGGATGCTACTCACATCATACTGGGGCGTTCATGGCAGTTTGATAACAGGGCAGTATACAATGGGTACACCCACAGTTATATGCTACGTCCAGATGGGAGGAAAGTTATTTTGAAGCCGCTTCAGGAAGTGAGTGGACAGAATACGGTAATTTGTTTACCAAGCACAGAATTCGATGCGAGTTTGAATGGAGAGGATGTTTGTTTTGCTTTGGTGAGCAAGTCAGGAGACTTCGGCGTGGAAGAGGAGCAAATGCCGAATATGATTCCTGAGGAGTTGGTGTCTATCTTGGAGGAATTCCGAGATGTTGTATCAAAGGAGCTACCGACTGGATTACCACCTCTCTGAGATATTCAGCACGGCATTGACCTTATTCCGGGCTCAGTGTTGCCGAATAAGGCTCATTATCGGATGACACCGCAACAGCATGAGGAATTGAGGAGGCAGGTCCAAGAACTTTTGGACAAGGGGTTCGTACGGGAGAGCATTAGCCCGTGCGCGGTGCCAGCCCTTTTGGTACCGAAGAAGGATGGTACGTGGCGCATGTGTGTCGACAGCCGCGCGGTTAACAAAATTACTGTGAAGTACAGGTTCCCGATACCGAGGTTGGACGACATGCTTGATCAGTTGAGTGGTGCTAAGGTCTTCACGAAGATTGATTTGAAGAGTGGGTACCATCAGATAAGGATGAAGCCTGGAGACAAATGGAAGACAGCCTTCAAGACTAAGGAAGGGCTGTATGAATGGTTGGTAATGCCATTCGGGTTGTCAAACGCGCCGAGCACGTTCATGCACGTAATGAACCAGGTTTTTACGTCCATTTCTTAGCTCATTTGTGGTTGTCTACTTTGATGATATTTTGATATACAGCAGGACAGCCGAAGAGCATGTGGGCCATGTGGCACAGGTTTTGTCAGTGTTACGTGAGAACCAGTTAGTTGCTAACCCAGAGAAGTGCATTTGGATGGTTGGGAGACTAATTTTTCTAGGGTACGTTGTGACTGGAGAGGGGATTCTCCAGATAGTAATAAGGTGCATGCAATTGTGGAATGGCCAGTACCTTCAACCTTGACAGAATTGAGATCCTTTTTGGGTCTTGCAGGGTTTTATCGCAGGTTTGTCAAGGGGTATAGTGAGCTGGCTGCACCTTTAACGGAATTATTGAAGGGAGCCAGATTCGGGTGGAATGATGCCGCACAGGAGGCATTTGATGGGCTGAAAGTCAAATTGACCGAAGCTCCTTTATTGGTTCTTCCTGATTTTGATAGAGTTTTTGAGGTGGATTGTGATGCTTCGAAGACTGGAATTGGAGCAGTGCTTAACCAGGAAGTTGATGCAGGGCGATATTCAAAACGCCTGCAACTCAAGAACGATCTAATCTGCGAGAAAAGAATTCGTCCAGGTTTGGTTCGAATCTTGACAAGAAAAGGGGAAAATTTCGAATTTTGATCACTCTCAATCCGAAATTTAAAGGAAGAGCAATTGAATTTTCAATTCAATTGTTTTGAATCAGAAAAAAAAGAAAACATTCATCTTTATTCAAGAGGAAAAAAAAAAAATCTAAAACAGCGTCTTTCTTCTCTGCCTCTGACGGCCGCCCAAAACCAACCTAAATAAGAGAGAAAACCCTAACATCATAAGTTCAGAAAAATTACAACTATGCCATTAAAAACGAAAACAGGCCCAAAACTCCTATCAGACGAGCCCGGATGGCCAAAATCCACAGCAGCTCATTGCCAACGGCAATGACTTTGAATCAGCAGTCCGTTTCCATGTGACCAGCCAAGTTTGGGCCCAGTCCGACACATAAAATTTCAAGCCCGTTTGTTCTGCAACCTCTTGGACCTTCGTAGATTATCTGGTGTGGTCTTCCCTGACGTGGCCTGCTGACTCTGGGTTGCTGGTACAGGAACATCCAAGGACTGGTTCGACTGACCCGAACTCTGGTCCGAACTGATGTCCTCATCACTCTCCCCTTCCTCTGAAAAGCTTGACCTCAAGCTCGAATTCTCTCCTGCATAAGGGGTCAGATGCCGAATGTTGAACACATCCGAATGAAGACATCATCTGGTAACTCAACCCGATAGGCATTGTCACCAAATTTCTCCAATACCTGGCATGGACCTATCTTCTTCGGCTTGAGCTTCGTAAAGCTCCCTGTGGATACCGCTCCCTCGGTAAGTAAACCCATACCAAATCGCCCACTTCAAAGGACTGTTGCCGACGCTGCTGATCAGCTTTCGCCTTGTATTTGGCGTAAGTCTGCTCCAATTTGGCTCTAACAGTCGCATGTATCTCCTGCAAGTCAGACACTCTATCTTCGACCTTCTGACTCACCTTCTCTGGCGACTCAACTGGCAGAACATCCAAAGGACCTCTTGGCAAGAACCCAAACAGTATCTGAAACGGAGCAAACCCTGTAGAACGGTTCACTGAAGAGTTGAACTCAAACTCAATCTTCGGCAAACACAAATCCCAGCTCCTGAATTCATGCACATTTGCCCGCAACAGATTACCCAAGCTACGGTTGACAACTTCAGTCTGTCCATCCGTCTGAGGATGATAAGGACTGCTGAATTTCAACTTTGTGCCCAACTTCTTCCACAGCTCTCGCCAGAAGTGTCCCATAAACTTGCTGTCCCTGTCTGACACTATGGATGCCGGTATACCAAAATGCCGAACCACTGAAGCAAAATATAAGTCAGCAACCTTTGACGCATCAAAAGTGGTTTTGCATGGCAAGAAACACGCCACCTTACTGAACCGATCCACAATCACCATAATCGAATCCAGTCCCCTTGCTGTCCGCGGCAATCCTACAACAAAGTCCATAGAAACATCTCGCCATGGTGCCTCTGGGATAGGTAAAGGCGTGTACATACCTTGGTTCGTGTCTGTCCCCTTCGACTCTTGACACAACCTGCACCTCTTCACAAAAGCCTTGACATCTCGGTCAAGACCAGGCCAATAAAACCGCTGCCGAATCAACCAGGCTGTTTTATCCCTTCCGAAGTGACCCTGGTTATGCAGTTCCTGGATGATCAACACACGAAGAGACGTATCAGGAACACATAAGCAGTTACCTCGAAACAAATATCCATCATGGAGAACGAAATCAGTTCGCTCCCCCGCCTCAATTTTGGCCAAAATCTCCTTGAAGTGCTCATCCACACGAATGTCCTCCCTTACACTCTCAAAGCCGAGAGTGTACACATGCATAGCGCCAATCAACAAGCTCCGCCTACTCAAAGCATCAGCCACTCTATTCAACGTACCAGACTTGTGCTTGATGCTGAAAGTGTATTCCTGCAAGGCACTCACCCACTTCGCATGCCTTGAACTCAGTTTATGCTGACCCTGTAAGAACTTCAGCGCCTGATGGTCTGAATACAGTACAAACTCCCGCTGAATCAAGTAGTGGCGCCAATGCTGCAAGGATCTCACAATGGCGTACAATTCCAGATCATAAACCGAATAAGCCAGTTTAGCTCCTCCCAGCTTCTCACTGAAGTATGCGACTGGTCTTCCTTCCTGGTTAAGCACTGCCCCAATTCCAGTCTTCGAAGCATCACAATCCACCTCAAAAACTCTATCAAAATCAGGAAGACCAATAAAGGAGCTTCGGTCAATCTGACTTTCAGCCCATCAAATGCCTCCTGTGCGGCATCATTCCACCCGAATCTGGCTCCCTTCAACAATTCCGTTAAAGGTGCAGCCAGCTCACTGTACCCCTTGACAAACCTGCGATAAAACCCTGCAAGACCCAAAAAGGATCTCAATTCTGTCAAGGTTGAAGGTACTGGCCATTCCACAATTGCATGCACCTTATTCCTATCTGGGAGAATCCCCTCTCCAGTCACAACGTACCCCAGAAAAATCAGTCTCCCAACCATCCAAATGCACTTCTCTGGGTTAGCAACTAACTGGTTCTCACGTAACACTGACAAAACCTGTGCCACATGGCCCACATGCTCTTCGGCTGTCCTGCTGTATATCAAAATATCATCAAAGTAGACAACCACAAATGAGCTAAGAAATGGACGTAAAACCTGGTTCATTACGCGCATGAACGTGCTCGGCGCGTTGACAACCCGAATGGCATTACCAACCATTCATACAGCCCTTCCTTAGTCTTGAAGGTGTCTTCCATTCGTCTCCAGGCTTCATCCTTATCTGATGGTACCCACTCTTCAAATCAATCTTCGTGAAGACCTTAGCACCACTCAACTGATCAAGCATGTCGTCCAACCTCGGTATCGGGAACCTGTACTTCACAGTAATTTTGTTAACCGCGCGGCTGTCGACACACATGCGCCACGTACCATCCTTCTTCGGTACCAAAAGGGCTGGCACCGCGCACGGGCTAATGCTCTCCCGTACGAACCCCTTGTCCAAAAGTTCTTGGACCTGCCTCCTCAATTCCTCATGCTGCTGCGGTGTCATCCGATAATGAGCCTTATTCGGCAACACTGAGCCCGGAATAAGGTCAATGCCGTGCTGAATATCTCGGAGAGGTGGTAATCCGCCGGTAGCTCCTTTGATACAACATCTCGGAATTCCTCCAAGATAGACACCAACTCCTCAGGAATCATATTTGGCCTTTGCTCCTCTTCCACGCCGAAGTCTCCTGACTTGCTCACCAAAGCAAAACAAACATCCTCTCCATCCAAACTCGCATCGAATTCTGTGCTTGGTAAACAAATTACTGTATTCTGTCCACTCACTTCCTGAAGCGGCTTCAAATAACTTTCCTCCCATCTGGACGCAGCATATAACTGTGGGTGTACCCGTTGTACACTGCCCTGTTATCAAACTGCCACGGACGCCCCAGTATGATGTGAGTAGCATCCATTGGAACAACATCCGCCTCAATAGTTGTCTCGAAATGAGGACCAAAACACAGTGACAACTTACACCTTCGGCTGACCTGAATGTCTGCATTTCGGTTCACCCAACCGAGCTTATATGGATGTGGGTGAGGGTCTGTCTGCAACCCCAGCTTCTTCACAGCCTCCTCTGCTATCACATTCTCCCAACTGCCGGAGTCTATGATAACACGACATGTTTTGCCAGCCACAAAACATTTCGTTGTGAAGATGTCGTGCCGACGCCAATCCTCATCTGATCTCGGCGCCAGACACATTCTTCGTATCACCAAGCTCTCCCCTTGAATATGGTCCGGATCAATAACACACAGCTCATCATTAAATTCCTCATCCTCAGGGAACTCTCCTCCATTTTCGTCCTCCATATAATCCTCCATATACAACTGAGCTCGCGCCTTGGGGCATTCATTGGCATAGTGCCCCAAATTCTGACACCGATGGCACCGAATGTTAGCCCTGTTGCTGCCCACTCTCGCCTGAGAACCTGAGGTTCCACTCGACCCTGTTGGTCTTGGAGGTACTGATGCCTGCGGCCTCGCTACTGGAGGCATAAATTTGCCCCCTGAATTCTGCCCTGAACTCTGGCCCGTAGTAAAACCCCCTCTGCTCTGAAACCCCCTGTTTCTCATCAAGCTCTTTTCCACTGCCTGAGCCCTCATATGCGCATCTCCTACGCTATCAATTCGATGCACAGCCAGTGCATCTTGGATTGGCAGCCGCAAGCCATGAAGATACATGGCTATCAATCTCGGTTCAGCCTCAATCAACCGATTTCGTGCAACCAATCGATAAAATTCAGTTGTGTACTCCTCGACGCTCCGACTACCTTGCGTCAAACCATGCAACTTCGAATACAAAATCTGCTCATGGTTCGGAGGCAAAAACTCCCTGTTCATCTCCTGCTTTAGCGCTGCCCATGACGCTAATGGAGGTCTCCCATCCATATATCTACGATAGTGCTGCGCATGCCACCAAGCAGCAGCCCTATCTCTGAATCGAATTGTGACAAGCGGTACCTGCTTGTCTAAGGGCACCTCCTTCAGACGAAAAACATCATCGACCTGAAGGGTCCAATCTACATACTCGTCTGGGTTAATTCCTCCTTTAAACTCTGGAATTTCGACCCTGAAGCCTGCTTCCCACCGATTCTGATTTTCGAAATAGGGAGGTTGATCGACATACCTTGGAAGTCCAACATCAGGCCTCTGTTGCCCTCTTCGAATTGGTGGTGCCTCCAGATTTTCGAAACCCCTCTCCCTACCTCCATCAATTTCATCACGCTCCTCCACGCGAAGGGGTTGGGCACGATTCTGCACCTCCAGCCGCGCCATCATCGCCTGCATGGTTTGCATCATCTGTTGCATCACCTGGTGCTGGTCTCGCATGGCGTCTTGCATAGCATCTCTCACGGCGTCTCTCAGGGATTGATCATTGTTCTTCTGCTCCATTGGATCAAATTTCGGTTAGGGTTGATATTTGGGTTTGGAAGGAATGGATCAAGATGGTAATGGAAGGAATGGATCAAGGCGGTAATGGAAGGAATGGATCAAGGCTCTGATACCAAGTTGATGCAGGGCGATATTCAAAACGCCTGCAACTCAAGAACGATCTAATCTGCGAGAAAAGAATTCGTCCAGGTTTGGTTCGAATCTTGACAAGAAAAGGGGAAAATTTGAATTTTGATCACTCACAATCCGAAATTTAAAGGAAGAGCAATTGAATTTTCAATTCAATTGTTTTGAATCAGAAAAAAAAGAAAACATTCATCTTTATTCAAGAGAAAAAAAAAGGAAATCTAAAACAGCGTCTTTCTTCTCTGCCTCTGACGGCCGCCCAAAACCAACCTAAATAAGAGAGAAAACCCTAACATCATAAGTTCAGAAAAATTACAACTATGCCATTAAAAACGAAAACAGGCCCAAAACTCCTATCAGACGAGCCCGGATGGCCAAAATCCACAGCAGCTCATGCCAACGGCAATGACTTTGAATCAGCAGTCCGTTTCCATGTGACCAGCCAAGTTTGGGCCCAGTCCGACACATAAAATTTCAAGCCCGTTTGTTCTGCAACCTCTTGGACCTTCGTAGATTATCTGGTGTGGTCTTCCCTGACGTGGCCTGCTGACTCTGGGTTGCTGGTACAGGAACATCCAAGGATTGGTTCGACTGACCCGAACTCTGGTCCGAACTGATGTCC
>UESW01004019.1:1173227-1335569 GCA_900491605.1 Calamus simplicifolius
GAATGAAAATCTTCATTCAATCACTAGATTATGATTTATGGGGAATCATAATTAATGGACCACACACACCCACTATTATGATTGAAAATATTAATATTGCAAAACTTGAATCTGAATGGGATGAGCAAGATAAGAAATTAGTTCAATTAAATGCTAAGGCTATGAATGTTCTTTATTGCTCTCTTGATGCAAATGAGTTTAACCGCATATCAACTTGCATGTCTGCTAAGGAAATCTAGGATAGACTTGAAGTCATCCATGAGGGTACAAATCAAGTCAAGGAATCCAAAATAAATATGCTTGTTCATAAGTATGAATTATTTAAGATGGATCCTACTGAAAATATTACTGATATGTTTACAAGATTTACTGACATTATTAATGGACTGAAAGTCTTGAAAAATCTTATGCTAACAGTGATCTTGTTAGAAAAATCTTAAGATCTTTACCTAGGACATGGGAAGAAAAAGTCACTGCAATTTAAGAAGCAAAAGATCTCAACACTTTATCACTTGAAGAGTTGGTCGGTTCTTGATGACTCATGAGCTTCAGCAACGACAACATATCGATAAAGATGAATCAAAGAAAAAAAGGACCATGGCATTGAAGAGTACAACTCAAGAAGATGAAAGTGAAGAAACCACAAGTAACAATGAGAAAGATGATGAAATGGCACTTATTTTAAGGAAATTTAAAAAGTTCATGAAAAGGAAAAAGTTTGGAAAAAGAAAATAATTTGCCAAAGGAGATCATTGCAAAGATAAGGAAAAGAGTGAACCCCTTACATGCTATGAGTGCAAGAAGCCTGGACACATCAGACCAGATTGTCCACTATTAAAGAAAAGATCTAAAAGATTAAAGAAGAAAGCAATGATGGCTACTTAGAGCGACAGTGAAGCCACGAGTTCATAAGATGAAGAGAAAACTGAAGTTGTAAATGTTTGCTTCATGGCAGATAATGATGAGGTAAGCCCTAACATTTTAGATGACTTTACTTTTGATGAATTACAATGTGCATTTTATGAACTTATTGATGATTTTACAAATTTAAGTTCAATGAGCAAAGAATTAAAAAATGAAATCAAAAATCTTACTCTTGAAAAGGAAAGAATTTCAAAGGATAATGAATCATTGTTAAAGGAAAACCAAGATTTGAAAAATGAAATAAATAAATTAAAACCAATTGTTGATAGATTTACTCTAAGCTCAGAAAAATTAGAAATAATTTTAAATAGTCAAAGAGTTGTTTACAATAGAGCTGATCTTGGATACAATACTTTTGAAAGACAGAAATTTTTGAAAAAATATCTATGAGCATGCTGATGATTCTACTAAAATTACATGTTTTAAATATGGAAAAATAGGACACAAAGCTTATATTTGTCAAATACAAAAGATAAGAAAAATATGGGTTCCAAAAGGAACCATCTTGACTAACCCTAAAGGACCCAAGAAAGCTTGGGTACCTAAAAACGAAAATTGAAATTGTGTATGCAGGTGTGTCTTGCAACCCGAGCAATTAAAAGATAATGGTACTTGGATAGCGGGTGCTCAAGACACATGACTGGTGATGAATCACAATTCATCACTTTGGAAGCAAAAGATGGAGGTGTTGTTACTTTCGGTGATAATGGCCAAGGAAAGATAATTGGCATTCAAAAAATAGGTATCACACCTCATGCTTATATTGATAATGTTTTGTTTGTGAAAGGACTGAAATATAATTTACTTAGTATTAGTCAATTATGTGACAAAGGATTTAATGTTACATTTGAATCATTCTTATGCATTGTTAAAAATCCTGCTAATGAAAACATGAAATTTGTTGGTCAAAGGCATGGTAATGTACACATTGTTAATTTAAATTATTTGCATGATCAAAATATTGATTGCCTAGTTGCTACAAACAATAAACTGATAATAGTTGGTTATGGCATCGTAAGCTAGCTCATGCAAGCATGGATTTATTATAAATTAATTAAGAAGGATTTAGTACATGGTTTGCCAAAACTTGTTTTTGAAAAAGATAAGATTTGTAGTGCTTGTTAATTTGGAAAACAAACCCGAACATCTTTTAAATCAAAGAATTTAGTTTCAACCACTAGACCTTTGGAGCTCTTGCATATGGATTGATTTGGTCCTACAAGAACAACTAGTTTAGGAGGAAAAAGTATGATTTTGTTGTTATTGATGATTTCTCTCGCTTTACATGAGTTTTATTTCTATCTAGTAAAGACGAAGCATTTCCAGCATTTTAAAAATTATTTAAAAGAATTACAAATGAAAAGAATTCTTCTGTTTTGTCGATACGAAGTGATCATGGAAAAGAATTGAAAATAAATATTTTGAGGAATTTTGTAATGAAAATGGAATTGAACAATTTTTTTGCACCAAGAACACTACAACAAAATGGAGTAGTTAAAAGAAGAATAGAACATTAGAGGAAATGGCGCGTACCATGTTGTGTGAAAGCAATCTTCCAAAATATTTTGGGCAGAAGCTATCAACACTGTATGTTATATTTTAAATCCTACATTAATCAGACCTATTTTGAAAAAGACTCCATATGAAATTTGGAAAGGAAGAAAACCTAATATAAGTTACTTTCATGTTTTTGGATGCCGATGTTTTGTATTAAATAATGAAAAATCAAACCTTGATAAATTTGATGCTAAGTCTGATGAAGGAATTTTTCTCGGATATTCTTTACATAGTAGAGCTTTTAGAATATTCAACAAAAGACTTTAGTAGTTGAAGAATCAATTCATGTTATCTTTGATGAATCTAATGATCTTCCATCAAGGAAGGGAAAGGTATAAATGATGTAGATGATATTGAAGATCAATTCAAGGACATCACACTGAAGGATAAGAACGACTCAGATACACAGAGGTAAATAAAGAAGGGAACACTGACCTACCTGAAGCCTCACAAGGTAATGTTGAATTAGAAAGAGGTTGGAGATATGTTCTTAGTCACCCTAAAGATCAAATTATTGGTGATCCTTCTCAAGGAGTTAGAACTAGATCATCATTTAGAGATACTTATAATAACTTAGCATTTGTATCTAAAATTGAACCTAAATGCTATGATGATGCTAAAAATGATGTTGATTGGATTAATGCCATGCATGAGGAACTTCACCAATTTGAAAGAAATAATGTTTGGACTCTTATTAAAAGACCTCATGATCATCAAATTATTGGAACTAAATGGGTTATAGAAACAAATTAGATGAACATGGTAATATAATTAGAAATAAGGCAAGATTAGTAGCTAAGGGTTATAATCAAGAAGAGGGAATTGATTTTGATGAAATCTATGCCCCAGTTGCTAGATTAGAAGCTATTAGATTACTTCTTGCTTATGCTTACTTTATAAATTTTAAATTGTATCAAATGGATGTTAAAAGTGCTTTCTTAAATGTATACATTGTTGAACAAGTTTTTATGGAACAACCACCCGGCTTTGAAAATCACTTGTTTCCAAACCACGTTTTCAAATTGAACAAAGCTTTGTATGGTTTGAAACAAGCGCCCCGGGCGTGGTATGAAAGATTAAGCAAATTCTTGATTAGTAATGATTTCATTCGAGGAACTGCGGATACAACTTTATTTATTAAAAGATAAAATAAAGATATATTAATTATTCAAATCTATGTTGATGATATCATATTTGGTGCCACTAATGATTCTTTGTGCAAGGACTTTGCTAAGCTTATGCAGAGAGAGTTCGAGATGAGTATGATGGGTGAGCTGAACTACTTTCTCGGACTACAAATTAAACAAAGAAAAGATGGGATCTTCATAAGCCAATCCAAATATATCAAAGAAATGATCAAGAAGTTTGGCATGGAGACATCCAAGAGTATCGATACCCCTATGAGCTCATCATGTAGACTTGAATCCTATAATTCTGAAAAGTCTGTTGATTTAAAATTATATAGAGGTATGATTTGATCATTATTATATTTAACTGCTAGTAGGCCAGATATTTTATTCAGTGTTTGCATGTGTGCAAGATATCAAGCCAATCCTAAAGAATCACACTTGCTTGCTGTTAAAAGAATATTTAAATATTTAAATGGAACAGTAAATTTAGGTATATGGTATGACAAACAATCTAGCATTGACTTAATAGGCTACATTGATTCAGACTTTGCTGGATGTAAATTAAATAGGAAATCAACCACTGGAACTTGCCAGTTTCTAGGTGTTAACTTAATTTCATGATTTAGCAAAAAGCAAACTTCAGTAGCACTGTCTACGGCCGAGGCCGAATACGTTGCAGTTGGAAGTTGCTGTGCTCAAATCTTATGGATTAAGCAACAGCTAGAAGATTATGGTATAAAACAAAAAGCCATACCTATAAAATGTGATAATGCAAATGCAATCAGTTCAACCAAGAATCCTATTCAACATTCCAGAACAAAACATATTGAAATTAGACATCATTTCATTAGAGATCATGTAAATAATGAAAATATTGTTATTGAATTTTTAAATACTGAAAATCAAATTGCTGATATTTTCACTAAGCCTCTTGATGAAATAAATTTTATGAAATTAGAAGAGAATTGGGGATGTTTGATCCAACCATTTAATGAATCAATTAATGAATTGATGTGATATATGACATCTTTCAATCACATCTATTAAAATGAACATCATATCAAATTAAATACTATGAGTTTTATGTCTTTTCATCTTTTGAAAGCCTACTTCCATTAATTTATCCACCAACCGGCCATTTGCAAGCTTTTTCATTTTATTGATGGCAGTTAATCGACCAGGCAACCAAACAGTCACCTGTCCAGCTAACCATCAAGCCTTACCCCTATATAACCTTTTTCAGTCCAACCAAATTCTTTCATGCCGTCTCCCTCATTCTTCCTAAATTTCAACTGATCATCCTCTCCTCTCCTTCTCTCATTCTCATCATCTCTTCATTCCATCAATCCTTCTATCAATCTTCTTCCATTCACTCCATTTATCAATCCATCTTGAAGATAGTTGATGGCTCCCAAGAAGAAGGCAATCACAAGAGATGACGATTGTGCTGATCTTCGCTGAAAGTCTTCTACTTCTTCATCCCAAATCAACTCTCTTCTAGCTTCAAAATCTTTTGCTCATGGAAGGTTAGTCGATTTTAACTTCTTAGAACAAGAAGGCTTTAAAATTGAAAAATTGTTAGTTAATCAAGGTTGGGATAAGCTTTTATCTACCAAGAGACCTATTTAGCATGAGCTTATTAAGGAATTTTATGAAAATATATCTTTTGGTAGTGGGACTATTTCTTCCTTCGTGAAAAAGTCCAAATTGACCTTGACTGCAAAACGTTAGGTTGTGCTCTAAGTATTCCATCTAATGGTTTCTTAGAAGTCCTTCCTAGTGAACGTGGATATAAAATAGGTTTAATCCTTAATATTGATGACAATGAAGCCAGTAATATTGAAACTCTAGATGCAAACATGTTATCTGTAGAAAATAAGTTATTCCACAGTATCATCGCCAAATCCTTGCCCCACGAGATGGTTTGTTTAATGTTGTAAATGATAGGGACATATGTTTAATGTATGACATCTTAATAGAAGACCCTGTTGATCTACCTCAGCTAATGATGACCGTAATGAAAGAATCTTTGTCCAGATTTAAGGCTGCATTGCCCTACGGAATGTTTCTCACATACATATTTGAGTTTTCAATATAAAGCTTAAAGGAGAAACTGCAGTGGCATTATGTCACTCTAATGTATTTAATGCGCATTCACTGCACCGTATGGACTTTGCCAAACGGGATGGTATTTGGTTAAAAGTTAGATCAAGAACTGGTCAGTCTAGTATGACGCTGCCAAATGTGACTCAATCCGCTTGTTCTCCTCAGAACTTCTTCAATTTTGACTTCAACCAACCAAATCCTTACCTTGCTGCTATGACTGCGGACCAAAATCCATTTCTATCTGATCCACCCAATATGAATGCTTCTGGACCTTCTTATCGTAATGACAACCCTGCTCCTTCTCCTCTTCCTATCGTTCGTCTATGTGATGATCAAATCCGCCATATTATCAGTGAATTGACCCTTGCCTCTTCTAGTCGAAGCTATGGAGACAGTGCTTCTTCTGTCAATGATCAAACTCTTGTACCACATATTTCTTCTATTTTTGAGATCATGTCTTAGTTTAAAATTACTCTTAATCAACTTGTCCATGATGTGAACATTCTCAATGGAAGAGTTTTTCATCACAATGAATCTGTCATGTACTGGATCCTAAAAGAGATAAATTTCCTAAAAGGTAAGATTGAGAATTTTGAAACTAAGGCAGAGTGGGTAGAATACCAAATGATATCCAACGAGACCCAAACCCGAGATGCAACAAACACTGTTGACCATTGGACCGCATCTCTCTCAAGGCCGAGTCATCTCGTGGAGACTTACATCACTCTTTCTGCCGCCTCTGCGCCTGATGCTTCTTATTCTCATCCGCACCTCTGGACGCCGCCGACACAGCCTTCCTCCGTCAAGCCTAGATCTTCAAACAAGCTAAATGTTTCTTCAGTGCATATTTCTTCTTCAGATGATGACAAATGATTGGGTTTGACTTATGTAGTGAAAGTACTTGGTATCGTTTATGTAATGCATATTTATGACTTTATGCTTTATGACTTTGGCATGTAAGATTTGAATTGACTCTACTGTTTGTAATGATATGCTTTATGCTTTGTAATGAATGTTTATGACTATGTTTTATGACTTGAAACCATGACATATAATTTGTATTGTCTTTACTCTATTTTGTAATGATCTGAATGACTGCTCTAATTATGTATGAATGATAACATCTCCTTGATATATTATGCTTAAATTTATTGCAAGACTCTTCAAACTTCTTTTTGATTAATGACAAAAGGGGGGAGAAGAATATTGCATACATTAAGGAATGTAGTAAAATCATAACTCCATATATTCAGGGGGAGAAAAGAGTTCACTTATTCAGATTGATAGGGTGAAAGTAATGTTTTTCTGATTACACTCCTGTCTATTTATTAAACTTCCTATATTGTTTCTTTCATGCTTAAGGGTTTTATCATTATCAAAAAGGGGGAGATTGTTGACCCTAGATTGATTTTGATGATACAAAACTATTAGGCAACTCTAAGCTTAATACAGGGAAGTTCGGTCGCTTTGCAAGTAAGTATCTTCGTGCAAAATTGATTGGTAAGAGAGTACTTCATTCTATTTTGCCTTAGATAATTTATTGGCTTGGGAGTTAACTAGTGATCGTTGTCGTTGGCGGTCAAAAATAAAACCTACTCACTACTATAGCTAGTCGTGAATCAGGATCGTATCCTTGGGGATCAAGGGCAATTATTTCACGAAAGAGAAAAAAGAAAATTTATCTATAAGGATTATAATAAGAATAGCAGTTATTAAAAGATAACAACTAATTAATTAACGAAATTCAAATAGCAGGAGAAGCAATCCAGGAATCCGAATCGACCATGCAAATAGGTTTTATCTTCTTTTTTAATGTTGCAATAGTAATAATTTTTGTAAATCTAAAATTAGAATAATTTCTCTTATCAGGCACGGACCGTATCAGAAGATCACGGCACGTCCGCTTAGAGTATAACTATCTAATAATTGCAAGGTTAAGGGTTAATCTATCATACTACGATCTGTCTCTCTTAGGCACGTACCGTATCCTAAGATCACGGTACGTCGATAGAGGGTACAGGTCGTGTATGCCAGATCAAAACCTCAATCAGAAAAATAACTCAAAAGATATAATAAAGAAGAGCATAATTTTTATTGTATAAAAATTAAGAACAAAAAGAAAGATAAAACCTGATTACAGGCTTTATCATCATCCCAAGTTGAAGGAATCTAGCCACGCATTGCTGCTGCCAGCATCCCCTCCATAATTTTTCCTCTCCAGGCCTAAATACAATAATCTAAATAAAAGAAGAATAAAAGAGCTTTGTAGAAACTCCTTCCAAATACTGCCTGAGGTCCTCCTTTTATAGAGCTCGTCTAGGGTTTCCTCCTAGTCAAAGTTGGAGTTAATCAGGTGCTCAAGATCGTTCAGATATTGTGAGAAAATTTTTCAGCCATCCGTTCAACATCACCTGCCTTAGTTTGCACCAGGAATCATGTGAAATCATCTCTTTCTTCCTTTTTGGGTAAATCGAATCCTGATTTGAGTGTCATTTGCATCATTGGACTCCAAAAATTGAGCTCTTTCCATATATAGGCTTTTTTTTTCTGCAAACATCCATAAAAAGTATCAATTCTTAATAAATTCAAAGTAATTAATATTTATTTTAATAGTTAAATTAGGATAATAAATAGACTTATCACACCCCCAACTTAATCATTGCTAGTCCCTTAGTAATGTAATTAAAATAAAACCATGCGTCACTAAAATTCTATTTTGCAAAATTAAATCTAGACTTAAGGTTGAAAGAAGATAGCCAGTATCACTAATTAAGTATTAAGTTTTTGAAGTAAATTTTGCTGTCAGAACTATTAGAAACTTTCTTAGAGTTTATCTGTAGATCTACAGCACTTATGTTTGTGATGGCTAACTTAGCATTTCGATATTAGCTTGTAAGAAACAATGGTATCTTCGCTTATCACTTACTTTGATTAATTTTTTATATATCCTCAAATTAAGCACATGACCTGAGATAGCTTTCACACTACCTGATATATATTATTTATTTATTTATTTATTTTTAATTTTTTTAGCGATATCTTCATATTGCCCATTTTTTGATGCGAACAACAACGTTTACTTAGGCGAAGGTGCCCAGTTATTTGATGGAAAACCAATGTTTAGACTTATATATATATATATATATATATATATATATATATATATATTATATCAGGCGATAGCTCTTTCCTTAAATTCAAGTTTCTCTTATTGGGATGTATATCAATTACTAATTTTTAGTAATAATTGAGTCTCAATTGACCTTACAACTAATACCTAATTTACCTCATCAGTGTGCAAGTGCAATGAAAGTGCTAATAGCCTTTAGATGACCTAAGTAGATTACTAAAAGTCTGACCAGCTAGTCTATTCCTTGGCTCTCTATAGTAATTAGCCAATACTTTCTAACTCTATTACCTTTTTCTAGCCAATTTTGCTCAAGAATTTCTTTCACAACACATGATTTATAAAAATTTTGAAATTTTCAAAAAATGCCAAGTGTTTTCAAAATATTTTTCAAAAAGATTTATCTTACCCTCCAACTTAATTCTCATTGTCCTCAATGAAGTAAGAAAAAATAAAACAAGGAGAAACACCACCTGGATGAGATATGCCTCGTATAATGTTAGGAGTGATAGTGCAGAGTAGTCTCTTATTCCTAAAAATAATAATTATGAAATAAAGGTTAGAACATAAAAATTTTGGGTTGCCTCCCAAAAAGCGCTAAGTTTAACGTCTTCAGCCAGACGTTATGGCTCACTTTGATTACCATTATTAAGGAGTTTGATGATCTCTTCCCTTACTACTTCCTTCATAGTTGGTTTAAGTTTTCTTTGGGGGTCTCTTATAGGCTTGGTTTTCTCCCTTAAGTGAATCCTATGTTGAACGATCGAAGGGCTAATTCCTTTATGTTAGCTATAGTTCATTCTAATGCTTCTTTATTCTCATTCAATAGTTCTCCTTCTTGTAAGGAGTCTAGGCCGGTTGAAATAATCACAGGCAGGGTTTCTGATGGACCTAGATATGCATAGTTGAGATGCTTGGGAAGTGGTTTCAGTTCTAATTTGGGTGCTTCCTTTATTGATGGATTGGGTAATGGTTCAGGTACTTTCTTTAGTGGTTCAGTTGGAAGTTTCCATCTTGATTTTTCATCAATTATAGCAATCTCATTAATTTGCTCCCCATCTTGTTTATGCAGGTTTCTAGGTCAAGCTTTTCATCACAAAGGTCAATTAGATCATAAATAGTATCCTGAACATAATTTGAGTCGCTCGTTTGATGTGTATTGGTAAGATTAAAAATATTAAGATCAATTGACATATTCCCAAAGGAGAGTTTTATTAATCCATTTTGACAATTAATTAGGGCATTAGCTGTGGCCAAAAATGATCTACCTAAAATCATTGGGATGTGGTTTTTTGGGTTTGTTACCGATTCAGTTTCTAAAATCACAAAGTCCAATGGGTAGATAAAGTTACCAACTTTGATCAATACATCCTCTACTATTCCCTTGGGTACTTTTAAAGAGTGATCACTAGTTGTAGGATCATTTTCGTAGGCTTTAGTTCTCCTAACCCTAGTTGCTCATATACAGAGTATGGCAATATATTAACACTTGCTCATAAGTCTAATAGAGCCCTATTTATGAGGGTGTTCCCTATAATGCATGAAATAGTGGGTGATCCTGGATCTTTGTATTTTACTGGCATATGGTTTGATAGATAAGAGCTTACACTGGCTGCCAGAAAGGCTTTCTTGGGCACATTGATGGTTTCTTTTTGGTACATAGATCCTTAAGGAATTTGGCATAGGCTGGGACTTGTTGGATCGTGTCCAGTAAGGGGATGTTCGCTTTAACTTGCTTAAAGACCTCTAAAATCTTATCGAATTGGGCTAAATTTTGATTGGACTTAAGTCTATTTGGGAATGGTGCTACAACCCTAATTTTTTGTTTATCTTCTTCTGACATGAGCTCAGCTGGTGGGTTAGGTATTATATTAGACTCTGATGCCTTAGGTGTTTCGGGCTGATCAGCTCAATAAGTTGTTCAAGTGGTGGGACTTCTAATTCTTCTTCTTCATGTGTATCCATCTGATTATCTATTTTTTTTCAGATTTTAATGTATGAATGACACTTAGTTGGTTAATTTGGGCTCCTTGTTTGGATCCTTGGATGTTTAGGTTCCTAGGGTTAGCTTCGGGCTGACTCGGTAGCTTACCACATTCTCTTTCATTGAATGCTGTGGCTAGTTGACCTATCTGGGTTTCTAATTTTGCAATGGATTGTGTGTGTGATGAAGAAGATGAGTATTCATTTCTAGTCCTTTCAATGCTTGTAACACCTTCTCTTCGAAAGTAGGATCATAATTATTGGTGGAGGTTGAGGAGCACTTGGATATTGGGAATATGACATGCTTCTAAATTGAATCTCCTGATGGTTAGGTCTAATGATGTTGGATTGACTATAGGTTGGGGTTTCATGAAAAATTTGAGTGATTTTGCCAGCTAGGATTGTAAGTATTTGAATATGGATCATTTCCTGGTCTAGGAGCCATTCGGGTTTGGGCTGGATAGGCTTGCTCCTAAAAGCTCAGGAAATTGGTATGCTGGATATTCCCCTATAGAATGAGTCGGACTTGAACAGATTATACAAACCTCATGTAATTGAGTAGATGGGGAAGATTTGTTTCCAACTTGTAGAATTTGATCAAGTTTTTGGGATAGTTCATTAATTTTGATATAGATGTCTATCGACTGACCTATGTTGTATATTCCCCCTCTCTTAGTAGACATGTGGTACCATAATTTTCACTTAGAGTTTCAAAAAGCTGCCTTGCCTCATGTTCATTTTTTAGCATAAATGTCCCTCCACATGAGGCATCCACCATTTGTCAATGCCTTTCTGACAATCCATCATAAAAATATTGAACTAACTGCCATTTAGGTATTGCATGGTGCGAACATTTCTAGTTAATTCTTTTAATCTCTCCCATGTTTCATAAAACATTTCTCCCTCTAACTGAGAAAAATTGGTTGTGGCTTTTCTAATTTGATTCATTTTTCCTATAGGAAAGTATTTCTTAAGAAATTCCCTCTGAAGTTGGTCCCAAGTTGAAATTATAATATCTAATGAATTTAACCAATACTTGGCTCTATCTTTAGGGAGAAAGGGAATAACTTAAGCCTAAGTGCCTCATCGGAGAAATTTTGAATCTTGACAGTTTAGCAAATTTCCCAGAATTCGTCTAAGTGTTTATAGGGATCTTCATTTGTAAATCCATAGAAAGCTGGTAACATTTGGATTATACTGGACTTAATTTCATATTGGACAGCCTCTATTGAGGGTACTTGTATGCATGGTGAATATGTATATTATGAAGGGGCAAAGTACTCCTTCAATTGACGTGGTGGATTATTTTCTTGATTAAGATCCATAATGCATGCTCTGTTTGCTCTACAAGTTCTCTCTATTTCAGGGTTTAAGGGTATAAGGTTGGGTTGTAACGATCGGTGACAAAACATATACCCTACCAATACACTCTAAAGCAAACAGTAATTCAGTTTTTTTTAAACTAATATAATAGAAGAGAAAGGAGAAGATTCTAAAGAAAATATTCTAAAAGATTCCTAGAACTAAGAGCAATGAAGAATAATTTAGTTATGGTTTAATAATTATTAGCAATCAAGTTAACAAAGATTAGACTCTCTGCCCTAGGTTTAACCTAGATCTAAACAGCTCCTAACTTCCAAGGCTGCCTTGAAGCCCTCCAAGTCAAAAATTAACTGATCAACTAGCCAGTTAAGGGTAAGGTTAGTGGGAGTCCTCCCGTCGCTTACTAAGTAAGCGAACGGAACCAATTAAGTAACCACTCTCCTTTCCTTTTCTAGACACCAGTTAAGCAGTAATCCCGACACAGTTCAACTCTTTCGGGTGTCATCCTATTGAGCTCGAGTTCCTTAGGGCTGACGTCTAGTTAATTTTAGAGTTAAAGGCTTGGGTTAATGCAAAATGAAGGATGTAATTTATGGGCCAAGGAAGGTGATCAACTCCCCATCTTATCTTAATTAAGGGTTTGTGCCCTTAAAGTTAATTATGAAAATGCTGTGCAACAAGCAGATATCCAGCTCTTGAAATTATCAAACAAAATTAATCTAATTATATATATTTTAAAGATTTTTGTGATTAAGTTTCTAATTTCCTAATAAATTATAAGATGTCAATGAAAAAATTTTGAGTTTCGCAGAAAATAAATTTACCTAAGTCAATCTAAGCATAGAAATAAAATATATATTTATTTTTTATATTGTATTTACTTATTTATTATTTTATTTTTATTTTATTTTTTTAAATTAATTATGTTTTATGGAAAGTGTCTTAGGGTTTTGTTTCGGGTTCTTTTAAGGTAAGTTAATTAAAAGAAAAAGTTGATTAGGTTAAAAGTGGATTTGTGACAAGAAGAAAAGTAAATTTTTTTATGGTAAAAAGAAAATAAGAAAATCTAATAATTAAGGAAATTAAAAAAAAGCAATAAGCTCAAGAGAGCAATAACTATTCAACAAAAATTTTTTTTTTACTCTTTTCTTTTATATAGAAGCACGAATAATAATGAAACAATAAAAAAATTAAAAATAATAATAAATTAAGAGAAAATTTATAATAATTTTTTTATTTTAAAATTTTTTTTTCATGAACTAATTGTGCCTAGATCCCCGGCAATGGTGCCAAAATTTGATGCTGTCGTTGGCGGTCAAAAATAAAACCTACTCACTACTATAGCTAGTCGTGAATCGAGATCGTATCCTCGAGGATCAAGGGCAATTATTTCACGAAAGAGAAAAAAAAAATTTATCAATAAAGGATTATAATAAGAATAGCGGTTATTAAAAGATAACAACTAATTAATTAACGAAATTTAAATAGCAGGAGAAGTAACCCGGAAATCCAATCACCATGCAAATAGGTTTTATCTTCTTTTTTTAATGTTGCAATAGTAATAATTTTTGTAAATTTAAAATTAAATAATTTATCTCTTATCAGGCATGGACCGTATCAGAAGATCACGGCACGTCCGCTTAAAGTATAAACTATCTAATAATTGCAAGGTTAAGGGTCTAATCTATCATATTACGATCTGTCTCTCTTAGGCACGTACCGTATCCTAAGATCACGGTACGTCGATAGAGGGTACAGGTCGTGTATGCCAAATCAAAACCTCAATCAGAAAAATAACTCAAAAGATATAATAAAGAAGAGCATAATTTTTATTGCATAAAAATTAAGAACAAAAAGAAAGATAAAACCTGATTACAGGCTTCATCATCATCCCATGTTGAAGGAATCTAGCCACGCATTGCTGCTGCTAGCATCCCCTCCATAATTTTCTCTCCCAGACCTAAATACAATAATCTAAATAAAAGAAGAATAAAAAGAGCTTTGTAGAAACTCCTCCCAAATACTGCCTGAGGTCCTCCTTTTATAGAGCTCATCTAGAGTTTCCTTCTAGTCAAAGTTGGAGTTAATCGGGCGCTCAAGATCGTTCAGATATTGTGAGAAATTTTCTCAGCCATCCGTTCAACATCACCTGCCTTAGTTTGCACCGGGAATCATGCGAAATCATCTCTTTCTTCTTTTTTGGGCAAACCGAATCCTGATTTGAGTGTCATTTGCATCATTGGACTCCAAAAATTGAGCTCTTTCCATCTATAGGCTTCTTTTCTGCAAACATCCATAAAAAGTATCAATTCTTAATAAATTTAAAGTAATTAATATTATTTTAATAGTTAAATTGGGATAATAAATAGACTTATCAACTAGTTAGCTAACTTATTATTCCATTTAGCTAGCTAGCACGACATTCAGCTAACTGATAAGCTATCTCAGTGGCTTGGCCGAGCGTCATCCATTTTGAGCTAGCTGGAGCTCTTTCAGTTAGCTAAGGTGCTCGTCACTGTTGCTGGCCGAACGTCCTCCATTTTTAACTAGCTGGTTAGCTAGCTTGGGATGCCTTGGAGCTAACTGGATTTCATTTTAGCTAACTATCGTTGCCTGTTAACATTCCTGGCCAAAAGCTCTTTATTTTTAGCTAACTGTTAAGCTGGCTGCTGATCTCCTAGCTAGCTGGCGTATCTTGTTAGCTAACTGCTTTACTTGGAGCTAACTGCTTAGCTAACTATTTTTCATAGGAAAGCTTGAAGTCGTGTGCATGCAAATTTTAGTTAGCTGGAGAGCTAACTTCCTCTCTCTCTGGCCGTTTGAATGGTTTCTATAGTTAACTGGAGAGCTAGCTACCTGTTGGTTAGTTAGCTGGAAAGCTAGCTGTTTTATCCTGCCGTATAGTTGGCTTTTTGATTAGTTAGCTAGTGAGCTAACTAGCTTGGGCAATCTCTCTGCTACTTTTTCGTTAGTTAGCTGGAGAGCTAACTATGTTGGACGGGTTCTCTGTTGCTTTTGAACTTAGTTAGCTAGTGAGCTAACTGACTCTTCTTTAGTTAGCTATTGAGCTAACTCCCATCCTTTGTGTCTCCTACAAGCTGTGAGCTATCATTTTTTAGTTAGCTGGGGAGCTAACTACCATAGCATTGCTTCTTTCCTCTGCCGTTTGATTTGCTTGTTAGTTAGCTGAAGAGCTAACTATCTTTTGCTTAGTTAGCTGCTGAGCTAACTAAGTGCTTTGCACTTTTTTCTCCTGGCTGTTTGCTTTTGTTGTTAGTTAGCTCGGAAGCTAACTAGTAATTGTTTTAGTTGCCTAAGGAGCTGCCTCTGGACGCCTTTTGTCTGCCGTGGCTTCTCTTGTGAGCTAGCTGATTAGCTAGCTGGGATTTCCTGCTTGCCTCTTGGCCGAATGCTTTCAAGTCTTCAGCTACCTGAAGTTATTTCCAGTCAACTGCCGCCTGAGTTCTTGAGCGTGCTCTTTCTCTCTTACTCTCTCTCTATTTCTATTTTCAGCTACATTTAACTTTGATTTTTTGAATTGTTTCAGGGTTCTTCCTTCCTCAAATGGAGACTTGCATTCAATACTTAAGGGAAACATTTTACAACGGTTATATTTTCTTCCCGTTTTTATTTTCATTTGTTCCTAATGTATCTAACGGATATCTTTTTGTTAGATTATTATAAATAGCTGGGATTAGAAGCACACTATGACGATTTTTGAAAAAAAGATTTTCAAGAGGAAGAAATCCAAGAAAAGAGTTTTTACTACATATTGTTGAGTAGTTGATAAGAGAGTTGCTGTGCATTCAAGTTCATTCATTGCTCCAAAAAGTCGTCCAGATCATTGAAGTTTTTTTCAAAGCAATCAAGGCTTCAGCTACTTCGACCTCGTTCATTTATTGCTGAAATTATTGCTTCAAAAGTTGTAAAGTATACTCTGAATATTTGCTCATTATAGGAGCTTCTCTCTATCATTTTCTAATTATTTTGTAAAAGGGTTAGTGTTAACCCTTGATTATTTTTGGCTTCCTTGTGCCATGAAACAAGAGGACTAGCCTGGTTTGGCTAGGAGTTTTTGGCTTCCTTGTCCGTGAAACAAGAGAACTAGTAGGCATGGGCACTGGGCCGTGACGTGCCAAGGCACGGCCTAGGCCCATCGTGCCAAAAAATTACCGTGCCGTGCCTGGCACGGCCCATTAGGGCCATGCCAAAATGGTCCTTCTGGGCCATTTTGTGGGCCGTGCCAGAATGGCCATGCTGGGCCATTTTGTGGGCCGTGCCATGGCACGGCTGGTGCCAGAGCACACTATGCGCCTAGGCACCAGCCAACTGATCCAAGCCATGATCCTGATCGGCGATGATGGATCCGACGATTGCGATCGATCTGATCGGAGATGATCCGACGGTTGCGATCGATCCATGCCATGATCCTGATCGGCGATGATCGATCTGACGGTTGCGATCCATCCGATCGGCGATGATCCGATGGTTGCGATCGATCCAAGTCATGATCCCGATCGCGATGATCGATCGGACCGTTGCATCAATTCGATCGGAGACAATCCGACGGTTGCGATCGATCCAAGCCATGATCCCGATCGGGGATGATCGATCCAACAGTTGCGATCCATCCGATCGGCGATGATCCGACGGTTGCATCGATCCAAGCCATGATCCCGATCGACGATGATCGATTGGACCGTTGCATCAATCCGATCGGAGACGATCCGACGGTTGTGATCGATCCAAGCCATGATCCCGATCGGGGATGATCGATCCGACGGTTGTAGATCTATCCCATCGGCGATGATTCGATGGTTGCGATCGATCCAAGCTATGATCCCGATCGGCGATGATCGATCGAGATGATCTGACGGTTGCGATCGATCCAAGCCATGATCCCGATCGACGATAATCGATCAGATCATTGTGATCAATCCGATCGGAGACTATCCGACGGTTGCGATCGATCCAAGCCATAATCCCAATCAGGATGATCGATTGATGGTTGCGATCTATCCCATCGGCGATGATCCGACGGTTGCGATCGATCCAAGCTATGATCCCAATCGGCGATGATCGATCGACCATTGCGATCAATCCGATCAGAGACATCCATGGTTGCGATCAATCCAAGCCATGATCCCATTCGGATAATCGATCGACGATTGCGATCGATCCGATCGGAAACGATCCAATGGTTGCGATCGATCCAAGCCATGATCCCGATCGACGATGATCGATCAGATCGTTGTGATCAATCCGATCGAGATGATCCGACGGTTGCGATCGATCCAAGCCATGATCCCAATCGGGATGATCGATCCGACGGTTGCGATCTATCCCATCGCGATGATCCGACGGTTGCGATCGATCCAAGCTATGATCCCGATCGGCGATGATCGATCGGACCATTGCGATCAATCCGATCGGAGATGATCTGATGGTTGCGATCGATCCAAGCCATGATCCCATTCGGCGATAATCGATCCATGCCATGATCCCGATCGGCGATGATTGATCCGACGATTGCGATCTATTCGATCGGCGATGATCCGATGGTTGCGATCAATCCAAGCCATTATCCCGATCGGCGATGATCGATCCGACGATTGCGATCTATCCGATTGGAGATGATCCGACGGTTGCAATCGATCCAAGCCATGATCCCGATCGGCGATGATCAATCCAACAGTTGCGATCCATCCGATCGGAGATAATCCGATTGCGATCATCCAAGCCATGATCCCGATCGGCAATGATCGATCGGACTGTTGCGATCAATCCGATCGAGACGATCCGATGTTTGCGATCGATCCAAGCCATGATCACGTTCGGCGATGATCAATCCGATGGTTGCGATCCATCCAATTGAGATGATCCGATGTCTCATCGATCCAAGCCATGATCCCGATCGGCGATGATCAATCTGACGGTTGCGATCCATCTGATCGGAGACGATCCGACGTCTGCGATCGATCCAAGCCATGATCCCGATCGGCGATGATCAATCCGACGGTTGCGATCCATCCGATCGGAGACGATCCGATGGTTGCAATCGATCCAAGCCATGATCCCGATCGGCGATGATCAATCCAACAGTTGCGATCCATCCGATCGGAGATGATCCGATGGTTGCGATCGATCCAAGCCATGATCCCGATCGATAATGATCGATAGACTATTGCGATCAATCCGATCGGAGATGATCCGACGGTTGCGATCGATCCAAGCCATGATCCCAATCAGGGATGATCGATCCGACGGTTGCGATCGATCCGATTGGAGATGATCCGATGGTTGCGATCGATCCATGCCATGATCCTGATCGGCGATGATCGATCCGATGGTTGCATCCATTCGATCGGTGATGATCCGATGTCTACGATCGATCCAAGCCATGATTCCGATCGGCGATGATCGATCCGATAGTTGCGATCCATTCGATCGGCGATGATCCGATGGTTGCGATCGATCCAATCCATGATCCCGATCGGTGATGATCGATCCGATCGGAGACGATCCGACGGTTGCAATCGATCCATGCCATGATCTTGATAGTGATTATCGATCCAACGGTTGCGATCCATCCAATCGAAGATGATCCGACGATTGCGATCGATCCAAGCTATGATCTCGATCGGCGATGATCGATCGGACCATTACGATCAATCCGATCGGAGATGATCCGACGTCTTCGATCGATCCAAGCCATGATCCTGATCGACGATGATCGATCCGATGGTTGCGATCGATCCAAGCCATGATCCTGATTGGTGATGATCGATCGAACCGTTGCGATCGATTCGATCGGAGATGATCTGACGGTTGTGATCGATCCAAGCCATAATCCCGATCGGGGATGATCGATCCGATGGTTGCAATCTATCCCATCGGAGACGATCCGACGGTTGCGATCGATCCAACCATGATCCGATCGGCGATGATCGATCCGACAGTTGCGATCCATCCGATCGGCGATGATCCGACGGTTGCGATCTTTCTATTTTTTTCTTCTTACTTAGTGTATTATGTTCTAGAGGTCAGGCCTAGCCCCTCCCTTCTGTACCATTTTAATTTTAAATTAATAAACTGGTAGGGGTCTATGCCAAACCCCCACCATTATGGTGGCTTTATATTAATAAAAAAATTTTATTCCTAATAATTTTTAATTTATCTAATAATTTTTAATTTATCAAATAAATTTTTTTATTTGAGCTGTGCACGGGCTAGGCCCAAGGTGGGTCGTGCCGGCATGGCACGGGGCCGGCCCAGCCCGTCATGAGCCGTGCCGTGCTGGGCCAATAGAAAAAATTTTTTGGGCCCAGCACAGCCCGATACTGTAGCAGTGTCGGGCCGTGCTTGGCATGGCCCATCATGGTACGGCACGGCCCATTGCCCACCTCTAAGGACTAGGTTAGTTTGGCTAGGGGTTTTTGGCTGCCTTGTGCCGTATAAACAAGAGGGCTAGCCAGGTAAGGCTAGAGGTTGTAATCGTTGTAATACGATTAGTGAAATTCCCAAAGGTTTTGAGGAGTGGATGTAGGTGCTGAGTTTGGCACCGAACCACTATAAACTCTTGTGTGTTTGTAGTTGTTTGATTCTCTATTGTTATTATTCTGTGCACCCTCGCTGCAAATCAAAATTAGGGCTTAAGCACATATCTGCATAGTAATCAATTTTTAATAACCTAATTCATCCCCCCTTTTGGGTTGCTACATCTGTGCAACAAACCTAAAGAGGTATACTCTATTGTCGCACATTCAATCATATTAATTCCTTTCCTATCTTATTAATTTTGACTCCCATCTTATTATTTTTAAAAAAGTAAAAAAGTATGAACAAAAATGATATAAGCTTAATGGTTTGTCCTGAAGTTTGATGAAACCTTCTGAACTTGCATTATTTTAGGTTATTCTTGGTTCAAGCATGCAACTAATATATGATTATAGGATGCATGCTGAAGCTATAAAAATATTTTATAATGTAAAATATAACATTTTGAAAAATTTTACAATAATGTATATTTTATATTATTTTATAAAATAATTGATCAATTTATAAAATTGATCTATGCAAATTTTCTAAATGTTAAACCTTTTTATCTTATTTAATTTGTTAAATTTAAATCAAATCAATGTAAAAAATATAAATGATAAAACTTGTATCTTATTTTTTATTTTAAAAAAAATCAAATCAATGTTATGTGATTATAAAAATTATATATTTATATTATTTTATATAAAAATAGATCAATCTATAAAAATATTTTAAAATTTTATTTTTATTTTTATTTTTATTTTTTTTTTTAAATTTAAATCAAAGTAATGCAAAAAATCTAAATTATATATATTTTATTATTTTAAATTTAAATCAAATTGACACTGATGTGAATATAAAATTTATATATTTTATTTATTTATAGAATAATATTAGATGTATTACAATTAAAAATTACTAAAATATTTGCTTTGAGATTTGATTCTATTCTTTAATCAAATAGTGTTTAAGAGAGGACCGAGTTGGAGAAGGTTGAAGGATTTCAATATTTTAACCTTGAGCTCTTTTGGATATGAGTTATAGGAAATATCCCTTAATTTGCATGAAAATAGAAAAAGAGATTTGGTATTAGTTAATATTTAATTTTTTTCCTTTAAATAATTAGTTCTCATACAAAAGTATTTATTTGATGCATTATATAACATCAATTGCTTATCTCTTCCTTTGTATAAAGAGCCATGGATCAAAAATTGAGATTCACTTTTTAAAGAAATGTAAAAAGTAATGTTAAAATTTTTAATTATATGGTATGGTTTAGCTAACCAAGAGCTTTAATATTTTATTAAAAATTCTTATATTTTATCGATAACCAAAATTAATTATTATTAAAAATTATTAAGATACAGCAAGGTCAGCCAATGTTGATACCCAAATGTAGATGAAAATAAAGTATACTCAACGATTAGCATATAGAATAAAGAAAATAGTAATATATGCATAAAGAAGATAAACACATCTCATATAATTTTTATAATAAAGTAAAATAATATTAAAATAAAAATAATTTTAAAAAGTTTACATAGAGATAACACATCACTTCACTTAAAGCACGAATGCATTTGAATAATTTTTTTCTTATAAATTTGTAATACATATTAGACTGCATAAATAGTGATTATATTTTAGATTATGAAATTTGATTTATTTAGATTATTTGCGGTTATGTTTAATTAACTAAAATTATAGATTTTAATACAAATTTTGTACTTTTAATAACTGAAATAAATCAAATATAGATTGATAGTCTTAAAAAAATTTAAATTATCTATATTTGATAAAATTTATTTTATTTTATAATATTATTACATCATCATTTATATATGCATCTTAGCACCGAGAGGGTTAGTTTAAAAGTAAAAGTAAGTGCAATCATTGCTTATGATAATAATTTTTATCCTAAAAAATAAAATAAAATATATATTTGTGCACTTATTTCCTCCATTGTTGCGCTCGTTGCAATAGAAGAGGAGTCTAAGGCTTTGTTTAGATCTTTGGAGGGAAAAAAAAGGGAAAGTAAAGAGAAGAAAAAGAATAAAGAAAAGGAATGGTTTTTTTTTTTTTTTTTTGTTTGGAAAGAATGGAAGGAAAAAAGAAAGGTCATATCAATTATCTTGTTTGGATAGAGAGGAAAAAAAAAAAAAGAGTTATGTGACAATTATATCCTTTTATAATAGGGAATGAATCGTAAAATGAAAAAAATGAAGAATAGAAAATAAAGGATATTTTGGTCTTCAAAAAAATATACTTAAAACTTTTTTTCTTCCTTAGCTTACCTCCAATTTAGGGGTTAACAAATTTATAATCTATTGGATTGGGATGAATGGAGGGGAGAGAAAGAAAACGGAGGGGAAAGGTCATAAGTTATCTGGTTTGAAGGGAGGGTTAAAGAGAGGGGGATGGAGGGGAGGGGAAGGAAACGGAGGGAAAAGGTCATAAGTTATCTGATTTGGAAGGAGGGTTAAAGAGAGGGGGAAAGGGAACGAGAGTAACTGGTTCCCTCTTTTCTCCTCAACAAGGGTAAATTTGTTAACCCCCAAATTGAAGGATAAGCTGGCTATGTTTGGATGTTTGGAGGGGAAGGAAAGGGAGAGTAAAAGGAAAGAAAGGGATGAAAAGGGAAGAAGGGAAAGGAAAGGTTGTTCATCTTCTCTTGTTTGGACAGGAGGAAAGGAAAAGGAAGGTAATATGAATTATCTTGTTTGGATAGGAGGAGAGGGGAAGGAAGGAAAAAAGATATGTGACAATTATACCCATTCATCCAGAACCTTGGATCAACGATGGAACCTCATCCATCAGATAACACCAAGGGTTGTGATTGTCTTACTTGTTTTAGGTAATCGGAATAATGCACAGAAATGGACGACGCCAGGCCAGGCCATGCGAGAAGCAAATGCTTCCTTCATCCAATATATTGGACATACATCATTGTACATTAACAAATTGTAGAATGTAACAGAACTAGTTCGTTCAAATCTCTCCACACACAAATAAGTTGGAAGAAAATAAAATAAAGTAAAACTAAAAAGAAGATTAGGAGAGGATAATAAAGGTAGCGATGAAAGAGGACGAAAAGGGTTGAACAGAGGATAATGGACATGTCTCGCAACGATCTGTTTCAAGGCGGTGCTCGGTGACAAAGAGAAAGGCAACGGAAGGCAGCACCGAGTTGAAAGAGAAGAACGGTGATGAAGATAAAGGCAACGGAAGGCAGCACGAGTTGAAGGAGAAGAAAAACCCTAGACTAGAGAATGAACCGTCAAAATGATATAAATATAGAGAAGGATATTTTGGTCTTCAAGAAAGTATGACTTAAACTTTTTTTCCTTCCCAGCTTACCTCCGATTTGGGGGTTAACATATTTACGCTTGTTGAAGGGAAAAGAACGAAAATCGGTTACTCCCATTTCCTTCCCCTCTTTTTTTACTCTCCTCCAAATAAGATAACTTATGACCTTTCTCCTCCTTTTCCTTTCCCTCCCCTCCATTCCTTCTTATCCAAACAGACCCTAAGGTAGGGAAAAGGTTTAAGTCATATTTTTTCAGAAGACCAAAATATCCCTTTATTTTCTATTATTCATTCTTTCATTCTCACTATCATTCCCTATCCTCAAGGTTATAATTGTTACATAACTTTTCTCTTCCTTTCTCCCCTTTCAGTTCAAACAAGATAATTGATATTACCCTTCCTTCCTCTTCCATTCTTTTCAAACAAAAGAAGAAGAACAATCTTTCCTTTCCCTTTCTTTCCCTTCCATCCCTTTATTTTACTCTTCCCTCCTTTCCCTCCGAAGATCCAAACATAGCTAGCTGAGAAAAAGAAAAGGAAACTGATTACTTCTATTTTCTTTTGTCTCCATTTTTTTACTTTTTTCAAATAAAATAATTTATGATTTTTTTTTCTTCCCTTCCCTACGTTTCGTTCAATCCAAACAGATCCTAAGGCTATGTTTGGATGTTTGAAAGGAAAGGAAGGAGAAAGTAAAAAGAAGAAAAGGAATGAAGGGGAAAGAAGGGAAATGAAGGATTGTTCTCTTCTCTTATTTGGAAAGAATGAAAGGGAAAGGAAGGATTGTTCTTTTTTTTTTTTTGGATAGAAGGGAGGGAAAGTTTGTGAATGAACTGTGAGAACGAAAAAGAATAGAAAATGAAGGGATATTTTGGTCTTCAACAAAAGTATGACTTAAACATTTTTCCTCCCCAGCTTACCCTCCGATTTGGAGGTTAACAGATTTTCTCGTTGAGAGTGAAAGGAAGGGAATCGGTTACTCCCATTCCCTTCCCCTCTCTCTTTTATCTTCCTTCCAAACAAGGTGACTTATGACATTTTCCTTTTTTTTTTCTTTCTCTTCCCTTCATTTCCTTGTTTGGATATCCAAACAGACCCTAAGCACAAGCTTTATACTTTATCCTTGATGGAAGGAAGCATTTTCCAATATGAAAAAGTTCGATCGCATAGATCTGCGACTGGCTTTGCATGACGTGGCCCTGGCGGAAAGACGGGCTACCTTCCATCAAAGGCTAGTCATCCGCGAGAAGTTTCGTGCATCGCACGTACCAGGGTAGCTGCATCAGCGAATTGGAACTATCGCCGGCGCAATGATATCTCTAAGGATCTCCTCCCTCCAAAATTCAATCGGGAGATTGGGCAGTCTAATCCACATAAGAGCCGATGATATAGCGTCAGCCGCCAAGATAAACTTCGGCCTCCAAACTTCAGATGCTATAGGTTGGCTGTTTACCACCCATGGACGTTGCAGCACCATGTCACGAGTAGCAGCATCAGCAAACCGAAAAATATGGCATCGGATCGCCAAGCTTAGAGGGACTATCTCGCCGGGAATACCACCTCTCTGAAACTCCCTGATGAAGGCCTCCGCTGGTACCCACCGATGGAAAGACCTCACCAGGATGACCCGTTGCTGCCATCCCAAAGATTATGCTTCCAGCTCCGCCACCGGAACTTGGACCACATCAGAAAATCGGGCCTCCAACAACGCCACCTCAGCCAGTGAAGGAGAAGAAGAAATTCACTGAAAGTTCGCATTCGTTGCCCGTCTCCCAGGAACCTGGCCGTCGAAACCACCATCCGTAGCCATAGGAGAGAAGGAGGGGCAGAGGAACCAAGGGCCGAAGAGCAAGAACAGCTAAAGCGAAGAGGATCACCGAAGATCAGCAAAAAAAAAAAGAAGGCCAAGCACTAATCTTAATAAAACAAGCAAAAACGGAAGAACAGGAATGAAGCTACAGTAACCCCCAGAGCATCGACTAACCAGCTTTATACTTTATCCTAATGAAAGGAAGCATTTTTCAATATGAAAAAGATCGATTGCATAGATCTGCGACTGGCTTTGCATGACGTGGCCCTGGCGGAAAGACGCGTGTTTCTGGTGCTACCTTTCATCCAAAGGCTAGTCATCCGCGAGAAGTTCCGCGCATCGCACGTACCAGGGTCCGGTGGCACCAGGGACGACCCCCGGATGGCGTTCGCCGTGAACCCTTTGTCTCTGAGCGTCCCGGAGCCCGCCTTCGAGACGTGGCTCCGCGACACTGGCTACCTCGAAATCCTCGACGAGCGCATCGCCGCCACCTCCCCCGACCCATCCCCTTCCTCCTCCTCCGACCCCTCCGCACCCGTATCACCGCCGCCACTGCCGCCTCCAGGACCGGCACCTTCTTCGTCTCCTCCTTCCGAACCCTCTTCTCCCTCCTCACCCTCAACCCCTTCGCGAAGATAATCCCCGATGATTTCTCCGGCCGGACCCCCTCCTGGACCCTAGAGTTCATCGGCGGCGCCGAGTCTTACTCGTGGCCCGCCGGGCCATCCCAGGCCCGGATGAGAATCCAGGAGAACGTTCGACGATATGCCCGGAACTACGCCTTCCTCTCCCTTCTATTCGTTGCCTGCTCCTTGTTTGTCCCGCCTCCCCTTTTCTTGAAATTTCGATCAATTTGCTGTTTTCTCTGTTAGCTTGTTGGATTTTATCATATTTTCTTGTTTTTGATAGGTACCGGATGCCGATTTCGCTCCTTGGTTTGCTTGCAAGTTTGGGTCTTTGGGAACTGGTGAGGTTTTGTAGTGATAGATGGGAGATGGAGCAGCGGTACCCGAGTATGAGGCAGGCCTTAATTCGAATTGCGCAGTTTGGTAAGCTACCTTGAATCGGAATTTTCCTTGTTTTTGGAATGAATGGAATGATTTATTGGAAAGAATTGTTTGGTTTCTCTGCCTTGTGTGGATTTTATGTTCAGTTGCGAGATTGCCTTGACTATTATGACTTGTTTTCATGACTTGATCTAATATTTAACAAAAGAACGACTGTTTTATTTTTTATGTTCCAAAAAGAATGGTTTTTGTTGACGCTCGATCAAATCAACCGTCGAGGAAAACTTCTGGTGTGGCCTTCTTTAGAGCGAACGGCCTGCAAGAAGTCTTAAGGCGGAGGTTGCTCCGACGGAGACCTTCCGGTTAACGAGTTAACAGAAAGGGCTTGGAAAAGAGAAAAAGAAGGCTCCGAGTATCGAAGGGTTTTTTTAGATTAGAAAGGGTATGAGTGTACTTTTATTCTGAATTCTCTTACTTTTTATAGACTTTCGGTACCCGTCTGGGGATCAGCCATATGAAGTTCAGTGAAGAGGAGTGTCTACTGAACTCGAGGCGATTACATGAATAGGAGTTGATTGGTGGGCCTGATCCCATCGAACATGTGGGTCTGACGATTGGTAGCCTGGTCCATCAACTGCGCGGGTCAGGCGGTAGGTGGGCCTAGCTCTATCGGGCTGCACGAGCCAGATGGTATGGTAGGTGGGCCTGGCTCTATCGGGCTGCGTGGGCCAGGCGGTTGGTGAGCCTAATCTTGTCAGCGGTGAAGCTACCTTGAAGAAGTCGGGGCCATCGAGGCCGACTTGGAGAAGCTCGGGGCCGTCGAGGCCGTCTCGAAGAAGTCGGGGCCACTGAAGCCGACTTGGAGAAGCGGGGGCCGTCGAGGCTGCCTCGAAGAAGTCGGGGCCGCTGAGGCTGACTCGGAGAAGCGCGGGGCCGTCGAGGCCGCCTCGAAAAAAAGTCGAAGCCGCTGAGGCTGACTTGGTGAAGCGCGGGGCCGTCGAGGCCGACTTGGAGAAGTCGGGGCCGCTGAGGCTGACTCGAAGAAGCGCGGCCTACTAAGAGCGGGGCCGCCCTGAGAGGCGCAGCTGCTGAAGAAGCGGGGCTGTGTCTTCTGCCCACGCTGTCAGTTAGCTTTGCCGTTAACATTCACGTGGCGCCACCGGCCACATCAGTTTTAAATCTTAATGATGAAGATGTCTCAAGAGTGTTGGTGCTACAGTAGGTTAGATAAGCAAGTTTGAGTGGTAAATGTTTGGATTTTATAAACTTGAGGGTTTGCCAAAAACATCCATATTTGACACACATTTAAAGTGGAAGATTGGTTTGGTAGAGACGGCGGAGGAAAATGTGGGAGTTGGTCAAGGCTAATTTTTGGTGAAAGAATGTGGGATTTTTTTGTGAACTTGCATGGTTTTTGAAACCTATTGATTTTTGTATATGTTAGAAAAGAAAAAGGAAAGAAGGTGTAGAAGTAGATATAAGAAGGAAGGGTTCTTGTACCAAAGAAGAGATCATTTTTGAAGCCTTTTAACCCTTTGACCCATGTTTTGATCAACAAGGGTCTATATAGTTAGTCATATCAATAAAAGGACGAACTAATCCTAGTCATAGGCTCAATTGTGATTACGCTTTGTATTGTTGTTCTCTTAGCATTCCCTTATGCTGCCCGTCTCCTCTTTTTTGGGCAGTTTCTTCACTCTTTCTTCTTCAATTGCATGCTTCTAACCTTTTTGACAGTGTGGGTGTATATTGGTCATAAATCCAGACCTACCTCAAAGAATGCAAGCTTGATCGTTGTAAATCCTAGTCATGCTGATCCTTGCCTGATGGCATGTGCCATGCCAAGCCTAGATCAAGATGAGGCATAGGGACCATGCTAGTCATTGAGAAAGTTGTTCGATATGGTTTGGTATTTGAGTCATGCTGGTTCATTACTATTCCACATAGCTGGATACCGCTTGGTATTGTTTATTTTGACTTGCTTGAAGATCTCAGGTTTACATGTTTGTCAAGATGGTACCTGACTCAATAGGTTTTATACTACAAAATCCAACCTTGTTTACATAAATATCATTTAATGAATGCCCATTTATTTAAGGTATATATATAGTGAGGAACTTCTATTTAACTTTCAAATACCATGAAAATAAAACCAGTTTTCCAAGACTTATTAATTTACAGATTTTGTAGGGTCAAAAGGTGACTTTTGAATATTAAAATAATGTAAGTTTTATTACATTCAAACATTTCCAAGATCCAAAGGTCTACTGAAAGAAAAAAAAATGCTTTCTGTCTCTGTAAGCTTTCATCTAATATAAGACAACTCTTCAACAAGCATCCATGCCTATTTCTTTTCAAATCTAAATTTTTGTAAATGATGTCTATTTTTATTAAGAACTGTCATGAGAATAATATCAACATTTTTAAGATGTCATATGATCGTAGATAGCACACTACATTGAGCTTTTAAATCTTGCAGTATTCAAAGCCTTGCCCTTTTTTTGGGGAATGCTATGCCTCATGTCACATCCCAATGCTTGGAGAAGTGGTGTCTCAATTACAACCAAATCAGCCTGAATTATTCACCTAGCACCATGTATGGTGCATAAAAACTAGTTTACCTTAATTTCTTCTCTTCTCCTTTAACCATAGTCACTTCCTAACCCTCTCTCTCCCCTCCAATGGCCATTGTCTTCCTTTGCTTCACCTGGAGGCAGGAGGCCTTGTTCTATGAAGCAAATATGGAGGAACCGACTCCCTCAACACCACCCTACTCCTCTTCCGCCTTCTTCTCCCTTTGTAGTGCTGCCCTGCATTGTTCGGCCATGTTCGTTGCTTGTATTGGTGCCAGTTTCATGTTGGAATGGTTTGGTACTGATCATACCATCCCACTCCAACAATATTTAAAATCTTGCACTACATAATATTCAACATGAATATATGCCTTTATTCTAGGTTGGATGACATTCTTGGCCGGATGCCTTTATTCAACATGAACGTAATATTTAACATGAATATATGTTGTGTTTAGATTCTTTTTTAATTTACGGAAACAGCTCTTAACAATACCATTTTTTTTTGAGTGATCCTAATTGCTGAAAGAAATGCTCAATTCGGTGCATGCCAAATGGTGCTGGTGCATCTGCACTATGCTTACAATGTGCCAGCTTGCTAGGAATGTCGATATTGCACAGCATGCTTTACTTTTCTAGCTGACCCCTTGCTAGGATGGGCATGGCATATGATACCCAATCCTTAGTAACAACATTACATCAAAACCTTCTTGAACATGAGCTCAAATAGATTAATGGTGCTTTGTCTACTTTGCTGTGATGGGTATAATTCTACTCTTTATTTTTTTCAACACAGATTTATGCCCTCCTTTAATCTTACTGCTTCTACTCCAACAAAATACTTTGATGTGCACAAATTGTTTGCTAACTAATTTATTCAATATCTCCTATTCCTTATGCATTGCTTCTGGTAACTACAATATTATCTAAACATATCAAGAAAACAACATTGCAGATGGGGTTTTACCTTATGCACATAGAATGGTCCATTTGACATTGATGAAGTCCATGTATATTCATTTAACCCAAGAAAGTTTTCAAAGCAGGCTCCAGGTGACTGTCAGTCTGCAAGTTCCTTTCTCAACCTGCATACTTTGCATTCCTCCTCTGGAGAGCGAACTTGGTTTCTATTACGTATAGGTGTTTTTTAAAAAGGCCACTATGTAAATGTGCATTCTTTAAGTCCATGTGATACAGCAGCTTATTGGCATTTGCATCCTTAAAAAAAGATATTGGGTTGAACAAAATGTAGTTGCTATTGGTTAACAAGGGTTTAAAAAAATTGTTTGCTCTATAGACTTGGGCATATCTTTTGGTCACCAGGTGTGGTTTTTATCTTTTAGTGTAACCATCAGCTTGATGCTTGACAGCATGTATTTGTCTCAGTAAATTAAAGTATTATGTATAGTACAGCAAAAAAAAAGTATCATGTATCTTGTGCTAGTGATGTGTTTACCATCTTGTCCCATGCCTACAGCTGGCATGCGCCAACCCCTAAAGGTACACAAATGTGTTAATGCATTTGCATTTTGCATTACAAAGTGTACGGCTTTATTTATTTATTTATTTTAAACATAGTCCAATTACAACTCTTTGTAATATTGTTATGGATATGTTAAACAAATCATAGCCTTTAACTTTTACTAGGAAATTTAAGATCACAAATCATTTTTCGTATCGATGCACATGATGTTTAGGAAATGCGTCACATAATCTCAAGTAAAGCTTTGCAACTTTGTTTACGTACAAATAACATATTATCTTGTATTCATGATAAATATACAAATGGAGTGTAACCATGTTCATATATTAACAACACATTGAAGGCGTTTTACATTGCTAGAACTCTTGAAGCTCATCTATTGGTCGTACTATTAGACTTGTATGCTATGATTAGCTTGATTAAAAAGCTTTTATCATTATTTTATCCAATCTCATTTTAGGTTTTCAGATCATATGAAAAAAAAGGCTAAAAAAAAAGAATCAATAGGGGGAAGAACTTTTCAAGGATCTAATTTTGTATTCATTCAAGAAGAAATATGGTTGTTCTAGTTAGTGGTAGGGTATTTTCATGTGTGGGGTTTTGTTTTGTTTTGTTTTTTTTTTTTTTTTGGGGGGGGGGGGGGGGGGGCGGTTGCCACAAGAGGTTAGCAAATCCTTGAACTTGAATACCAAAAATAAACATAGAAGCCACCACATGAGAGACAAAGATGGGAGTAAAAGATCAAGGTTTACAATATTGGTTTCCTTACCCGTATCGGCACTATGTTGGCTTATAATGTCGATATAAGTCAATTTGATATACCAATACTTGGTACACCCTCTGTATCAAGCATCAGTTCAATTACAGTACAGTATGGTATGCTCTGTATGAGACGATATATACCGGTACAATGAACCTAGAAGAGGATAATTTGAAATTTTACTTAAATTTCTTTGTTTCATTGAGGTTTATCTACATATACTTAATTTGGTGGCTTGAGTTTCAAAAAAACATACAATTATGCTTCACCGTTTACTTATCAACACCAATCCTGTCATAAAAGTAAGAAATTTGAAGGGAAAATTACAACTCTAATCTCATGCAAAAATTTTAAACCATGATGACGTGGTCTAGACTGATGCTTCTACCACATCCAAAAGACACATCTCATTGAGGACATGCATTATTTGTTTGAATGGGATGCACATATCTTAAGTAATGATTTCTAAAAGATCCAAATTTTAAGTCCTATCTGCAATGGATCTATGTTAATAAATCTGATTCAGTTGTCACTGTGCTAAGTGTGGACTGTAACTTGAAAACTTGTACGCCTAAGTTTTATGACAAGGTTTGCCATTTTTTATGTTGATTAGCCATAAATTATGTACAAGTGGAGGGAATAATTCGGTTAAATCATTATTTAATTAGATGCATCAAACAGGCATGTTTAGACCAAATTTTCATTGGCATGAAACTTCTATGACAAGGTTTGCCATTTTTTATGTTGATTAGCCATAAATTAAGTGCAGGAGTGGGGAATAATTAAATTAAATCATTATTTTGAATTAAACTTAGGTTTCCGAATTTTCAATTATAATGACCTGTGTATGTATAAATTCCCCACTAGACTAGAAGAATGAAATTCAAAATTAACATTTCCCTATAGAGCATGGTGGAATTCCATGTTTATTGATAGGTTGGGTATTCAGGCTTGAGTATTATCCCTTATTTTTAATCATGGATTTATTATCATCGTCAGCTAATCTGTGTACTGGACAGTCTTTTGATAAGGTTCTATTACCTTTAACTGGTGACAATATCTGTTCATCATGTTTGTTATCATGCTAGTTAAAGTTGTTTTTAGCCATAGAAAGGGTTTTCGTTTGTTCTATTTTGACTGCAATAAGTTTTTATGTTTTTCCTCTATCATATACAAATGCATACTTTTCAAGGAGGCAAAGTGAACGTGGAACGACCTGCATTGCTATTACTAGGAGTTGCCATTTTGGATTATCATTGTTACCCTTGCTCAATGATATAGTGCTTATGCAAAGAAACTCTTTAAAGATGTTACATACACCTTAGGTGGCTTGTAAAGTCAAGAGTTCTTGTTTGATATTCCTGTAATTCCTATCTTTTATGCAACTTGATAAATGGAAGAGTGAGATGTTTATTGTTGTCTTTAATGAGTATGATGTAATATCTTATCTAGGTCTTTAAAAAATATCTTATGTTTTCCAGACATGCACACCCAGTTTCTCCACCTGCTGATCAAATTTTTCTGATTGATGTTTTCTAGCAGCTTCTGCAGTGGTACTTTATTTGTGCAATCTTCAGTTAGCTGTCATTTGGGCCGTCAGTGTCAGTTATGCAGGTGACAACCTGATTTCACTCATTTCGTCTTTTGATCCCTTCTCGCTCGTGACATAATGCCGTTCCTTTTCTAGTGATGATAATGCATGCCTTTCTTCGGAAATTGACTCCTTTAAAGCAATCTGTTGGAGCAAATCACCATAAAAGATTTCAGCAGAAAAGGCGCAATTAAGTGCCAAGTAATTTTCATCATGGCTTATGGAAGCAGGTCAGAGCGATGTTGTCAGTCATCAAAGAATGAAAGTTATCAAGATATGCAACACTGCAACAGGAAAATAATTTCCTGACTTAGGCCAAATTGGTATTATTTGTCAGAGCCTGCAGCTCAATGCATCTTCATGGCTCCCAACAGTGAAGGATGAATTTTATATGATGCTTCCAAAAGATTTTGAAGTCCAATCTTGCTCTGAAAATTTTACTCTTTTTTTCTGTGTGTAAATGATGTTCTTGTTGCATAGCTGAAAGAAGAATACTGATGTGACCTCAATTTGACAAGTACCTGTGGTGGAATTAGTGTCTGAACGACAAACATTAAGGAAAAGAAACGAGCTATAATGCTTCATCCATTCTCTCTATTCATGTGTGGAATTATTTGACACTTGCCGTGCTTATTCACACTACCGTTCTCTCTAGACTAATTGTTTATAAAATCTATTTGACTCGTTTTAAAGTGAACAATGCCATGTGTTTTACGTTCCTAGGGAGAATACCGCAAATTGATGGGAATTGGTATGGGCAGAGGGCGAAGATCGAATGCAGCGTTGCCAAGCGAGCCATATGCGGTCCCATAGAGAATTTCATGCTACTAATCGATGCCCAAAAGCATTTTCCTAAGAATTCAGCTGGTTGTGATGGCTTGAAGAAGATTTAACCAGCTTTCTAGCATGTCTTGAACAGCAAGATTCAATAAGAGTAGTCCACTTGGGTGAGCAAGGCTAATTAAATGGCAACAATTATGTAACAGTTATGTTATTTTATCTATTGAGAATTAAAAAAAAAATCAAATCTTGAGGCCAGTCACAAATAATTCTAGGGATGATGGCACTACGAAATACCATGATAACAACATTATTTTATCATTATAGTCAGTATTTTTTCTCGTAGTGGCTATTTTTTCCAAGTTAAGATCCAACCCAACCTAGAAATCGGGTGCGGGTGACAGGTCAAACAGGTTGATTTGAGCAGCTCAACCAAGTTTCTATCTAAACATTACCCCAGATACAAAATGATTGTTTAGGCAAAGCTCAATGACAACCAGCATTGGTGATATCATCATTAAAGATGACAACAATGGAATATAAACTTCAGCACAGCCCATATGTGGAATGATTATGAAAATCTAGATATGCAGATGGTTTTACTTATACATTTGCGAGCCTAGATATCAGATTCAAAGCTAGGAAAAAAAAACTAGAAACTATAACCATATTTAACAAGAATTTTCTTTATATTCAAATCCATATCTATATCCAACGAATCATATGTTCAAGTCTAAATTATATTTAGAGCAAAATAATCCTTTTTTTCTATATTCGAATCCTTATCAAAATCAATGTGCTTCTTAACTGGAAAAATCAATTGGAACCATATTGACGAGGCAGATAATCAAGAATTTAATCTATTTCTAGTCTCGCATTGTTGCATAAGTTCTATTTCATAATTAAGCTTATTGCTTATTAATCATGATCCACCAAATCGGTTGGTTTCGGGCAAAGCGGATCGAATCAGCCAGGAACCGATGTGGTTCAATACTTTGAAACAAGAGATATAGTTAACAAGTTTACTTTTTAATTTTATGAGTTCGAAGACAGGTTCAATTTAATTTGATATATTTAAACAAATATAAAAATACTGCTTTCTTCGGAGTCATGATCTTCTTCCAAAAATTCTAATCATTCATTGTTCTCTTCTCTCTCGAAGAAAACCCTGGCTGCTCCTCTCCTCTCTCCCAAAGAAACTCCTGATCTTCTCTGGCTAGTCATCGAGTCGTTGATACTTTCGTTGATACTTTTGAAGGAGAAATCCTAGCCATACGAGCACTCCCAGCAAAGTTCTTCTCATCGGCTTTCGTCCTTATCTCCAAAAAAAAAATGTCTTCATCAATCTAGTTGCCGAAGGTAGGTTTACTCTTCCCCATTCTTTCTTTCTTTTCTCTGTTTGCTGCAGTTTGGTCTGATACATAATAGTACCGTATCAAACCAAGCATTGGCCAGTACAAGGTGCTAATTTAGTTTGACAAACCTTGATCATAATAATTAGCATGACTACAGCTTTATAAGCTTCAAGCCTTCATTTTTATTTGCTATACTGGCAGCCTTTTTCTCTTTAATATTGTTAAAACATTTCATCTTCTAAAACAACCTATTAGAACATATTGGAAACAATTAAATTTCATTTATGCACAAAGAACATGTTAATTGTCAGCTAAACAATCATTCCAATCCAACACTTACGAGGTGGTTTTGGGAGTATCAATCCAAATTAAGGTAAAGTTATAAGAACAAAAATGGCGAGGATAATAATTATTATGGGTCATGATCATCATTACCAAATTGAAGGCTTCTGCAGCTAAGGGATCAACATTATTAGTAATTAGAACAAGAAAATAGAAGCAGTTTTAAACTCAAGAACCTTGTCTGTTTAAAACCTTGTCTTTGTGATAGATGAAGGATCTTCCGCTTGTATCCTTGTTCCCAATCAGTGAGGTTCTATATTGCATGGGAAGCTGGGAACTCCTGGCGGACCTTGAGCAGTGGGAAATAGTGAGGGCCGAGGAAAGGCCAAAAAAAAAAAAAAAAATCGAAAAGATCCATGGCTTTCCAAGATGGCAGTCAATACTTGAGGACCAATATATCAAAATCAGCAATTATGAATCCCAATCGAAACTTACAAGCCTCTGTATCGTATCAGCATTTTGGAACATCGAAAGATTTTCTATATATTGTATTGGTGAATGCCATACCCAATAAAAACTAGGATCCTGACCGAGATGACAACCTTTCATGAATCTAAGAAAACATAGTATCATATGCACGGCTGCCACCCCTCCAATTAGCATTACATTCATAAGCTATGGTGAATGTGGGCGGTAACATTTGCGTTATTCTTGGCTTTCAGAACTACAGGGTGATAGGAACTCAGCATATACCGCAAAACCAAGCACAGATTGATAAAGAGGCATGCAGTCTTATCAAAAAAAATAAAAAGAAGGCATGCAATCTCCAAAATTCTTGTAATTGGTATAACATAAGAAGTAGTTCAGAAATCTCCCTGTAAACAAAGATGAACTTTCTTTTAATGCCCAGGGGTACCTGCCATCATCCTCTGGGAACTAAGAACAGCAGGAATTCACACGTGAGACGAGAAATCCTCTCAATATTGAGAATCATCCACATTTATGCATTTATTTTAAGAAATTTTGAAATCATATTCCGTGGGCACAAAAGGATGCCAACGGAACATTCTCCTAAATGGTACATATGAGTTGAAAAACAAGTTAGTTGCCATCCCCCACCCCAATCCAGGGAGGAACGAAGCAGCCTATCTTGCATTAAAAGTTGTAGAGAACCCGAACAATAACTCACCCACAAGAAAAATAATATGAACCCAACAGTTGATGCAAAATAATACAGAAAAAAAATCTACCAAATGACCCCAAGCACAATCTGCTTAAAAAAAATAAATATTATACGAAATTTGCGAAATTGTCTCTATAACAATTTCTAATTATACACAAACTTAATATTTTTCATGGCCTAAAAAGATGGATAATAGACAAAATGACTCCAACCTGAGACGCCTCAAAATGCCATTTTTCTTATTGTGTGCCACATAAGAAACTAGCAGCATCCAAGGGACAGTACTGCCCTGTACCGAGGCATGAGTGACACAAGCATTGTCAAGTTCCAACAGCAGCCCGCGGGCTTGAAGAAGACATGCCAAGGGACGTGGCAATTCGAGAAACAAGCACGGCTTCATTACTGACAGCTTTTGATGCTGCAACATCTTCCAATCGCTTCCAAATCAAAGCCCTCCTCTGTTGTACCTCTTTTTCCTTGGCTTCATCTTCTTGGAATCTTATTAGACATTCCTCAAAAAGCTCTTGGTCAGCATCTAAAAAGAGCTTCCTCACATTCAGTGTCAGGCTCTGGACAGCCTGGTTCCAGTGTCCCCTGGTGTTCCTTTCCAGAGCTGGGAATATAATTGGTAGGATGACCTTCTGGTTTTGGGTGATCAAGTTTCTGACATGATCGTTATTCCAAAGAAACAAAGCTCGCTCTGCTACCTGAATGATACCACATCAACTCGGTGTTAGTTTAAGATAACAAAAACTCATTGTCATATACAGTACCAAACGATGAAGTAAAATGTTGCAACCACTACAGATTCATGGAGAATATGTACCTGGTTTATAAATCATTCTTAAATTTAGTTTTCTTTAAGAGGAAGCGAGGCCCACATGCACTCACTTTAATTACCAAGGTTTACTTGGTAATACACCATCCAAAACTTGAACCCAGAACCTCTGGTTGCTATACAGAGTGTGTGACCATTAAGGCAAGCCTTAGTTGTTTTAAATTAACAGTTCTTAACCCCACTAGCTGATGAGGTGCTAGTGCATGTGCCATTCTGGTACACAACACTGCCAAGCAAACCAGTGAAAAAAAAGGGGATTAAATATGTCTCTTGTGCCATGCCGGCCCATGCCAGGTGCTCATACTAGCCCAGCAGCATACATGCCAATTGACACAGCAGGCTTTTGAAACAAGATCTAAGGTTATACTCATCAAGGTTCATGCGAGAGTAATAACTGCAATATTTTACAGGAAATGAAATACCACCTATCATCTACATCTCTGATTTGTCATTTGTTGTTGCAGAATGCTAGAATGACAAAGTACATGATACAACACAAGCACACAGCTTGATGGATAAAAAGCCAACTGCAACAGTAACTTCTATGTGAGGCAATTCATGGAAGGGATGAAGGAACTAAAGTGCACTGCAGGATTAAGACACTCAGTAAGAATAAAAGCCTCATTGATGAGTGACAAAATTACCTCTCGCAAAAGCAGCAGGTTAACATGGTCAGCATATAAATATTTGTGCATTATAAAGCACTGAGAGGCGAAAGGAAATGAGAAATTAAACCATTAACAGATATAGTAAATTTTGTCTTCAATACAAATACTTGTTGAAAAGTTTACTAAAGGATATCATCTACCTTAAAAAAGCAACTTCCATGAAAATCTTCTTGACCAAAAGAGAGGGATTTCCCCAATATTCCAAACACTAGCATTTTATGTCAGATGCACAACTGATTGAAGAGGAAGAGTGCTCAATGAGGGAATTTGATCCATCAATGATCGGACAACAAAAAACTTGGATTAATTCATTGGCAGAAGATTTTACCAACCAAAAATCAGTAATGAACATCCAAAATGGATTTAAACAATGTGAAGATTATTTGTCACAAAAAAAATGTATGAGATTGATCCAAGAATTCTACTGCAGATGCCATGCAAACACAAAGAATTTGATAATGCATGTAGATATGGTTTAAGTACATATATCTGTGCTAATTTTAGAAAAGAACACAATTAACAACACTCATTACTCTTATTAAGGAAATTCTGATACACCATTAGTTTTTTCCTATATAAGCTAAGAAAATGTCCTACAATTCATCAAACATCTTCAAATTGTTTTGCTCTAAGAATGCATCTTGTCATTTGTTTGAAATAATATTAATCTTTCAAAATGATTGTCTACATATTTTCAGCACACAATAGGCATGGATATATTATCAACTAAATAGGCACTATATTGTGCTTGAACATTCAAGAATCATCATCATCCCTCTATTGAACACTACTACTTACACACCATGTCTGGTGGTTTCAAAGCAGGTTTTGGTGGAATTTACACAGTACCAGTAGTATGCCTACAGCAATTAAAATGAATTATTATAGTATGTAAATACAGTATTATTGAGAAAACATGGCAATTATTTCCATGCAGTTTTGAGCCTATTTTGTATCATTATTAGTATGTAACATTATTATATAAAGTTAATTTCTCTGACAAATTGCTCAACTACAAGGTTTTAAGTTCCGGCAATCAAATTGTTTCCGCCAATACCAAACAAAAAGCAATTCCCAGTTTCAGGCTTTGTTCAGCTTTGGCAGTTTTGTTTGGTCATTGCTGGAACAGGCCAGTTTTAGTTAATTTTGACCAAACTGTCCAAAATCTATAGATGTTTTTAAAAATTTTATTTTCATGTCTACTATCATATCGGGAGTATTCTTTTTATCTTCTAGTGCAGAAGCTATACAATGATGATTTAAGCAATTTTTTCTTTCTTTGAATTAAAAGAGGGGACAATGATAAATACAATCCTTGACAGGCCAAGGCCCATGAGAAGGCCTTTATTGCAGTATTCTATAAGGACTAACATGAACAGCTAAATACAATGCAACCCCATTCACAGCAACGATGCTTCTGTTAAAAGCATAACATTACGTAGTTACATACAATAAACATAATGTAGTAACTACCTTAAAATATGAAAGAAAAATGCTCAAGTTCAATATATCCATGTGTTCTTTCAAAATAATCAAGAAGAAAAACAATCATTACGCACCAAAAAGCATCAGAATTGCTAAATACCACGACACATTGCAACTGAAGTTCATGAAGCAAATAATGCATATGTCCATGTCACAAAGCACCAGTATACTTATTTGTTTTGTTTATATGTTATATGAATTTCAACCTAAACCTTTTATAACACACTACCTTGTTGTGTAAGTGCTTTTCTTGACTTATTCTATTTTTCAATTGTCAAATTATTTCCTTTTTCAAAGTGAAACCTAAACCAGAAAACTACTGAAACTGCTGAAACAAACAAAACCGATAATCAGATATTGCTTAAAACCTGCACTGTATACATGTTGCAATCAACACTAATATTGAGGATTATTTATAGTCTTAGATTTCTGTAGGTTATTACAAGCAATATTTATTTGTTTGAGACATGCTTTACTCTAGCAGCAGCAGCTACAATAACAACAAATCTTCAATTCCAAACTAGTTGGGGTCAGATCCATGAATCTTTTTTTTCCCCATTCCGCTCGATTTGAGCCAAACTTTCTATAAGATGTAAAGTGCTACCAAACCCTTCTTTGTTACTTCCACAAAACTTTTCATTTATCTCTACATCTTTTTTCTTCTATAAGTATCCAACCACTTCTTTATACCAATACATCTATGTTGTAAATGCTCAAACTATCTACGCCGTCATTCTCTAAATTTGTCAATACTATCACCATCTTTTTACTCTATGTAGGGATGCTCAATTTTTAGTCTACCTTTATGGTTCTCAATTTTTTACTCTATCTCCATCTCTATTTTTAGTTTACCAAAATTTTATTCCATCTATTTTGTTTTTGTCCTACGTAATCTAAAATCTTTAGATCTAATGCTCTGGTACTATGTCATCTATAAATAACATCTATCATGGAGTATCATTCTGAATATATCCGATAAGCTTATCCATAACTAGCACAAAAAGATAAAGATTTAAAGTGGACCACATATAAAAGCTTATTGCAACTGAAAACTCATTAGTATTACTACTAGTAACTCATACACTAGTAACCACTCCATTAGACATATTCTTGATAACATTAACATATATAATGGACAAGATTTTAAATTTGATGAGATGACATCATCTCGGTTTTTTTATAGAATAGGATGTGCCACTGTCTTGCACCATTCTGACACTTAGGATGGAAGATGTCAAAGGAGTTAGGACGTGCCAATTGAAATGCTAAGATGATAGCTGTAACCCATCCTAATGTTCCACGAGATGTCCTACCAGGACTTAGAAAACATGCTAATGAGTACTCCTTACTTTTCTAATGCCTACTATAAGATTTTTATAAAGAATCTATCATATACTTTTTTTAAGTCAATAAAAACTAAATAAAGATCTTATCCCTTTCCTCTATACTTCTCTATGAACCTCCTAAGCAAAATAATAAAAAGCATCTATAGTTGATTTTCATAGTATAAAACCAAGTTGATTTCCTAATGTTTTTGTGTTACATTTTAACCTATGCCTTACTCTAGCATACAACAATTTAAATAGAATTCTATGGATGAATAAGAAGAGAAAAATATAGCACATTTTATTGCATCAAATCCTTATATAGACTCATGCCTTCCATGAGTGTGAATGCCAAGTATTGACACAACACAAATGATGTGTATCATATAAACCCCTGATCAGCATAAACTCAAAAGGAGATGCTTAAACTTCTTGAGATAGAACAAGCAAATTATATCTCAGCTATTACTAATAGGAAGGAAGAAAGCATGAATTTGAAGACTCTGTTGTTTTGAGCTTCTAGCAAATTATACTACAAAAGCATAAAGTGGCACCAATCATAAGGTGTGTGGTACTACTATGCCAAAAGACCACAGTTTTAAGTTTTAGCTAAGACCAAACCGATACTAATCCCCACTTTCAGATTTTGGTCAGTTTCAGCAGCAATGGTCAATTTCAATCAAAATTAGCCAATATTGGTAATAAGCCACAACTAGCCATAGATTTTAGTGTTTAAATTCATCCCAGGGTTATCCCTTTATTTATTTAAGCACAAAGGCTATAAAGTATCCATTTAAAACTATTTTTCTTTCTTTGTCTTGAGTTAAACGAGTAGATTATAAATTTAACCCATCATGGGCTAAGGCCTTCAAAAACCCTAATGCAATAGTTTAGAAAGACTAACGTGAATAACTAGATACAAGTCATTTTACAAAAAACATCTTTTCAATAAATTAAATATAACATCATATGTATGCATGCATTTGATTAAATAATGGCTTATCTCAAAAATATGAGAAAAATGTGCAAATCCAATGCATCTGTGAGTTCGATTAAAGTGAAGCATGCTGAGTTTTCAAAAACTAAAGTTTAAGGAGTAAATAATATAGGCACACATACGTACATGTGTGTTCATGTTACAAGATACTAACACAGTTAATTTGAAGTTACATATATGTATATTTACATGACCAGTGAAGGACATGGTGGACAGCTAAAATTAATTCAACCAACCACACCAGTGAAAATGCTACGTCTCTAATGCATGGTGGATTAAATGCAATTATGAGCTACCGTGGAAGGAAGTAAGCAAACCAAAAAATCAAAGCAAATTCAAGCATGTTTCAAGCATTTGACAGATCAACAAAGAATAAATATGTTTTGCAAGGAAGTTTTGATCCTTTTTTTTAATCCTTTTGTTTGAATTAGCAAACAGGCACAAACCCATGATGGTTTATGTTTAGGTCAAGAGCATAGATTTTTTACACCTAATGAGTACTGACAAGTATTAGCCAACACCAAATTATGCTAGTGAAATATGTTGTACCAGTACATTCTGTAATCCACACTACTACCAGCACCGTTACCACCATGTGTAATATACTTAACTTTTGCTATGCTTGCCATAAAACTCATCCTGCATGGTCGTTTTATACCAAGGTATGTTAAATCATACTGAACTATCCGATTCAAGGCACACCAAACCAAACCGATGGAGAACCGGAACAATTCACTGTTTCAAAATGGTACGAAGCCTGTACCATCCTGAAATAGTATGGTACAATGCATGCCATTCCATACCGAGTTGGTATCGAAATGGTACCAGTTCCTTAAACGACAAACTTTGTTTAATTTCATACCACATAGGATCAGTAAAGTACCACCATAGGTACAAAATTGGTATTTTCAACCTTGATTATTATGCAAATGCTTAATAACATGACTCCATCCCAACTTCATTTTTATTTCATTCTCAAAATATCCTATCCTCAATGAATGGACTACATATTTCCTTTTCCAAGACGCAACACCATGATGGGCTTCACAATCCTAAAGTGCTCCCTACTTTTGACCTATCAAGTTTATCATATGTGCTAAATCTAGCCTAGATGAAGCAAAACCCATATTTTCTAATTTTTTATTTTGTCTACAATAATCAAATCTTACTTGAAGTTTAATATTATGACAAGATTTTATGTTTGAGCTAGTAGGCGATGTTTCCATCAAGCATATAGTGTAGCTAAGCCACTTCTATTCCTATTAAGCATCCCCACTTCAATCATTCTTCATATTATTTCTCTATTTTGCACGTTCATTGCATATTATTTCTATAGATAAGGATCAAATATCATACATTCATTTATGTTTCCATATTCATTCACCATATATGAATATTGATGCGGATATTAAATAGATAAAATATGCATTAGTATTTGTTCTAAACAGTCATGGATACAAATTGGATATTAATCATATCCATATTGTTTTAATTGCAACCATTTTTGTTAAATGAGTGGAGATATAAATTAGATATTTCTTCAAATCAATATTTAGAACTCAATAACCTGAATTGAACTACTGGGCTAGCTAGGTCATGGATTTTCAATTTAGTCATGGGTTCCAGCAAAACTGAAAAAGTAATTGACCTCTTGTGTCTTCTCCACTATCTCAAGACAGCAAACACCAAGGTCCCTGAAACCAAGACCAATGACGATACTAAATTTATTACCAATTTAATGCTGTGCAATTAATATAGTATGATATCCATCCTGTACAAAGACAGAGTGTCAACATGTTTTGCACTTCCAACAATGGTGCTGCTCAAAACCGAGCGATACAAGTTAGTATCAAATGGTATGGAATAGTTTCACTCGATTTAGACCAACTCGGTCCATACGAAATTGAATTCTAATACCATTTTTGTAGCTTATCAGTATGGCAATACATGTTCAGTCTAAGAAACCTTGCTAGACACCATCTTCTTTCCCTTGTCCTTCAAACACCAACCTATGTTTCTCGCCCTCTCCCCATTCCTTTCTGCATAACACCTAAAACCATAAGGAGAGGAGATCATCATACCTACTAGGTTTTGTCACCTCTGAGGCCATGAGATCAACAATGGTGCTAACGAATCCAACCAGCCTATCTTCATTCTCACAAGATGCAACAATCTTGTCTCCATTCCCATGAGATTCAATAGTTTCTTTTCAATAAGAATTAGCATCTTGTAGAGATTCAACCATGCTACCTCAAAACAACCATGAGACCCACAAGAACATGGTAACGTCCATGGTTAATGAAAAGAATTTGCGATGTGGGATGAGTTTTTCTTTTTCAAATCAACACAAACAGGCCGAATTTGGGTTGACTAGAGAAGTTTGAATGATCAAATCTTTCGAATCACTAAGTCAAACAAGTTCTTGGATTTTCCAAGTTCAGGTCCAACCCAACCTACAAAGGTTAGCGGGTGACAGGTCAAACGGATTGATTTGAGCAGCTCAACCAAGTTTCTAAATACTACTCCAAAAAGAAAATGATTGTTTTAGGCAAAGCTCAATGATAACTAGCATTGATGATATCATCATTAAAGATGACAACAATGGAGTTTCATTTATCAAACTATAACTTCAATATAACCCATATGTGGAATAATGAAGTAGATTATGAAAATCTAGATATATAGATGGTTTTACTATACATTGAGAGTCTAGATATCGGATCCAAAGCAAGGAAAAAAAACTAGAACTATAACCATATTTGACAAGAATTTTCTTTGTATCCAAATTCATATCTATATCCAACAAATCGTGTGTTCAAGTCTAAATTCATATTTGTGGCAAAATAATCCTTTTTCTCCTCCAAATCAAGGTGCTTCTTGACTGGACAAATTAATTGGAACCATAATGATGAGCTAGATAATCTAAAATTTGGCATGTTATAGTCTCACATTGCCAACAATACATGAGTTCATTTCACAATTAAGCTTGCTGCTTATTAATCATGATCCGCCAAACCGATCGGTTCAAAATAACCGGATCGAACAGGCCAAGAACCAATAAAGTTCAGTGCTTTGAAACGAAAGACTTAATTAACAACTTTGCTCTTTGATGGTCGGTTCGGATACAGGTTCAATCCAATTTGACCCGTTTCACTTTCTTCGGAGTCATGATCTTTCGTGATCCACTCCCAAAAACCCTAGCCGTCCACGCTTCTCTCCTTTCTCGAAGAAAACCCTAGCTACTGCTTTCCTCTCTCCCAAAGAAACTCCCAATCTTCTCTGGGTAGTCGTTCGTGCTTTCGAAGAAGAAATCCTAGCCATCCATGCTCTTCCATCAAGTTCTTGCCATCGGCTTTCATCCTCATCTCCAACAAATGTCTTCACCAATCACTGGTAGCCAAAGGTGGGTGTACTCTTCCCCATTATTCCTTTCTCTCTCCTCTTCTTTCTTTATCAGTTTGGTGCAGTTCGGTATGATACATAACAGTACGATATCAAACCAATCACTGACTGATGCTAGGTGCCAATTCAGTTTGGCAAACCTTGGTCACAATAATTAGCATGACTATAGCTTCATAAGCTTCAAGCCTCCATTTTATTTGCTATCTTGGCAACCTTTTCTTGTTAATGTTGTTAAACATTTTGTCCCCTATACAACTTATTAGAACATATTAGAAATAATTAGATTCCATTTATGCACAAACAACACATTACTTGTTAGCTAAACAATCATTCCAATTTAATTCTTATTAGGTGGTATTAGGAGTATCAGTCCAAATTAAGATAGGTCATAAGAACTAAATGGCAAGGATAATAATTGTTACGAGTCATGATCATCATTATCAAATTGAAGGCTTCTGCAGCTAAGGGGTTAAGTACATATTATGAGCAATTAGAACAAGGAAATAGAAGCAATTTTAAACTCAAGAACCTTGTCCTAGTGATAGTTGAAGGGTGTTCCGCTTATATCTTTGTTCCCAATAGGAAAACTAGTGTGGTTGAAAGCACCCAAGATGATTACATGACAATGCATAAAATGATTATGTGCAGTGATTCAAGTCTCAGTGGGATAGGGATCATCTCGATCATCCCATCCTAGAGAGATTTCTAAACCAATTTTGATCGTCTCGTCTCATCCTGTCTCGAATATAATAATTATAATATCAATTTTAAATAAATCTAATTCATCATAAAAATATATCTTTTAAAGTTTAAATATGTTAAAAATCAAATAAAAAACTAAAGCTTCATAAATAGTTTTTTTTTTAAAAAAAAAGCATCCCAAACAGGTAACAGGATGCTTGATTAGATCAGGGATTGAGACAAAATGAAACACAACACAAAGCATCTCGTTTCATAGAAAAACTAGGATGCCTCTGTTTCACGAGATTTAAAACCTTGATTCTATAAAGTTCACTAATATAATTTGATATAAAAAATTATATCAAGAGTGATAATTAAGTGAAGGAAATATTTGTTGCTAATTGCTAAGTTATTCATGGTTACCTTTACATGATTTTATAAAATCCATAACTGGAAATACCATAGTTATCAGAACCAGACCGAACCGGCCGGCTGGACCGAGACCCAAAGGTCAAGTCAATCCAATTCTAACATAAAACCGGATGTGCAATACACCCGGAATAACTCGGTCGACCCGTTCGGTTTACCCGTGAACCGATCAACCCGGCCTGAACCAGGTCACGGATTTATCAATGCCGTTTCAAATTCTCTGGCCTTTGGTCCTTTCGACTTCCGAGTTTCGAGTTGCGACCTCCTTTGGGCATTTGATTTTGGGGAAGGGGTTCGTCTTTTGCCCTCTATAATCTATTTCTATTCTTTGGGATGCGATAGAGAGACGAAATTGAAGTAATATTCTCTACTAGTTTCTGTTTTTTTTTTTGGTTTTTAGAGGAGAGAAATGGGTTGCAGGATCAAGTGCATCAGGGTAGAAGGCATGCGGTTCACGATAGAGGGTCGAAGGTTCTTCATCACGGTGCTTTAAAAAAAGCGTAGATTTCGATCGCTTCCGGCCTTTGTATTTCTCTCTGAAGTAAAAAAAAATACCCTATTCTTTAAAAGAGGATGGCTAGGTTTCCTGCTCGAGAGTTTATGGCAACCTTTTTCTCCATTAGGATGACCGCAAGTTTCATGGAGAAAGAAAAGGAGATATGTAAAGAAGAGCATGGATGAAAGAAGAAATATGGAAACTTTATGGGAATTAAGACCGAAAAGTAGAGACAAAAAGAAAATGATGAAAATAAAAGAAACTCGGATAGAAATTTTTTTAATTTTTTTTAAAAAAGTTAAAAGCAGACTAAATGAGTACGTAAATTGAAAGTAAGCGAATTTTAGAGATTAAATAAGAGATGAAAAAAGATTTTTTTCCTGAAAAGAAGAAGATTGTGAAAATTAATATTCATGTGTCCATTTTATTAAAAATTAATTTTTATTAATAAATATAATTTATATTAAAATAATTGAATCGATGGTTTAACCGGTGATCCGATTGAACCAGTGTGACCCGATGACCCGAGCCCTTGGCTGGGTCAATGTTCGAGCTGGGCCTGACAACTATGGAAAATACTTGTTAGTTAGTGAAGCATGAAACAAGTTACTGATCCTAGACAAGTTAAAATTTATCAAAAATACTGCATTATGTATAGCCACTAAAAAATCCAATGGATGCCTAGTGCCAACATCAAAGGAAGAAGAAATGAGAAGAGAGGAGCATTCTCTCTTTGCTTTGCTTGACGGAGAGCGGCCTGAATGTGAGAATGATTTAACTTGTATGAATCTTGCATTTGGGTCCAAACTAATAGGAAAGCGTCTTTTTTCCTTCTGCTTAATAGGCTCTCAAATCAAAGAGAACTTGAGAGCATCTAACGGTCATGCACTAGCTAAAGGCAGGGATGGTCTTTCTCATGAAAGACCTATCTATCCTGAACCTCATAAGAAATATTGCTATTTTAAACTTTCCATTCATCTTTTTATTTTAAACAGATTTGTAATTAGTAACTCCATAATCAATGCCTTTTGTTAATTCCAGATTTACCATATTGGTTAATATCTTGATATTCAGTATGAATATATCAAGCAAGAACTCAAAAAAAAAACTCTAATCTTTCCAAATTTTTCCACATTCTATCTCAGTCAAGATAAATCAAGATCTCAATTCATCTTGGTGTTAGTAATTCAGCAATATAACCAATATCTCAACTTTTAAAAATATTGACCATTGGAAACTTTATAGCTATGCGGATGAGTGGGGAATATAATAAAAAGTGTAATAAAACATAGTAACAAGCTGAGTTTTTTTGGTCTTTATTTACTAACAACATAACAGTGTAGGCTTTCATTATGCCCCAAAAAACCCTAAGCCAAAAGTATTATTAGTCAACTATGAAGGAGGAAGGTCAAATATTTATGAGCTCATTAATCATTGAATCTCCTTTAGATCTCATATTTTTCAAGTGTGGGCAAAATACATAAAACTTAAAATTGTATAATATGGAAGTGTTAGGAAAGGGATGTTTGCATTTTCTATCGACCACACTAACCCTATTTGATGCATCATCCATGAATTAAATTTACAAATTAACCTTGCAAGTTGGTGTCATTAGAGTTTAGTTGTTGGGAGGCTGGGCTCTTATAGGGGACTGAGAATAATAGGTTAGGAAAGTACCATGGTTTCAGGTCACAATGGAATATACCATGAGACATCAAAACGAGCTATTGTCCAAGTATCACGACAAGATTTTCCCATTATCATCTCAACATTCCAATCGACATGTCTTGGATGCCCCCTCTGTTAAATGTCGAGACGAGATGGGATAACTGCACATCCCATTTCATAAAAAAATTAGGACAGCCCCATCCCACATGGTTTAAAACCTTGATAGGTATAACTGAATAATACTGTTTTACATTAAACCAATTCAATTTTCAATTAATCATTTAAAACAATTAAGCACAATGCAGAAAGGAGTTTATCTGCGAGCATGGATTTTTGAACTAATTGTCTAAATGATTAAAAGGAGTAGGAGGCGTGTAATAGTTGACAGATTTCTAGGAGTGGGCTTGTTGACAAGAATTACTAATCCAACCTTCCTAGAATAGAACAACTCCATAATATCAATCCTTTCTGCAGACGTCATCATCTCCATTCTTTATGGATCTAATTTGATTTAAATTTTCCCCATCATTGCTAGATCATGGATTAGTTTACTATGTTTAAAGCCAAGGGACATGCAAAACCTACACATCCATATAGGCAAGCAATGCCATTATGAGTGTGGCACATATCCAATGAGAGGATCCCTTTCAAGGATCAATTGGACTCAAAATCCAAACTTCCAATAAAACTGAGAAATGTGCATCCATAAATCATTCTCTTACACAAGAATGTAGTTCAGTAGAAGGTTTCAAAACTCATGATATGACCCTTGTATCATTCACATACTAGTACAATACAAGAGAAAATACTCCTAAATATTCTCACAAAATCAACAAATCAAATGACACTCTATGTCAATATCAAGATTCGCCGTCTTAATACCAGACCCCATATTGGTAGCACACCGGTACAACACCAATATGCCCGATACACAAGTCGGTTTAGTACCGAATCTTGATTTGATACCAATACAGTATAGTACACCCAATACACAGCTGTACATATTGGTAAAGCATACTATGATTGATATAAGTTGATATGGTGCAGGTTGTGGTCAGTATAACATAATTGAGTTTGTAATTTTGGTCCCGCATCACTCTTTGAATTAAATGTGCTTCCGATTCCAACAGATATTAAATATCTAACTTGCCATATTTCTGCTTCCATGATATCTAATATCATTCAATATTACTCATGCTTCCCTCCATCTGCCACCTTGTAATCTTGTCATATGCCCTTTGAAACTCACTATAAAAATTTCCTCAACACACACTTGATTGCATTCAAAGCAAAAGCTCAGTATTTAATGTGTCCATCAAGGAGAAAATATGAAAGCCAGTACGTAGCTCATATAGCCGAATTTGATAAATTAAACCTAACATATAATACTAAATGCATCCTCTAGCTTTGCCGCACACCCATAAAAAAGGCACATCTTCCTCTTTCTTTTAACGGCTCAATGATTTATCAAAATGACATCTCACCCAATACAACCATAGTTTTGTCATTTGGCTACATTCAGACCTCCTACCACTATAATTTTCCATTTTCTATTTTAAAAAAGCCAAATAAGTGAGCATTCTCCAATACAACAGGAGTAGTTGGAATTCATGCAGGCTCCTTTGCAATAATATTCTAGTTGATAGTTTATCATGTCCAATACACTCCATCACCACCTTAATTTGAAGGTTGCCTAGTCCCCTAGTTACTGCTAACCAAATGACAATTATTACTAAAAACACAGTTTCATTAGCTTATCCATATTTAATCATTTCCATCCCCACTGAAGAACCATGGCTCAACCACCATCCACAAGGTCATTCTCTTTGATAAGGAGAGCCATCAAGATCGATACATTTGTGTATCTTTAGTCAATTCAGTCTTTAGTCAATTCACATACTATCCAGTATTAATTTTCTTGTTGCTCCTTTAGTCCACATAAAGCCCATCTCAAACGAAGCGCTAGACAAGCTGCACATGATCAACCCTCAGTAGCAGGGAAACTTCTATTTGGGGTGCCGCGTTGTTTCAGAATCTCTCCAAATTATGAGTGATTTGGTTTTCCATATTACACCTGAATCCAAATTTACACCCACTACCAATTCTTGTAGTTAACTTCCTTCAAAAACACACCAATATATGAACCTTCCACAAAGATGCCTCATAGGAGTTGATTAAGGAATCAAGGTTACACTCTTCCCCATCAACATTCACCCCATTACCTGAACATTTTCTTCACAAACAATGGACTGGAACATCCACTATACACTTGAACCACCAACAAATACAACGATTATGTTCTTCAATCCCACTGTGCTCACTCACACCAAATACAACAAATACACTTACTTGATGAGGCAATCAAAAACCTACTGTGTTCACATTTTAATGCTGATAGATGCATGGATCGAGTTAACCCAGCATGGTCAATGATAATGCAGTACGAGGGGGAACCCTTGAGGAACACACGTCAGACCCTCATGGCCAACTTTTCTTCATTCCTGTTTAGAAGAGAAGCACACAACAGATCCAGCATGTAGACCAGGACAAGCCTTGTGCCAAATATGGTGCTGGTCATACAAACGCAAATCCATTCATTTGGAAATGAATCGCAAAAGCTCAGATACAGATGATAGACAGGCATTTGTTTTAAAAGAGAAATGAGAGAAATCATGAGTTATCCCACAACTTGGTTTCAGAGTATTAAAAATATTGAGATTAATTCTTCCATTAGGACCTAGTGGAACAAGATACGTCAGGTAACAAAGGTTAAATGCTAGCAATGAAACAAAGAGTACCATTTTTTTTACATTGAACGAGTGAGAGATCTTTTTTTTTTTTTTTTTTTTTGCTGTTTGCAAAGAAGACTAGATTCGAAAAAACCCTACAAGGCAGGAACATCACCATCATTGTTGTCATCATCAACACCAATATTGCTATCCACACCTTTTTCAGTATCTAATAATAAAATATAAGGTTTTATACATCAAGAATAACATGGACTCTTGATCCGTATGCCAATTTTATGAAATATGAGAAAACAATTAAAAGCAAGGTGGTAAAAGAAATACATACTTTTGCTGACACTACAATAATAGATCTTGTGCGTACTGAATGCAGATCTGCAAAATCTGAGGCTAATGACTAAAAAATGATACAATCACAGGCCATGCCGGAATTGATAATGGTCATTACCAGAGTAATATTATCACTTCAAGATTTCATGGTTCATTAGAGTGCTTTATGCATGAAATAAGCAAGTGGCACATGTCTAAATTTTGCAGCAGAAATTCTAGATGGAAGAAAAGCTATGAAGCTATGAAAAAACAATATAAAGTCAGGAGTTCCCTAAATTCGGATTTACTTCCAAGTTTATATTATTGGTTGTATTAGTTTTGGTTGTAGTGCTGACAACAGTATGATTCTTTAGGCAATGAAAATAAGATGCATACAACAAAGGCAATGAAAATATCACAATGGCAAAGTCAGAACATGATGCAGTTGATGTGATGACATATGTTCCAGACAACAAAGGCATTTTCATAACACAGAGAAGTAAGAGAAGTCCACCACATGAAAAAAAGACTCATACAGAAAAAAATGAAATTTTAACTGCCATAAAAGCATATTGTTGTCCACTGGTGCACTCTTTCTGTTTGATGCATCTTATGGAATGCCTTATCCTTCTAAAAAAAGAGTTTTTTTTATTTCATTTAATTCAGGAAGGTATTGTGATGCATGATAAATAAAGAAGCAGCTTGATGCATAGTCTGTTGCATGTTTTATTCATCAACAATCAAGTTTGTTAATTTACAGATTAGAATGAACCGATTTACTAAGACAAATAGGACCATATCATTGGAAATTCACATGACACATTAATAGTGAGATTGACAGGAAAAAAAGGGGTTTTGCACACACTAGGTTCTGTGCTATGAAATTTGTCATGTTTATCACATTCTATGAACCCAGACTCCTCAGAATTATTTAATATCAGCTTTGGAACATCAAGAATAAAAATTCATGATGATTTATCCAATTAGATGTTATATATACAGTCATTAAATGTCCAAGGATGAAAATACAGAAAACTACTTTTTAAGTTCAGCAAAAATAAATCCTACGAAGATAAGTGATTCCTGCATACTGGCAATGCTTGATGTGCAATTGTGGTAACGTTTAGATGGATGGGGTAATACGAGGTGGGCTAGTCTTGTAGGTCAAACAAATAAGAAAGCTAGGAATGATTCCAATGATTAGCATAATACCACAAAACGTTCCAGATGATCTGCACGTATAGAAGAAGCCATACTGAAACTTCAGCATAGAGAGACTCCATATACAGGTTGGAGGGTTGGCCAAAAGAATGACATGGATGAAATTATGAACAATGATCTGAGGACAATTCATGTTTTGGAGGACTTGGCTTCAAATAGCAACCAACGATGATGTAGAATCCACATAACTGATTACCTTAGGCTTATTTCGTTATCATGTTTGTTAGTGTTTACTTTCACAAGGGACACTATTGAAGGCTATTGAAATCTCCTTAAGCAACGAAAATCCACCATTATTCACTCATTTCCCACTTCAGTGGAGCCTTAGATTGATGAAATGGGAGAAGAAAAAAAATGACATCACAGATTAACACATGGAGTACATCAATTACAAATAAGAACCTTAATGAAGCAAAAGTGATTATGATTATATAAAAAAGTTAGGATTGAGTTAACAACAAAGTAAAGCTAGCAATTCATAAATTTTATATTTTTCAGCAGTCTCTATGCTAACCATTCTCTTGCTTGACAATACCAACCCTAGTCAATTATAATATGGGGTTGTATATCCAACTAAAAGACTCGCCTCAAGACTAAAACATCATTAGCTAAGACTTATATAAGAAGCACACAGAAGCAGAACAAATTCATCAATGGCTTACTGCTGCAAATTTCTATTGATATTTGACCGTTAAAACGTTAAGATTTGACAAATGAATGTTAAATATCACCTGTAGACCTCAGAGTTCTTCCCAGTGCATCTAAGATAGTCGAAATATGGTGATGAAGGAAAAAGATATGCCTGTGAGAAACCTGATAGTGCCTTAAAGACTGCAACAAATTTCAATTGCTAGTGCTGATGGATCTCAAAATCTATGTTATGCCAAATAAGAAGCTATAATTTTGATTTTCCTAAGGATGGGAACCTCTGGATAAATTTCTAGAACTCTTGAATCCCCATGAAAAGGGCAAGAACATGAAGTTGGCTTCTAGCACCATTTTGTCTTCATATTCATTATAACCTTCATCATCAACAATAAATACAGAGTTCTATTCCTTTTCCATATTCGCCATTTAACCTTCCTTGCTTTCTACATCCTCTGAAGCACCAGACAAATCTAAACACTCTCTTACGGTGAGCTCATTTAACTTGTCCAGCAGCCATCCTAACTTTGATTTCATAATTTATCCTGAGCTTCCTGTGCCATAGTAACTTTTAATGACTACTGCTAACGATAGCATCTATCTACCTATTAACCTTTCTCTATAGTGATTACTAAAGGAATCATCTATAATGCTCTCATAAATAGGGTATCACCACCAACATCAAAACTTTAGTCTATAGTACAAGAAACAAAACTGCCATCAACCAGCACTAGCAACCAGACAGAATCAAATGTGTCATAAAACATGTATATAGATGATAAACAACATAAGCAAAACAGAATAGTTGATGACACCAGACAAATATCTCAGAAGAACTTAAGATAGCACTGATGACATTAAATCGACTACCTGAAAGTGTGAGCTATTCAGGCAGCGGCCAATCTGCCGGAACAGGGGCACCATACACCTCTGGAACTCAGCAAGCTGAGTAGACTCCAGAACCTCTTCCAGCTCGCCAAGAAACATGACTTCCTTGGAGCTATTTGTGATCGGCCAGTACTTCAAGAGCCCCCTGATGACAGTATCTGCGAGCTTGAAGTCCTTCTCAACAAACTGGGTGATGCAGTAGGAGAGCTGCTGGTGGTACAGAGCAACGCACTTGGGCTTATGGAGCGGGATGAGAGCGCGAACGAGGAAGAGTTTATGCTCCTCCTTGAGCGGCAGAGCGAAGCCATTAATTATGCTTCCGAGAATCTCGAGCAGCTCGGCGATCCCATTGTGCTTCTCGGTCTCGAAGATGAAACGGTAGAAAATGTTGTTGATGGCCTTCCGGATGAAGGGGCGGTGAACCATGAACTTGCCGTACACACGGTGGAGAATCGTCTTGAGGTACTCCCGCTCCCGCTGGTCCTCGGAGTCGAAGAGATCGAGCAGGCGTAGCACGAAGGAGTGGTCGATGTAGCGCTTGGCGAGCTTGGCGTCGGTCTCGGACGAGGCGACGAACCGCAGCAGGAACTCGTAGACGACCTGGAGGTGGGGCCAGGCGGGCTCCATGGCGGGCTCCTCCTCCTCGGCGTCGAACGCCTCGGAGAGCCCCCGGGTGGAACCGGAGGAGGACGAGGGGAAGGTGCGGAAGAGGTTGGCGGCGACCATCCGCGTCGCCTCCTGCATCGCCGCCTCGCTGAACTTGGCGGTGGCCGTGGCGACATGGTCGACGAGCTCCAGCAGCGTCTGCCGCTTCACCTCCTTCTCCCGGAGGTTCTTGGTGGGGTCAACGAAGTCGAACACCACGCAGCACATGGCCATCTTCTTCACGAACAGAGCCGGCTTCTCCGAGCTGGGGACGTCGCGGAAGCTTGGCAGCGGCTCGTAGACCATCGTCTGCACGGCGGCGACCGCATTGCCATGGCCGTTGCTGCCGGCGGGCTGCGTCGAGGACTTCTTGCCGTGGGCGGATTTGCTGGCGGCGGCGGAGGTCCAATTCGGGGTTCGCCCGGAGGAGGAAGAAGAGGAGAAGGAGGAGGCGGCGGCGGCGGCGCGGGGGAGGCCAGCGGTGGCGACGGTGCCGTCGGGGGAGTCGGCGGCGGCGGAGGATTTCGATGAGGGCTTGCGGGGCAGCTTGCCGAGAATTTGCTTGATCATATTTACAGTGAGCCAACCCTAAGCAACCCAAAATCCTTAAAACCCTCCCAATCTCGCGACAGATCCCCTTATCTCCGCATACCATGGCATGTACAACCCTATAATGAATTAAATTGGGGCAGAGTCCCGATCGGAGAGAGCGATTGGGAAAGGCCAGGCCAGGAGGGGTGATAAGAACGAAGGAGCTCTCCTCTCCACCACTTTTCACACTACTTTAAATTCTTTGTTGTTTTTGCTATTGGTAAACTAGAAGGAGATAAATGAACGATAAATTAGAGGATAGGAATGAAAAAGGAGTCGGCCTTGGGGTTGCCTGTGGAGAAGAGAGAGAGAGAGAGAGAGAGGGTCCGGACTCCGGACTCCGGAGGGAGGGAGCGTTTGCGCTGGCGAATCTCTGGAAGTCGGACAACGCCGGCGGGGTGCGCACTGCGCGGGTGCCGCAAAGCGGGGCTGACACGTGCTCGTGACACGCGTGACTTATGCGGGCTCCTGCTCAAAAAATCAACACCTTGCTCGCCGGAGATATGAGTCCGGAGCGGTGGGCAAAATCGGCAGGTCGGTTCACTCTTGTCAGGATGTTCCACGTGTGAGCCATAGAAACTATTGTTAATCTGTATTTGCCACGTGTCATCAATTTGGACGAGTCCAGCAAACCGTCAAGAAGGAAGAGGGAATTCATCATAAAATACGACAAAATTGCAGACCGCTGAGAAATGAGCCCTTGCTCGAAGCGTGTTATTAGTTTATTACCACACTTATTTGTAACTACTTTTCTAGGTGTTTCATTTTATAGATTCGCCTAAATTATATATATGTATGTATTTATTTATTTACTTCTAATTAATAAAATATTATTATATCATTAAAATAATTTTTTCCACCACTTTTCTTTAAATAATGTTCTTAAAAAATATTAAAGTAATATTTAAAAAATATTTTTTAAAAAATGATGTAAAACAGGCTACGTAGATATCCATCCTTTTTTTTTAAAACACATTATAAAAGTAAAATAATCTACTGTATAGTTAATTTTAAACTATGTATTCAACAAATGAATTACGGCTACACTGGGTTACAGTCAATTTAACCATAAAATAAAATATTATATAGAGTCCTTAAATAGAATTTAATTTATAGACTTTTTGCATCGGCTACAGCAATATGGACAGCCGAAAGGACCACTTTGATCATTTACTCGCATCGTCTTAAAAAAATAAGAATTTAAGATAACCAACCAAAAATTATGCCACGTCAAGTTCCCTATTAAAGCTACCGAATTAATGATCGTGTTCTTTAAAAAAATAAATCTAATTCATCCATAATTATACATCAATATTATTATTTTTTTAAAAAAAGTCAAGAGTAACTCCCCCATTGAATGTCATCGATCCCATCCAGCTGAAACAGCTGGCTTATCAGTACTAATGGCTAAAGAAAAATTTTAGCCTATGGAAAGTTACCACAAATAATCCTGTTTGGAGGAAACTTTTACAGCTTGATTCCTAAAGTATCTACAGCAAATTTTTACTTACAAAAAAAAAAAAAAAAAAAAAAAAAAAAAAGAGAGAATAAAAAAATACAGCTGCACGCAGAAGTTAACAAGCGGCATATTTGACCACAACTCACACCTTGGTCAGGGGGAAACAAGACCCCTAGAAGTAGAACTAGCACAGTACTTAAAAGAAGTGAGATATAGTACTAATAGTACTAAAGCCGCGCGCAAAGTTAGAAATAAGATTAAAGAGAAGACAATGGATAAAATTAAATTAAATTAAATTAAATCAAAGAAGACGAGAAGAAAGAGTACAAGACAACGCTAAAAGCCGTTCAGGTTTGGGTCACGCACATCATCCCGCGAGCACCTAAAATTCCAGAAACTGCCGACTAAAAGCTAGCAGTTACGGCAAACAGTGACATTCTCGCCACCCCCATTCAGACAAACCACGTGAATCCACAGTCCCTTTGCGCGGTTTGAGGCTTCAAAGCTCGTAAATTTTGCCGCCCTTCATGCTATATATTTTTAGCACCTTCTCCTTCTCTCTCTCTCCCCAGTATCGTCCTGCCACCATGAAGGGACACGCAAAGCTTTCTCTGATCTCATGTATCCATTCTCTCGTCCTATCTTATCTTCTTCCTCGCCTGCTTCTTGTTCCATCAATGGTGGCCAAAACAAGCTCGGCTGAAGAACGAGTCACCTATCTAGTCCTTGTGGATGGCGAACCCGTGGCATTCCGACAAGGAGCACCACCACCACCACCTGGACAACACAAACCTGAATGGTACGTAGCATTTATAGATATATACGTTAAAAATTCCTTCACATATTAAGCATTTAAGCAAAATATTGAGTTTCACTGTTTGACTCGGTGACTCAGTGAGTCATGCAAGGAGTATGCGACGCGTTTGGTGGAGTCCCATGACCATCTTCTCCAGAGCACCCTAGATGCTGGAACCTTCACCAAACTCTATAGCTTCCACCACATTGTCAATGGCTTTGCTGTGCACACCACTGCATCTCAAGTGAAGCCCATAAACCATGCACCACCTTGCATGCAGTGCTGTTAACTAGTTAGATTTTTTTATCATGAGTTAACGTAGTGTTTGATCGATCTCCAGGCAAAGAGACTTGAATTGGCTGCTGGGGTGCTGCGGATGGAGAAAGATAGGGGCGCAAAGCTGATGACCACCTACACACCGCACTTGCTCGGCCTACCGGAAGGAGTATGGACGCAAGAAGAAGGTGATCATCAGAAGCATGCAGGAGAGGGAATTACGATTGGGGTCATCGACACAGGCATTGATCCCACGCACCCAAGCTTTGCTAACAACCCTTCAAGCCCACATGAAATGAATCAGAACACTGGTGATCAGTTCTCCGGAGGTGCTTGTCAGCTGGGTCCACAGTTTCCGGTGGGCTCGTGCAATGGTAAGATAGTGTCAGCAAGGTACTTCTCGGCTGGTGCTGCAGCAACTCTTCCTCTAAATACTTCAAAAGACTTGTCTCCCTTTGATGAGGTTGGTCATGGAAGGTAAGTGAGATGATAATGTACGCAGTTGACACAAGGCAAAGTTTTCCATTAACGCTGAGACCAATAATAATTAGCTAGCTAAAAATGAGGGGCTTTTGGTCAGTCATGTGGCTTCAATTGCGGCTGGCAACTGGGGAGTTCCAGTGGTGGTGGACGGCTTCATGTATGGATATGCAAGCGGAATGGCCCCAAGAGCAAGGCAAGAATATATTAGAAGTAACTGTGTTTTTCTATATTCAATTTGGATTGCAGAGTTACTCGACATAATTGTAGATTGGCATAGATGTAGGAGAGTAGGGTAGAGAATATATCCTTTTGGAAAGCAGTCTATATGTTAATGAGCTGTCAGTGTTTGTAAACAGACTGGCCATTTATAAGGCGATATATCCTGAAGGAGGAACCATTGCTGACTTGCTTTCTGCATTGGATCAATTGTAATCACTCATTAATCTACTGTGTCATTATTTTGTTGCTATATTTTATTTTTTAATAATTATATTATGCTCTAGGTTGTTGAAGAACAATGTCTGCTAGCTAGCTGTCCCCTTGATTTGCATATATACAAGCAAACAGATTGTCAATTCAATAATTCCAAAATTATGGCAAGAGGACTAAATTTTGCTTAGTTTGAAGCATGTTGTTCTTGATCTTCTTCTATCATTCATCATGTCCTGATGCAAAAAGTTGAAGGGAAACTACCCTTTGAGATACAACAGTGAAAAGACCTCGGTTGAATTCAAACTAGTTAAACCGCATGCAAAGATAGAAAGAGAAGGGAAAACTTGGTACGAAGGGGAAAAAAAAAGAGAGAGAGAGAGAGAGAGAGAGAGAGAGAGAAATTTGGAACAGTTGTTATAAGAAAGGATTCTAGAATTTTTTTTTTTCAAAAAAAAAACTCATCCTTAATATTAATTCCTTACAAAATCATAGCTAGCATTAACTTATAAAGTAATCTCTGCCCAAAGAAATGGCCAACTCCTACAAAAGCATGTTGTAATCTTTGTTTTTCTATCATTTTATTTTTTCCTATTACCTTCTTGTCTCTCTTGTAAGTTTCATACGATTTTAATGAAGTTTGTTGATGGAGGAGATCGATCTTCCTCCCTTGCAAAAAGATAGAAATGGTTTCAAATATTAGTATTTATCACCCCAAACATAATTATCACATTTTCAACTTCTTGAAAGCCTCTTTTAATTATAAAACTACATATATATGTAACTAAGTTATTATAAATTTGCTTAATTTGAGCCCCTTAGGATTAGTTTGTTGGTTTTAGTTTTTTTAACGAGTAATCGTCTCACATAATAATTATTGATCAACAACTACTTAATTAAAATATCCTAACAACTAATTAAAATAACTTTCCTGTTATTAATTTCTACTTAATAACTGATCAGTGTTTCTTTTCATTGGCATATTTATAGGCAGCTCAAGATGAGGTGGATGTAATAGTCCTCTCCGTTGGGCCAGATGAACCACCGGAGGTTACACCAACATTTATGAATATATTTGACATCTCCTTGTTATTTGCAAGAAGGGCTGGCAAGTTTGTGGTGCAAGCCGCCGGGAATAGAGGGCCTGGAGAAGCTACCGTCGTGTCGTTTAGTCCTTGGACCATGGGAGTTGGTGCCAGCACCACAGGCAGGACTTACACCCCTACCCTTGTCATGGGCGACGGTTACCAACTCCATGGTGTTGGCTTATCAGGCATGCGTTCCTGCACCCAATGGTGCTCTCATTGTAAACATTTCTCTTTTCTTTTTTCAATTTATATCATTTAGGTCCCCATCCAGTGAAAAGGTCTCATTAATTAATTTAATCTCTTCTTTTATTTTCTTAAGATATAATAGACGTCCCCTTTAAATATCTCCATTTACTAAAGTAAAGGCTAGCTAGCTCCACATGTCATGCGCCTATTAATGTAAGTTCTTTCGTATGTACCATTAAATTTCTAGAAACATTTCACTTCCAAAAGACTTTAGGTAATGATACATCCTTTTTTTTTCTTGTTCACCATGTGGAGGAGTTCAAAGTAAATTCTTTACAAAATTTTCTTTATTCTTATTAAAATAAAATTTTATGATATTAATTTTGATCAAGCAATATCTCAAGTCTATAAATGGTAAGGATGAGCAACATATTAGAATAATCTGAAAATCGATAGCAACTTGATATGATAGGATTGAGTTAATTCGATTTTGAATATCAACAAAGTCGGTTCTTGATTTAGAGTCCTATAATTAATCGATTTTCATTGGGTTAAGAAGTTTAGTTGCTTAATCTACTCTAAGAATTATCCATCCCTTATTTTAAGATATTTTTTAAAAAATTAAAATGTTTTTAGAAGTTAAATTTGAGACATCACATATGTTCATAAGTTGTCCACCATTCATACCGAGGATTTTAAGCATTAAATTAGTCAACAAATCCTACATATTCTTTTCATTAAATATAACCCAAAAAAAAATTAAGTCATTAGATATCAAATATATGCCGTCAAATATTAAAAGAAAGTATTCTATCTTGATACCAATCTATAATCGAATTAATCTGATTGGATCGATTTTGAATTAGTTTCGAAATATGATCGAATTAATTTTGAGTCTAAAATTTAAGATTAATCCTAGTTGGGCAATGAAAACAACCAAAAATATTTTAATTAGTTTTTATCATGATAGGACTGATATATATATATAAATATAAAGTACTATTAGATGGATCTAGATGTAATCTTATTATTATGGGTCTGTTTTTCTATTTGGTGAGTTGATGATCACAACAGTGATCAATAGATAAGCTATGAATCCATACATGCATGTTGTCAAGGTTATATATGATGCGTGAGAAGGCATTCAAATAAGCACTATAGCAACATTTAACCATCGAATATTTTGTTGTGTCTCCTATATATCATATCATACAAGTTTGCATGGCATCCAGCTTGCTGCAGGCATATAACAATTAATAATATTAATTATTCTTTTTCTTTGTTCTAAATTCTAATCCTCATGCAGTAGCAACTCCTGGCGATGGGCTCTTCCAATTTAAGCTGGTTTCGGCCAGGGACGCTGCACTAGCGAACGGCAGCCACCCTGCGCTAAGCCTACGATATGCGGAAGAATGCCAGCATCCAGAGGCACTGCAGCCGGCCGAGGTGCTCGGCAACATCGTTATCTGCTCCTTCTCAGAGTCCTTCCTCAATGGAACCTCCACCGTCGCCGCCATCCTTGACAGTGCAAAGGCTCTTGGATTCATTGGCTTCATCCTCGTTGCTAATCCTCAGTATGGAGATTTCATTGCAGAGCCACTTCCCTTTCCCATTCCAGGCATCATGATCCCCCGAGTAGTCGACGCCCAGGTCAGTCCATTTGTTTTTCATCTACTTGAACTCGATCAGGAAGAATTTGGATATATGTCATTTTGGGGATGACAAGCTGCATGCCGTGATTTTATAATACCTTAATTTGTAATTGTGATCAAATTTGCAAGTTTAAAGTTTTAAAGTAGTGATTTTATTTTATTTTATTTGAGTTCTGAAGTCTAGATTATTCTAAGAAGATCATGTTTGGTGGACAGAGCTTTAATTAGGTAGTGTTTAAAATAGGGATATCCCCTCTTATTTTCAAAAATCATAACTATAAGATAGTGTTTGATAAAAAAAATGTGATAATTATAAGTGTACGGGATAGAGTTTGTCCCTTGGCTATCCCATTGATCATATCAAATGCAAAAAGGATTCATAAGATAACTTTTTTTTACTCTTATTTGGAGGGATAACTAGCTATTTCTGCATTTTCTAGGAAATAAATTGAGGGGATTATCCCTTTGGTTAACTTTATTCCTAGCTATCCCTTATAGTTATGACTTTTGGGAATAAGAGGGGATATCCTGGATATCCCCTCTTATCCTCTATTTCAAACACTACCTAAGGGATAGTTGGGAATAAAGTTAATCAGAGGGATAATTCATGATTAACCATGATTAACCATGGGTTATTCCCTCAATTTATTTTCTAGAAAATATATAAATAGCTGGTTATCCCTCCAAATAAGAGTAAAAAAAAGTTATCCTATGAATTTACCTTTTCGCATTTGATATGATCAAAATAGTCAAGGAATATCCTTAGGGATAACCAGAGGATAAATTCTATCATGTATATTTATTCATGAATAATATTTTTTTATCAAATACCACCTTATTCAAATTCAAAGTAGAAAGTTTCAGTTTCCTGTTGCCAAGACACATGAAGTACTCCACAGCACAATCAAGACCTAGCATGACAAATTCATAATTTTTATGATTTAAAAGTATAAAATCATGAAATATCATGACTATAAAACATCAATAGTACATTCTGGGAAGAAGTTTTCAAACTTGAATAGAAATTTGCTTTAATATTTTTGGGAGGAGAAAAAACTTGGGTACGATTCTTTATCCACTTGGTATGATTCTTTGCTTAAAATGTAATATACGCATATTATTATTTTATTTAAAAAGTGACACGAAGTTTTCTAATTAACAAAGTTTAGCAAATATTTTTTTAAGTAAAATAATAGTACACATGTTGCTGGTTAAACAAAGAACCCCACTTAAAAATCATAAAAAAAAAATATAAGTTGATCAAAATTCAGACTTTTAAATTTAAAAGAGAAGAGATTATTGTCTAATTTTCTCACCTAATTGTTAAAACTAATTTTTCCTGGCATGCTCTAGCAGTCGTCTAGGAGCTGACATTGATTGGCTACAGCTTTCAATCCGATCGAGCATGCAGTTGAATTAAAACTAACAAATAAATCACAACCAAAATATTTTCTTGTCTTTTTTGCCCATTATTTTCTTTTCTTTAACAAATAAAAACGTTCATAAACATCGCTAAGAAAGTTTTAAATTTAGAAAGTTAGTAAAATTAGTTTTTTAAAATTTTTGTAACTACGAATTGAATTGAACTTAAGACACCGTACGTACGTCAGAACGTATTAACGAAGTTGAAATCGAAACTTAATGGTTGCATAGATCCTTTGGGAGTACTATCAGAAGCACACTTACAGGGACACCAGTGGAGCGGCCATCGGTTACGGTGGTAGCGCAGCGATCAGGGAAGGAAGAATCGCCGCGTTCACCGATCCAGCGCCCATCGTTGCAAGGTTCTCGTCGAGAGGACCGGACATCATCGACGGCAAAATGACTCCGGCCGACGTGCTGAAGCCCGAGATCCTAGCTCCCGGACGGCAAATATGGGCAGCTTGGAGCCCTACCAGTGCACTCGATCCCATACTCTCCGGCAACCATTTCGCGCTGCTGTCGGGGACGAGCATGGCGGCGCCTCACATCGCCGGCGTGGCGGCGCTTATCAAGCAAGCCCACCCGTCGTGGACGGCGTCCATGATCGCCTCCGCCATGTCCACCACCGCCAAGAAGCACGATGACGGTGGGCAGCCCATCATGTCGCAAGGCCCGGAGCTGTACTCCTTGTATCCCTCCACTCCGTTTGACCATGGCGCTGGCTTTATCAATCCTTCAGCTGCATTGGACCCGGGCCTCGTCTTCCCATCAGGTAACTGCTCTACATATATTGTTTAATTGCTACTAGATTCTATCATTCATGGCAAGGTTTACAATCAGTCATTAATTACTGTTTTTTTTTTTTTTTTTTTAAGCATAAGGTTTTGTCTCCCAAAATAGTTTTCTGTACTGCTGGTAGAACATGTAGCATAAGAAGGTTGTGTGATCCATGGCAAGAGACTGCTCTAGGGAGAAAACTTTCAGCAACAGTGTTAAATATGTCTTGAATTTTATATATCGGGTCCGGTTTTTTGACCCGACCCGATATTCTTGTTGGGCCTGGACCAAACCGGTCCATTAGGGTTTTATTTTATGGAAGTATTTTTTTGGGGAGTATATATATAGATATACATGTGAAAACTTCTGTAAGGGTTTTGAGGATCTTCTCCTCTTTTGATAATGGAATTTTGTTTGCCTTGCCCGTGGATGTAGATCACCATGATCGAACCACGTAAATTCTTTGTGTTCCATTGTTTGTTTATTGCTTTGATTTGTTTATTGATCTGATTTCTGCACCAAACAGGGTGTGATCCCTGGATCTAATTATTCATAATGGTTGTTATCATGATATAACAACTGTTTTATGGCAAATCATAAATGTTATTAAATATTTTCACTTTTTATTTGGAATAAAATATAATTTCTTAATTTAAATATTTTATTTTTAAATAAATATAATTACAGGGCTATTCTTCAATTATATTTTTTGAACTAAAAAAATATTGGAAAGGTTACGAGGAATTTAATAACAAGTGATGTCATCAACTTCTATTTATTTTTTATTTTTTTAAAGAAGAGTACAAAGACTTTTATGAGTTTTTAGTCATTTTGTAAAGTAGAAGTTGCTCCATAGGGTAAACTTAGCTATAACCTTATGTAAGGTAGAGAATGTAAATATATTCTTTTGAAGAAAAATTCTTAAATTTTTCTTATTCCATAAGTATCATATGAATAACATGATAAATAGGTCTCATATTATTCTTCTAGAGGCCCACACTTCCTCTTGCTGCACTTTGTGTATAGCATTATAGTATTAGAACGTAAACTATTTACTTCAACATCATAGGCTAGGACTTTCAATATCGACCTTGAAAATGTATATTTGATAAATAAGTGATCAATTGATTCCTGATTACCTCACATAATACACATTCTAAACTTATTGGCCAGCCTTTGTTTATAAAATTATCTTTTGTGTGTAAGTTATTAAAAAGGCCAACCAGAGAAATATTTTAACTTTATTCAGAGCATAAACACATAATAACTTGATTCAGAAACATTTCTCATTAGGTTTTGAACCTCATTATATATTCTAATCTCTTCCCTCTTTGATTGTATGCATATATTATTTTTCTTCATTTTATCTAAAAAAATCTGAGTTGATCCAAAAAATTGATATATTATATTTGAGTATAACCACATAAATTAATCAGTCCTATTTTACAACAAATATTACGGTCAGGAGTACATATTAACCTTATCATAAGCTTCAGTGGTTGAGGACTAACTAAACTGCACAAAAAATGGTCTGGATTTCCGCTTGTGATCATAGTAGGCTTTGAGGACTACATCAGCTTCCTGTGCTCGTTGCCCAACCTCAATCCCGCTGCTGTGCGATCTGCCACCGGAACCCCATGCAACGAAACATTCGATTCTCCAACAGATCTCAATCTTCCATCGATTACCATCTCAGCTTTACGGGGATTTCACCTGGTCCGGCGCAACGTCAAGAACGCGGCAAACAGGACGGAGACGTACTTGTGCTCGGTTCAGCCACCCGAGGGGGTCCAGGTCAGTGTGCAGCCAGCTTGGTTCAACGTGATACCCCAAGGAACACAGCATTTGGAGATAAAGTTCAATGTTACTCAGGCATCATCAGACTCGTTCAGATTTGGCGAGATCGTTCTCACTGGAGCTCTAGATCACATAGTAAGGCTCCCATTAGCCGTTTTGCCTTTGTCAGTTGAATGAGCAAATAAACAAACAATCTTTGTCATTGTTCAATATCAAAAGCAGCCTGACGAGGAACGTCAAAATCTATCCTACTCCTGGATGCATGTAGAAATCCACCATTTCCTCCACTTTGTCTCTTTGTTTAGAAGTACGTACTTATCATTTTGAACAAATGAAATGGGCCTTCCAGCGGATCAACGGGCCAAAAGAATCTTTAGAAATGACCACTCAAGACTAATTTGAGTTACGGTTAGATTTTGCAACTAGCTCGACATATATATATCGATCGGGTCCATCTCCCTGCACCAGTCTATCACGCTTCATGTCCTCTTACTACGATTAATTGCCTTCATTCTTTCTTCTTAAACAAATGGTTTTGGATCCCTTTCACTTTCTCCTTGCCACAAAAGCTCTGGCACCTGCTTTAATTATCACCGTAAAAGAAATATATATATATAACTAGCCTACCGTGCAATGACGGCCATACAAAACAATGCTTGCATGCAGGAAAGCAATTGGGGCCCATGCTACAGACATCGCCATGCTTCAGAATAGCACTCATACACGTTAACACAACATGAATCACAATGAAACAAACACTCTAGCTAGGCAGACATCGACATGCAGCAGAACACACAGAACCATGCAGGCATCATCGCCAGACATCAGAAGAGACCCAACAGAACAGTAGGGACGCAAAAAAAAACAGAACATAATCTCCACAATATATCTGAGACCAAGTCCATTGGCTCCAGTAAAAACTGCAAACGCCCAACATTGGGTTCCGTAGTCAGGTCAGTCAGTGAAATTATGAAGAATTTATGATAGATTCTAGGCTGCACACACGTACAAAACCCTAGCTATAGCTTACATAGTTCGCACACTTCGAGTTCAGAAATGAAGAAGACTGTAACATCAATGATGAGTTCAGTTAAAGAAGAGCTGGGGCACAGTCCAAGGGAAAGGGGTGGCCAAGACCATTGTCCATGAAGTAATGCGGATGCGCCGCATCCATCACCACGAACTGCATCTCCTCCGATGGCTTCCAGTGACGCTTCCTCTGATTGATGAACCAGTTGTTTATTTGCTTCTGGTCCAGTCCCGTGGACTGCGCCAGTGCCAGCTTCTGTGACTCCTGGGACACCACATCCAAAACCAAAGCAAGTCACAGTCAGCCACCTAGCTAAAGTTATAGCCATGGAGCACCAGTTTTATAACAAACGATCACATAAACACCAGGCTCGGATCACTCATATGGCATATATGATCAACAAAGTTGATACTGGCTATGTTTGGACAACATACCGAAGGATATGGCCACTTGTAGTGCCTGTTCCACCAGTCAAGAAGCTGTTGCCGGGCCTCTTTGGGCAGCTTCCCTTTCTTCCTCTTCTTCAAGAATTCCTGCTTCAAGCTGCCAAGATAGCCGCTGTATTTCCTAAGGAGTTGACCTTTCAGCTCCCTGTCCTCAGCTTGAGGATCCACATAATTCTCACATGCATCAAACTCTTCCTCGGATGATCCGTTCCTTTCTAACTGCTCCCCACACGCTTGTGATAGATAGTCCATGTATATAATCAGATCAAAATGAAAGGAAATGGACAATGTATAGCTTAAAAATTAAATTGAAAAAAATAAGAACTTATCCTATGTCAAAAGAAAATGCAGCACCAGAAAAGCTTATTAACTGAAAGCAATTTGCTACCAATATATATCTCCTTCAACTTGGCTTGATCCTTTTCTTTAAAAAAAACTTTTATTTATTTATTCATTCACATTTTTAAGACATCAATATGTACTTTTATATTAGTATCATGAAATGTTGATTTCAAATGACTTATGTTATACATTTCAACAATAACTTTGGAGAGTATATAGTCACAAATACTTCAAAATTCAAATGTTTGAAAATAAACTGCTTCACAACACAGAATAAAAATGACCAGGAGAATGCAACAAAGGCTTGGCATTTAATGACAACAACAACAAAAAATATGTTCCTAACCACATATAATGGCAAGAAAACCATGCAAAAAGGAGCACAAAATATTGGGAAAATTTGCTATACTATTAGTCCATAAAAAAGTTCTATAGGAAGTAGCAGCGTAAGAACTTCTACTCTCTTTTTTTTTTTGAAATTTGGGGTCCTCATGAACCGTAAGTTAGGAATGTACGATGAATAAAAGAGCCGACTATGATAGAAACTCAGCATGCTTTTAGAGATAGGATTTAAACTAGAGTCAGTGGACATGAAATGACATTGATGGAACTGACATTATAAAATGTCAAAACAAAAGTAACCACATTTAGTTTGAATCTGAGTCTCCCTGCAAACAGTTCCCCATGCATTAACCAATTGAATGAAATATATAAACCACAAGCAAAACATAACGAAATGCAAGAAAATCCAAAGACAATGTTTTTTGAGAAAACAAGAAAATTAATATTTATTGAGAAATTTTGTTTGTATACTCAAAAACATATAGTCAAATATTTCTAAATAATTCCACAGAAAGAAACAACAGAAAAGCACATAAATGTTGTTACTGCAAGTGTCACCATACACATCAACGATTTAATCAGAAAGAAAATAAATAATCTTGCTGCTTTAACTCTCACTCAGACTAATCAAAGTTGGTTGGAGCCTCTTCTACTCAGAAAAGATGCCTCAAGTTCAATCAAGTATGATGACACACTTCAACCATGTCTCTTGAAAAAAGAACAATTTTAGCATCTAGGAAGCAAATCAGCTACTTGGAAAGAGATTCCATTCCCAGAATGGGTTTTGAAGACAAGAACAGGCAATACAAAGAAGATTCAAAGCAATGTGTAAGAAACTGTAAAACTGACAATTAGAAAAAGGTGGAAAGCATAGGCAGCGAACTTAGTTTAGTCATGATTGAGTCAAATATATTTGAATTTTTATGTTTACTCACTCATACATTTGTTGTTGTTTTGCTACTGCTGTTAATCTACTGGTCTCCCAAGGCCATATGTTTTTCAATAAATAGACACCAGGGTTTTTTTTTTTTTTTCTTTTCAATTTGCAGTTTCCCACTGAATCTCTATTTCTATATCCAAATATATTGGCATTTAGGTTGTTTTGCTTCTGCTGCTCTCTGCAAGATTGGTATTAGAAAATAGGTTGATTAAATCCATGTATGAGCAATATGTTAGACTACTGAAATGGATTTTGAGGCTTTACCTTTTCAGGTAAGGGGATTTTACAGTTCTTAAAAGAAGAGAGAGGTCTTAAAAGGCATTTCAAATGGTAATTTCAACACAAAACCCACTAGAAATAAAAATTCAAGTAGCTAAAGCACCATTCCCAACCCTGAGGAGCCTGAGCTTAAGGCCAACCAGTCTGAAGAGCTTAAACGTTTGCAATATTAGGACAAGTCATAAATATCAACAAATTCAAAAATTAAGTAAGAATAGCATACATGGAATTTTGTGATGAATCCACTTCCATCACTGAGTGAGCTTTCCAATCAATTGGAGGGCAGATTGAAAAGTTATGGCTCATTTAGTAAAAAATTGTTATTTTTAGCGAAGTTGTAGATATTTGCAAAAATGTAATTTTTGCCAATAAAAGTTAGGAGAGATTTTCCTATATTATCAGATAGACTTCCTTATTTCTTTCTTCTACAAATATTTGTCAGATAAGTTAAGACTTCTATATCTCTTTATTTTCTCTAGATAATTTGAATCCTATAACAACAAAAGCCAAAGGATATCGGGAAGCCCCCTCTGTAAATGGCCATATACTCCTCTCTCTTAGATTAAAGAAAACAGAATTGAGTTTCTTAAGCTCATTTGTAAGTGTTCTTGCCAGTTTGAATAAGCCTCATTGTGCTAAGTCTATAACACCCTTTTTTGACGCAGAATCTCATTCTCAGGCAACTCTGGAAAGCATTGCAAGAACTAGTGCAATGCAGGTGGACATTGTGTCGTGTCAGGGTGAATATCAAGTGTTAAATTCAACAATATATTCCCAAACTCAATCCCCAAAACTACATTTTCAAAACCTTAACTTATTTTTTCCACAAAAATCATCACCTAGAGAGCCTTTTGAAATAGAAAGCATAAATAACAACCAGAGTTCACATCTAAAAAGTATAGAACTTAAAATTTGACTAATCAAGAATACAGAATCATTAAGGTTTAAGTGACGACCAAAGACCTGATCCATAAAAGCTAGAATGAAAGTTGCAATGGGCATCCTTGAACATGTAAGTATCTAAGATCACACTCAACTCACACCAAAGTGGGACTAAGCATTTAGCAACATGGATGCTCGTAAGTTATTACATATTCAACTAATTTCATTTGGCTCTTTGGATTAATTTCTGTCAGCAAGACAAAACATGCTAGCACACTATAAAAGGCATTGTCCTAGTAAGACTCAAAATGTAGGCAACTGTGAAAATTGATCTTGGCTCCACAAGATTAAACTACACTGGCCAACATGTCTCTTTAGTCAACAATTAGTCATATGGGTCTTGCAGCAATGCACGCACGCACATATGTGACAATATTGCATAAAATGGACTTGGCTAATAAGGTTGCACAATTGAGTTAACTCATATAAGTAACATCAGTTTTCATGGCATGCCAACAATCAATCATACAACCTTCTTGATAGTTGCACATTTTTGTGCTTGACAAACAGCCATCATCTAACAGTAAAAGGCTTAGACAAGGAAAATGATGAATTCTATCCCTCATGGTGGACAAAAGCAAAAGAGAGATGATCCCTTGCCAAATTTGTAGCCTAGAGTTCTACCAGGAACCTTTTTGATCTCAAATGGGATAGCCTTCCATGAAGCTCAAAATTTACAAAGTCCAACAGACTCAATCTCATCCTTGCCAGTCCAACTTACCTCATTCCTCAGCACCAAGGAATACCAACCTCCTATGATATATCCAACACTTAAAAGCCCTTCCCATTGAAATAGTAGTGACGCAGAGCACCAAGTATCCCTACAATTTGCTAATTTTTAATTATTTAAGCTATCTCTTTATTATCCACAAAAGCCAAGCACGTTAAGGATCAGCACAAGAACATAACCTTGAAGTGGTTGATTTAGTTCAATAAATAAAGGCTTGGATTATTGCAAAGAAATCCAAGTTAAGGTTATTAGGCCAAAGCTATCCTTGTCTTCTATTTTTCTATAAAAGAAATTATAGAGAATGTTGACATGGGGAGTAATTTGAAATTCTTTTTTTACTCCAGTCAAAGACCAAGGGTGGACTCCACCATTTATATAATTTTGCTTGTTACTTGTTTTCTTTCCTTCTATCGGCTTTCTAATTATTTTGTTAATCCCATCTTGGGACTTCCATTATTTGTACAAAAGAAATTAATCCCCACAGCTTTGTGATCTGCAGTCTTGATGACTCATGTTTGCAGACATGGACCAAACAACAATAAAATACTTGCACCATGTGAACATATTTGCACATGATACCAAAGTAGACAATCAACATGATACCGAAGTAGACAATCGGAGAAGGCAAGTGCAGCAACTTATGAAATATCATGCATACTTCAAGTCTCAAACAGTGATGATGGAAATCCAAGTTCAAGCGTGATGACATCCAATCTTTCCATCATCATGACCACATAAAGAGCTAGCTAGAGAGGTAAACAACCAAATGTTGAGTAAATAAACTTAATTGTCATTAATGTTTGGTGGAGTCACTTGTATTAACGTTAAGGGCATAGAAGAGTCCAAAAGATAAAATAATACAAGTAAAGGTCTAAGTGCTATAATATGTAAGAGGTGTCATGGAAGTGGGTAGTCCAAAGGTCAATCTCGGATTAAACTCGTGTCCCTTGGAAGAAGTGCCCTAACTTCATCTTTCATAAAGTTCTAAGTCTAGAAACCTCCCTTGGTATCAATATACACCTATAGATGTCATCTTTTTAAGTATAAAGACTTATATGGGCCAATAAAGCTTGCTACTTGATATCTTTACTCTTGTCTCCATCTCTTTGTCCACTTAGTGCTTCTCTTTTATGTTCCATCTCTCTTCCTTAGAAACCATAACCAAAGAGCTTGTGGTTATTGGTCCTAAGATGTCAGTCTAAAGGTTGGCGTTCAAGTGAAATGAGTTCATCGATGGTATCAACAATATGAAGAAAGATTTCTATTATAAGCAGGTGCTAAAGTCACTGTAAGGTGAAGACTGTCAAATCAAGTTGAAGAAGCATGACTCAATTTTTTAGTGGGAGCAACTAAAGCTCAAGCAAGAGTGATAACCACCATCAAGATCACTTCCTTCAAGAAGATCATGGGACTTCTCATGAAATTCTTGCCTCGAATTTACTTTCATGAAAATCTACATCTTCCATGAAGAAGCTCACACCATTGAAGAATATTCAAAAGAATTTGACATCCTAAACATGCATGGAGGTGTGTTCAAGACCATAGAACAAACAATCACCCAATATTTGGGTGCTTTAAAGAACAAGACTTCCAATATATTGTCCAACTCCAACCTAATTGATTTTACAATGACATCAACACACTAGCCCTCAAGATTGGGCGATGGTTGAATTGGTAGAAAGTTGGAAGCTCGATTAAAGCTAACAATGATAGATCCCATTCTAATGGTGATTCGTCTAACCAAGGAGTCGTAACCATGAAGGCACAACACGTGTATCACCAACTTAACCCACAAAAATTCGAACATTGAGTGAGTAGATGAAATATGGTTAATGAAAATCTATTAACCCTGCATAAATCATTGATGTAGATTTAAGCAAGGAGGAAGAAATAGCAAATATACCTCTTAACAATTGCGTTGTCATAGACAAGAACGAGGTCAGTTAGAATGACAATGATGAATCCTAGTAATGTAGTAAATGATAGGCACCATTTGTGTTCAAGAACAAGATTGACATTTAAGGTCATTAAAGTGAACTTTAATGAAGGAGCAAGTGAGGAGTTTAACCGAAATGGCAGCTATCACTTCTATTTCTTGGTTGATGAACACTTTGATGGGCATGACAAGGATGAAAGTAGTACAGAGGAAGACCAGGCAAGTCAAATAATGGATCATCTTTTGCAACCTTGGAACAAAACTACTATAGGATGATTATTGCATATCTTTTTTGTTGGATCTTTTGCAAGCCCAGTAAAATATGGGCTATTTGCTAGCTATGGTTGGCAAATCCCAAGAGCAAGTGATGCACGAAACTTGATTAGGATCATAAGTTGTCCATCAAAGTAGAAAACATGCCGATGATCATTGACAAAATGCCTGTTAAATCAAAGCTACCAACAGACATGGGAGATTCAGCCTTGGTGGACAATACCCTATCATAGCAAACATGAATAAGAGCAACTAGACTTGAGCCTTAGTCCTTCACGCTGGGAAACATTGGGGAACACTAATGATGGACAATATTTGAAAAGAAATACGATCCCTCGTCAAGATTTCAATTGAGAGTTTCATCACGGCCACTTTTCACCTAATGTCAAGCATCCCCCAAGGGTAGACAACCAACCCCCCCCCCCCCCCCTCCCGAGGTGAACAAAACCCAAATAGAATGCAACCTTGTCAAACTCTCAATTAAGAACAATTAGAGTTCAAGGGATAACTTCCACAAGTCCACCTAGCTCGAGATTAAGGTTGTAGATGGGTTACACTCGATATCTGACCTAATCCTAACTCAACCAAACCCGACCCAACCTCTCATCAGAAGACTTGTGGATTGGGTGGGGAGAAAAAATTGGACCTGTTTTGATAACCAGATCAAGTATGCGTTTCATAATTCTAACCCAACCCAACCATACAAACAGTTACAGTTCATCTAACAAACCCTCTTCAAACTAATCCCTCTTGATTCACCACAGCATCCCCACTGCTTCTTACCCATGCTCAATTATATTTAAACATTCATTGCATAATTCTATAGAGCCCTTTAACAACCGTATTCAATGTAACAATTGACCGTCTTCAAAATAGTAGGATAAAAACTTGTAAACTAAGAATGTCTAATTTCTTACATTAATTAATAATTTTTTGAACAAAAATTCATATTTATGTTGGAATTCACCTTTATTTTTATAAAAAATATTAGTGATTTGAAACCTTTATTGTTATGAAAAATATTAGTGATTTGAAATTTGGTTGCCAAATTCTTTTAGTCATATCATCCCCAACTGGCCCAATTGAAGCAATGGCCTAAAATTTCTCATGAACCCGACATGAGCCAACTTAGCGTGATCAACAAATGGGCTGACTTTGGGTCCAAAAATAAAAACTCAAAAATGTGATCAAGTTAGGATAGGGTCAAGCTTGCCTTGGCAAACCAAGATCAAAACTCAAAAATGCGATGGAACGAGGACAGGGTGAAGCTTGCCCTAGACCAACCCAATTAGACAAGCCTAGTCAAGACTTTCTTATTCCAATAGACCCAATCTCATCCTTGCCATCCCAACCTATCTCATCCCTATCATCCATCTCAAGGCCTTTCCCATCAGCATACAAGTCATGCCAAGCACAACATAATCCCCATGACTTAGTATTAGCCAATTCCTTGAGCTGCAAATTCTGCTCTACATTTATTTTCTTTAGTTAAAGAAAAGGGTGAATGCTCTTAGTTAATTAATTCGGTTGTTAGCCGTGTTCTTTTCAACCCCTTTCTAGTTATTTTACTAATACCATCTTGGAGTTATGATTAACCATGATCAAGCAGTAAACTTGTGGGCATAGAATGAACATCAAAGAAATGTTTTTTAAGGCATAACACCTATTGCCATGCATAACAGACAATATATAATAGACTAGAAGAATGAATGAATTAGAAACAAGAACAACAAATAAGAAGAGATGTGAGAGCCTATACAAGCATGGCATAGTCCTACATTGGTTTGAAGCAAGGGAAATACGGATACTTATGCAAGACTAGAGAACTCAAATAGTACCTTCTAAATTCTTTTTCTCGAATAAGATCCTAAATTGTAACGAATGGTATCAATACAACTCACGCTCACAGCTTTTGTGAACTAAAGGATAACATAACACAAGCCATTTTAGAATTGACCACAAGCTAATCAAGATGTTATTGATTGGATTTGATTAAATTACAATAATTAGCCAGTCGATGATGCCAGAGCTTAAATAGAAAGAATATGTGAAAGCCCATACAAACATACATTTAAACCCATAAATCATATGATGCAAAGATTTGGGCATTTATACAAGGCTAAAAAACCCAAATAATATCTTCTAAGTGTTTTTTTTTTTTGGTGAGCTCCTGGGTTGAAGCAATAGATATCACAAAATCAACATTTTTACTCAATTTTTTTATTTTATTCCTCCATGATAATGGATTTCCTAGAAAGAACATTATTTTTAATAAATTTTAATGGGTTGTCGCAATAGTTTCTAATGTCTTATGATTATATGTAGCTATGGGGCTTAACTTATAGATAATGGTCAATGATACAAACATCACATTCACAAAATTAATTATATTTCCAGTATACTAGTCGCCAATGGTAATAATGTGAGTGAAAAATAAACTCTTGGAAAGAAGAATAATAATAATGAGTATGAGAGGTCTCTTATGGATAATTTTATTTCAAGAATTAAAAGAGAAGATTGCAACTTGTATTTTTTAGTGATGAACAAATGATATCTAGTATTTGATATTTGACAACCCATTCTCAGAAATTATGCATTTATCCAAGATGCTTATTTGGCTTTCATATGAACTTATGTCATAAAACGTCATCTCAGGCGTCAACTAAAGAGAGAGCTTATCTAATAGAGATATACATGAAAGTACAGGAAAGCTTGCAAATGCACCTACCCAAGGGCTTCTTTTTTTTCTAGGAACTATAAGTGATTCCTGTTGAAATACTGCAACTAGGCCTATCTGACGTCTAGTGACATACAAAACTTGTTCGAGGCCATATACTTGCATTTTCACAAAGGGGCTACAATGCAGTTGTTGAATGGTAGGCCTTATTTTGCAATTAATATAACATGTAAGTTTAGCTTTGAAATGAACTGTGGTAGCAGTTTTTAACAGTTACATTGATGTAGTAGCTTCATGTAGTCTAATGAATTGTAATACCAGTCTTTACTAGTTATAATGTAGTAGTTGCATGAAGTCTTTTTCCCAAGGCATGGTGCGAAAGAGTCAGATCCAGGTGAATTTTTTGATCCCTTGTAAATGGTTATAAGTTCACTTCTAGAGAAGATAATAGTTTATAAAAGTTCTTTAACACTTATATATGCAGATGGAATTCATTTTCTAATGTGAGAAGGCATAAGGACACTACCAGAAATTAACCTTTTCAGCGAAAAGGTCCCACTATTCAACTACTTAATAAAGATTGTAGAAGCGATGGTTTGAACCTGTGACCAAAGAGTTCAAAGGCTAACCCCTTACTACTGTGCTAATCTGATCGTTAGCAATAAAGGATGTAAGCCTAGGGTTTCGATAAGATTTGATGAATTAAAGAGAGGAAGGAATGAAAAAAAAATTGTTTAATTAATGGTATTAAAAATCAGTATATAATATTAATTTAACTTATGACTTTTATTTTTATGCTAGTAAAAGAATATGTAAATGACATATGCTTGATATAAGATTTTAAAATCACTAAAAATTTTTAAGAAAAGTTCCTCTCTGATATCATTTTTTTTGTTTTTAAAAATATCTTATCAGCACCAAGGGATTTATCCCTTAGTAAATTTCTAAGAAACCAAGCTTTCCTTACAAATCCCTTGCTAAAAATTATTTAAATAATCACTCACTGATTCCTTACATATTACCAAGGGATTTCCAAAAAATTATTAAGAAAAATATATCCCTAGCAAATTCCTTAGAGTTTCCTTACCGAAACTAGATTTTAAATTTAATTTAAAATCCCTTAAAAATCCCTTTCTTATCCCTTGGTAATTTTCTAAGGAACATATCACTCGGTGATGTCCCTTGATAAAAAGCTGATTTATGATAGTGAGAGCCAATAAAGAGAATTATTTTTAGTCCTCTTCCACCTCTACATGCTTCTATTGTCCGTTCTTAGAGTCTAAGAACTTGTGTGTGCCCATTAAATTTCCACAATTGAATAACTGACACTAAATAGGCTGTACGACAACTTAGTGCAATTGGTTAAGTGATTTGGTAGGAGAGTTGAACCCTATTTCTGTATATAACTTCTATAGAACAAGCTTCTTAATGTTATAAGCAGGTACTCTAGCATGTTCTCCAACTAAGACCACCACAACCAAACAAACATGTCCATGAAAATATAATTATCACAACCATACATGATGCCCTAAGTTATGTAGCAATCATGTGCTATTTCTTAACATCTTTCAATATGAAAAGTTTTGTAATTTGCATCCACTAGGCAGACTCCTGAACTTAACAGCTATATCAAGAAATTAGTTAATTTCGAGACATGATTAATTTGTTCCTTTAACGTTAGAGAAGATTTTACAATTAGAAACTTATAGCCAAACTTACAATAGAAAAAGAAAGGTTGATCTAACTGCATAGAAAGGTAATAGAAATAAGTTATTTCAATCCATCCATAAATTAACTACTACATCATCCATCAAAAACACTTCATGCAAGTCATGAGAACACAAAACAAAATGAAGCCTTATTACGATGTGAAGAATACAATGACAAAGAAAATGATGCAATAATAAAGCAGAATGAACAAAAGTCGTCAAAAAAAAAAAAAAAAAAGAAGAGAACATAAGTTTCAACAAATTAAATGATCCTGCATCATAGACAAGCAAGGATACTTCCAAAGAATAAACATAAATCAACAAATAGACAAAAACTCATATAGAAAAACTTTTATTTTCTTCAATAATATTCTAAGCAAAGCACAGAATACCATGTCCATACCATCCCCACCCAGCAGCAGCACCATCAATTTCAGGAAAAACTGAAAATTTTCTAGAAACGTAGCAAACACCTCAACATGTATGCCATTAAGACAAGGATTCTGTAATCCCATGCAAAACTTAATTGTAACAGTGTTACCTAGACCTTCACCTATAGCTCCTAGAATGTATTGGTCACGCATCTAAATCAGATACAAGTCAGAAGCTTAAATACCGTTGCTTAAACTTCTAAAATTGTGGAGAGTTGGACTCCAAAAATGAGTTTGAACTACTATAGTAATGTTAATAAAAGGTTTTATTTTTTTAAGAGATGGGTAAAAGTTGCAGGAGCTAAATTAAGTTACCTTATGGAATGTCAATTTTCTGAAATCCTTCAGCTAATCAAATGTTTCGATGAGAACATGCGCATTCGAAAATCTTAACAGAGTTTTTTTTTTTAACATTGTCATCCATACAATAAAAGTGTATATATATTAGTTAAAATTACTTCAAATGCGTCCCAGTATACTTTCTTTTCCCTAGCTTATGACCATCTCCATGCGATGTTGAATTTTAGCATATGATTTTAAAACACAAAAATCAAATTAGAAAAATTGGAAACACGCATGTGTCTGCAAACATATATACACCAGCTCTTGCAGTAGTACCGAAGCATATCAGCAACCATATCTTTTCATCACTTTGTTAAGCATGTGTCTTGAATAATGTTTGCTATGCCCCCCTAAAGCGCTCCTTAAAACTAAGTTGTTAGATTTGGCTAACCTCTTTAAAACTCATGAAAGTGCTACAGCATTCATCGTACTTCCATCCCCAAACACGTGCACAAATTAATATGATAAAGCAAACACAATCCCGTGCAGTATTATTTATTTCGAAGAAGTATCTTGGGATATAAAAACTCATTCTTGGGTTGAGTGGATTCCCTTGGAAAAAACTAAAGCAAGAACTTTCTTGGAATATAATAACTTATTTCAGCCGCTAGTATCTCGGATGTCATACATTGGAATGATCCCTATATAAAAAAGAAGGAAAAGGGAAATAGCCCATTTGCTGTACCATGAAAATGGACGAGCCAACCAAGATCTAAAGCTCTTGACAATGTGCTCTCAAATATATAAGCCTAAAAAGGTAAGTCGTAAACCGAAGCAAAGCTTACTCAAATGGAAAGTGAAGCATCAAAACAAAGGTTAATTTGATTTGATACCAAAATCAAAAGTTAATTTGATGTATTATAAATGGAGGCTACTTAGATATACCCCTATGTCTAAATATCCTAGACAAACTAAAGATCAAGAGTATAATAAGAAAAAGCATTAGATGAATGTCTTGATGTTCTATGATGCAAAAAGGTGACAACCGAGAAGCTAGGGGAGGCAATGATGGATATGAAGTTATTATGTAGATGAATTATTATATTTATTTTTACGCAACAGTGCTGAGACATGCGATATTCTTAATTTATGCAATAGGTTTCACAAGTGTCACATGTGAACATACCAGCATGCACATCTATAAAGGCCAACAGATTTCACTTTGGCCAGAATAGCATCTGCCCTCAACTTTAACCATGCAGTTAAGAGGGAGGAAACCCTCTCTCTTTCCTTTCGCAGTCTTTGCTGTGAATCACTCCCCTCTAGTTTTCCAGGGACAAAGTATTTTTTTTTAAAAAAAATTATGGAGAAGATGTTGAGAGAACTTAATCCTCCCAATATAAAATAAAACCCTCGCAGCAAATCAGTCATTTTCTATTGCTATCGGCCTTGAGAATGCTCGGCCAGCAAGCGAAGACAACCCATCAACTAGAAAATCTATGCCAAACCAAGTCCATCTACGCTTCTAAGAAGGGATTTTTAAGGTTAAAAGTCGGTCATCTCTTATTTCAAGAGCTAACAAACGGCCACTTCAAAATGACGCGACGCGTCCCAAAGATTATATAACGAATCTCAAGATTTATTGGATTACATTCAGTTTAAAAGGAAGTTATAATAATAACTAAAAAACAAGACAACAAGACATTAATAAGTCCAGGTGTCATTCTTTTAAGAGACTGCAAGATATTGGAACAACCCCTCGTTAGTACACGAGAAAGACTATAATAAGGAAGTACACATCCGCATGCATGTCTCGCTATATTAATGCCATCCTGCTCTCATCCATAGAAGGGTGGACATCGATCTTAACATCGCATGTATAAATGAGAGAGAGAGAGTGCGATTTGAGAGTTAGAGAGAGATGAATACCTTGAGGAGGAGGGGGAGTAGAGGGAGAGGGACTTGAACTGGGCATCCATGCGAGAAAGAAATAGCATGGCTTCCTTGAAGGGCTTCGATAGCTCCTGCTCGTACTTGGTCAACATCTCACAGTAGGCCTCCATGAACTGGTCCAGCGCCGGATCCTCTCCACCACAGCCACCACTCCCTCCAGTCCCGGCCACCGCCGCCGCCGCCGCCGACGACGACGACGACGAAGCCCGCCCCATCATCAGCGACGACGCGCACGCCTCCTCCAGCCTCACCACCACCTCCGGGGGCGCCCCCACCTGCCAATAGTGCGCATAAAAGTTTAGTGTGTTCCCTTTTCTTGTTAACGTATATGTGTTAACGGTGATACCTTCTGGCAGTTAGCGTAGGCGGAGAGGAGGCGAGGGTACTGCGGATGAGCCATGATCTTGGCCTTGATGACGCTGTTATCGTAGTCCTCGCCGACGGCGTTGCTCGTTGGGGGAGGGAAGAAGATAGCGTTATTGGACATGTGTGGAATCGGCGGAATGGAACGGGAGGCCATGAGAGGCATGATCATAAGCGGCGAGAGGCCGCCACTGCCCTCGCCGAAGCCGCCCATCAGGCACGAGCTATCGCCACCTCCGCCGCTCCCGCTCCGGCCTTCCATCTCCCTCCCTATTATATGCCTTGCTTCCCTCTTCGAGTCGAATATGGGGGGGGGGGGGGGGGGGGGGGGGGGGGGGAGAGAGAGAGAGAGAGAGGGAGGAGGGAATAAGTGGGAAAGGGCGAATAAATAGGTGGTTCACATATTAGGCTTCTATGATGATGATGATGATAATTATTTCTTCCTTTGTCTTGTAACTAAATGGGTGCTGTGGCTTTTTAGTTCAGGGTTCGGGGTATGGCCTTTTTCTCTTCTCTCCCGGGTTTTATGCTGGTTGATACTGTGGCTACTTCTGCTGCCACTGTTCGCCAAGCCCGTTTTACAGGGAAAATCCGATGTTGCAGTGCTCAATTATTAATGGCCCTCTTTCTCCGCATCCTCCCTGGCCCTGCCCGCATGGGCTAGCGTTTTGGGAGGGTAAAAGTTTGATTAATCTCTAATTTTGTCAAGCAATGGGAGCAGAGAGAGAGAGAGAGAGAGAGTCAGAGACAGAGTGAGGGGGATCCGTGACCGTAGCTGCAAGACCTGCAACCTTTCCTTCCCAACGTAACCAAAACAAAATGAGAGGGAGATCAAAGAAAATAGGAGTGACAAGAAAACTCCCGCCTCCTCGTTTGTCCCACTGCCACTGGGAGGTGAGAGAGGGGGGAAGGGGGGGAGAGAGAGAGAGAGATGATAGCAGTGGAACTACGGGGAGTGGAAAGAGCGGAATGAGTAAAGTGAGGCTAATAATGGTTAAAAAAAGATGATAAAAATAATATTCACTACACGACAATCCACGAGGTGGGAGAATATATTAGCCTTGAATGCGACGGATTGCACCTCTCAGTGCTTCCTAGAGACTCCCCCCCCCCCCCCCCCCCCCCTTCCTATAGGCAGTGAGGTGGTGGGCCTTCGATTCCCCTGCCACACCACTCTCGGGCTACGCCTCTCGCCAACCCCTCTCTCTCTCTCTCTCTCTCTCTCTCTCTCTCCCTCCCTATTATTGCAGCATGGAGGAACGTAATACATGAGCACCGTAGCGGTGGATTTTATTTGATTAAAATGTGGCGATTATTTTTTAAAATACAAAAAGGAGTAACATTTATTACGCCAAGAAAAGCTGGAAAAAGGTCTAGCGGGGACAGTGCGAATGTCTTTGTCTGTCCCTATTCCGCCCACCTCCTCCCCCCTTCCCTCTCTCTCTCTCTCTCTCTCTCTCTCTCTGCGCGCGATCCCCGAATGGATAATGAGATACAACGGGGAAGAGCCCGTTCCGCGCAGCTAACAACGAAAGGAACCTGTATTTAAAAAAAAAAAAAAAAGATCAGGGTCACATCGTATCACCCCAACCATCCGGTTCCATATTGCGCCAGTTGAGTGGGTTCCGTTCAGTGATATCTGGGTAGTATTAGTGATTGCCACCGCTTCAAAGTTTGACCTGCATTGGCCTGCTGAAGAAGGCCTCACGTACTGGTTGCCGGAAGGTATTGGAGCCAACTCCCATACCATACGTCTTCTATAATCATATAATTATTTGTTATATTAAAAGTTATTCAAAGTTGCTGTATATCTGAGAATAAAACTATGCAAAAGCTTATAATCATCCATCCATCTCGACATTTCAGCTGATGCATAAACCTATCAAACTTTTTTACTCAAATGTATCTTTTTTCACTTACCTGAGCTTTCCTCTGCATATGATGGTTTCCCTCTCAAGCTAAGCTATCAGCCTCTCAAAAAAATCCATAATCGATTATTAGCATGAAAAGACAAGCTGTTGTTAATGGATGAAGGGCCGATCTTTCTCGATATGGTTCTTACTGTTCTCTCCTCTTTTTAATATTCATTTTCAGGCTTCCAGTATTGATTCAAGAAAGAATAAATAAAGTTCAAAAATCTCTCTGAAAAAAAAAAGTTAGTGATTTTTATTATCTAATTAATTGAAAAATGATATGCAAAGCAAAAGAAAGAAAGGACTTACAATCAAATATTTAATAATTCTTAATAAAAAAAATTTTTATTTCAAAATATATCTAAAAATACATCTTGCTGGATATTAAGATTCCCTGAAAGGTACTTATTCATCAAGTATACTTTAAAAAGAAAACATTTAGTAGCAGAAGATAGCTTCTCCTTAAGGTGGTCACCAATCTGAAATGACGTCTACAAAAATACTAGTGATTTTAAAACTATGCTAACTTTCGCCTCGATGATGGATCTAAAATTAATTTTTTATAAACTGTTGCTTGAGAGCTTCTCCCCTTCCTAATGTTTTTCCTAATCTATTATCCTCTGCAGAGAAATGCAACTCCCATCTCATTTTTTGAAATCGCATATCATTTAGACGGAATATCAAATTTCTCGAACCTCTAACGTACACAAGTACAACACCAGAACTTGAGACTCTTGGAGCATATCCTTTCGTCAGTTTTTCCTTCACAAGATGTAGATTGTTTCTTTTCAAAAGATCTCAAAATCTAGCGTCTACACTGTTAAATCATTCTATTGCTTTCTTCAGGATTGGGGGTAAAATGGACCCGCTACTGTAAGGTTATTTGGAAACCTGCAGTCGTATCAAAAACTCATATCTTCATACGGCTGGCCCTCAAAAACAGACTTCGTAAAGGAGAGCATATGCTAAGAAACGGATGGAATGTTAACAATGGTTGCCTCATGTGTGAGGATCCGGTGAAAATAAAGTTGCACATGTTCTTCTCCAATCCTTATGCTCACTTTATTTGAAGCTTCTTTACAAATATCCTTCGAATTTGTTATCTCCTAAAAAACTTTCTTCATCTCTGATCTTCCTAGAGAACCAATGTGATTCCATGTGCATGGTGATTGGGTTGGAATTAACTTGCTATAGCAACCTATTGACAAATATAGAAGAAAAGGAGCACAAAAATCTTCACTTTAGAAGCAGTTTCAATATCGATTCTTATTATAAAAATTATTGCACTTTTCTCCTCCTAAAAATCTATTACTACAGTCTACAGAGAAGATTGCAAAAGCCAACAATATTCTAGAAAATATTCTGTATCATGCTTGACCTCCTTATAAATTTTTTTTTTTTTTTACCTCATTGATTAACAAAGGCTTAAGAGGCCTCTCCCCTCCCAATTACAATTCAAAAAGAAAGAGAAAGATATGCATTGTGATTTTCCTAGCTGTCTAAATGCTTGATCAAATAATTAACTACTATTTTTGTGAATATGGTAATTATTCTTCACCTCTTATTTTAAAAATATTTCTTATCCATGGATAGATGAGTACCATCAAACCTAGCAATAAACCCTTGAACAAATAAGGCATTTTTTTATTTTTCAATAATGCCAGAAAGTAAACAATTGCCTTGAATAATGTTTAAAAATAATTTTCAAAATAATATAGATATGGCCACATGGGATGTCATGTAAGCCATCTTGAAATTTTTTTAATAAGTAACTAGGATGAAGTTGATTGTCCAATAAATAATTTTAAAATCATGTGTTTAATAAATGATTTATGATTGCACTCTCTTGCAACATCTCACAAATTTTTTCTAAATATGAGGAGGTGGGAGTTCAATTGTAAAGAAGATTTCGAACTGACCTAGTCTATCATATGACTTCAGTATAAAACTTTTTTAAGTATAAATAATTTATTGAAGTAATAATTTCAAATTATCTTTGAAACAAATGGTTTCAAAGTTGTCCATGTAATAAATGATTTTGTTTAATGACATTTTTTTTAAAAAAAATTGCAATGACCTGTGTAAAATCCCACATGGCTAGCTCCATATTATTTTGAGATTTTTTTTGATATTATTCATATAATTATTTATAGTCAAGCATTATTTATGAAGAAGATCCAATAAATAACTAGCTAGTTAGCATAGAAGAGATGAAGCTGTTAAGGGCATTGGGTAATGGTCCTCTTTACCCTTTCCTTTTAATCAAAGCTTCCATGATAATAAGAACAACAACAGCAATGCTGATAACAACAAATAGCATCAAAGAAGAAATTGTTAAAGGTTTGGAATTCGAGTCACCTCAGGCTCAAATTTAGAAGATGATACTCTATTATTAAAAGAGAGGAGGAAAATAGGACTCTCATCAACAAAGATCCAATGGTGAGATAATTTGTCTTATAATATAAATAGTGACCATGAAGGAACTAACAAGCTCGATCAAATTATAGACATCATTTGAATTTGTTTTACATCCTTGCAATGCTTGTTTCGATAACGAGATGATTAGATTTGGAGGTTGCTCGGAGATTGGTAGGCCATATTGAATTGCAAAAACAGTTTTCTAGCTCTTTAATCAAACTCAACTTAGTTGTATAGTTGCAATTTGGTTACCAATAAAAGTAAGTCTAATTATAAGACTCTTTGCAATCAAAATTGGTTGTAAGAAATTTTGTAGGTTGAAGCTATAAGTGAAATGATACATTTGGCATAATTGGGACACTTTGTCTTCTCTAGTGATTAAACCCTTCCTCTTCTCTGCTCTAAAAACAATAGATCAGGATCAAACTAAACTTTTGAATGCATTATTGCCTTTGGCCTATCTCTTCCTCTTCAAATGCAATATATCTTCCAACTCTTCTACCACTTCTTTCTCCAATACCAATGTATAAAACTTTATTATTTAAGATATTTAAAAATAATATTAATATTATTTTTTATCATGATAGCTAAAAATATAGAATTTTCTTTTATTTTAAAAAAATATTTTTATCAAGAAAGCATACTATTATAAGTGCCGGGAGGTAATTTAAAAGGAACCATACTTAGATATCATTCAGCAGATGTTTGTCATCCGATTCTTCATTTAAGAAGTGGTGTGTATAATAATTCCACTCGACGAGTAATATATATAATAATTATTAAAAATTATCATATCCATCATTTATTAATTAGAGAATCAAATAATAAATACTGAATGAATCATATTAAACTTTTACTCATATAGAAATAAGCCAAAGCTTCAATGTGACACAACGATTTATTTCTATTCTATAGAAGGTGATCGTCTTTGTGAATATCTTTGAGTAGTTACAAATCCTAGCCAACATTTTTGGAGCTTTGTGTGTGAGCTGCTATCCTCTCTCTTTTATTGAAACACAAGTTCTATAATCAACAATTTCTGCTAATAAGTGGGCAAAAACTTTGGTTACTTTGCATTATGCAATCCTCCAATTCATGCACATGAAAAAGAAAGTTACAAGCAAGATCATACAAAAAATAGAAAACTCAATGGTGAGCTCGAAAGATGCAATTAAAGGGAAGTAAATGTTGGCAATAGAGATTGAATTTGATAAAATAGAATGCTCAAGAAATATACTAGAAGTGGAAGGATAATGTTCGTTTAATATAATATAATAATTTTCTCCATACTCATAAAACTCAAGATATTTGGCCCTTTTATAAATACATGAGAGTGCCTTTCTAACTTTCCTCATGAATACAAATAATTTTAGACTTCATCAAGACTCTTAGACTTCAACAACACTAATTACTAACTCTTAGACTTCACTAGAACTCTTAAACTTCATACACTAATATTAATTACAAAATTATCTATCAACATTATCCCTCCTTAATTTTGTAATTTTTTAATATCATCAATCACTAATTTTGAAACACAATTAGGAGAAAAATGCCTTATAGCACAAGCTCTTCTTTTGATATGTGTTCATGTGTCTTCTATGATCACTTATTCTCTATCTTCAGCTTCAACTCATTTAATCTTTTGTTTACACCTTCATATTTGTTCTTCATATTTTCATACCTTTAATGCAAATCTTACATAGAGATCTTGACTTTTTCTATTTTCTAAAAATGAATATATTTTATAATAACATTATAAATATTTTTAAATAAATAATTGTTTGCAAAGCTGCATCATTTTCAGCTTCTTTTTTGGTATCAGTTGCATGTCCTTTAATCATCAGTCTTCTACTTGAATCTTCAAAAATCAACTATTGCCATAAAAATAGGTGAGTGATCTATTCCAGATCTTTCATAAATGTACCTTATTGATGAAAATTTTCAAGTATTTCTTTGAGCATTACCTTGTATGGCGCAACTACAACTATTGCTTTTTCATTCTCTATTTTGCACAATTTGATGTTGAGGTCTCTTATCTTTAATCTCTAAAGACTGCTCTTGCAAAGTCTCTTTATCTTAGACTTACATATTTCTCTACGGGTTCTTTTTGATCCGAAGACTTAATATCCTGATGGAGGATGAACAACTTCTTCACGAACTTCTTCCGACTTTGAAGCAGCTCTTTGATTATGTGGCTTTCTGGCTCTTTAGCTCTGATACCACCGTTGGCAATAGAGATTGAAATTTGATAAAAGATATAATGCTCAAGAAATATTAGTAGTGGAAGAATAATATTCTTTTAATGTAATATGATAATTTTCTTCATACTCATAAAACTTAAGACATTTGGCCCTTTTATAGATATATGAGGGTGCATTTCTAATTTTTCTCAGGAATACAAACAACTTTTAGACTTCATCAAGACTCTTAGACTTTACCAACACTAATTACTAACTCTTAAACTTCATCAAAACTCTTAGACTTCATGCACTAACATTAATTACAGAATTATCTTTCAGCAATAAATTGCATGGTGTTTGCTGCCATTATGGCTGCTCACAAGGGCATTCCGAAACTGAGCTGAGACTAGAATGCCGAATTCACACTCATGGCAAAGCATTACCATAGGTTCAAGCTGGTGGGTGATTTTATGAAGGAAAATGTCATTTTGGGAGTTGATATGTATATTGGATATATGAGTTGTTTTTTGGTATGGGGCTCTTTGAATAATGACCTATAGTATCTGTGATGACCGAGCATGTAACTTGACTAGTTAGCTTGCTGCCATGAAATGTCTGATTCTTCCTGCACAATATGAATTTTGTTCCGTAGAATATTAAAAAGGCATTACGATGCTAGGCACTAAGATAAAGTGAGCAATTATTACATAGTGCAAGCATATCCAAACCCTAGCACATTTTCTACAAAATTCCAAGAGATTCTCCCATGGGCTCTACTTTTAGCTTCAATCAACTCGTGTGTCGATTCAACCTAGTTCTATCACAATTATGTGCTTTGAATTGTGACTGAGCTTGCGTTTAAACACTACTTAGTTGAAAATTGAAACAAGATAACATGCAATGCATGCTGTCTAAACCAATAGAATGATGAACCATGGCTTATTGTACAACTGCAAAGTAGTCAATTGACTATATACCCATAAGCAATGTATATTATCTTGTCATGAATCATGAACTAATTTTCATGAAATTATAGTGTAGTCCATGGAACGTAATATGGAAGCAATAATTGAACAAATATGATAAACCATCAATGATTTGCCAGTAAAATTGTTCTCAATAAGCAAGTGTCACAGCATGCCAGAATTTTAACATGTAAGGAAGGAAACAAAACCTCTGCAATCTATATTTATAAATTAACATTCAAAAATCACAAATCATTAAGAATTCTTAGTATAAGCTATCTAATTTCCACAAATAATTAGCATATTCATAAAAACGAGCAGGTCCTTCATAATCACAAACAAATGAAAGGCAACAAATTCATGCAAAATTAATTTGCAGTGACAAAATTCACTTATTATCATTATATGGGATGCATGAAATGTCATCTTGATATCCCACAACTTGCACTGCAAGAAAATTATGAAATAGTGATGCAACTTAGCGATACAAATTTTCGTCGCAAAATAACGATAAAATTGCGATGCAATTATGGCTCATGAAATCTGCGATGAAATAGTAACGAATTCGTCTCCATTTAGCGACGCATTAAATCAGTCGTTAAATAGCGACGCAATTAGCGGCTCCCAAAAAATTCATCGCTAAATAGCGACTCTATAGCGACTAAAATAATGCGTCGCTAAATAGAGACGCATTTTGATGCGTTACTATTTAGCGATGCAATTATGCATCGCTATTTAGCGATGCATGGTATACATCACTAACTAGTAACTAGCGATGCATAACCGTGCATCACTATTTAGCGACGCATTAATGCGTCGCTATTTAGCGACTCATCGCTTGCATCGCTATTTAGCGATGAATTTTGATGCATCGCTAAATAGCGACTCATAATCGTGCGTCGCGAAATATCGACGCATAATTACATCGCTAAATAGCGACACATTTTGATGCATCACTATTTAGGGTTTTAGGGTTTTAGGGTTTTAGGGTTTAGGGTTTTAGGGTTTTAGGGATTTAGGATTTTAGGGTTTAGGGTTTAGGGTTTTAGGATTTTTAGGGTTCAGGGTTCAAGGTTCAGGGGTTCAGGGTTTAAGGGTTCAGGGATTTAGGGTTCAGGGATTAAGGGTTTTAGGGTTTCAGGGTTTAGGGTTTTAGCTAGGGTTTAGGGTTTTAGCTAGGGTTTTATGATTTTAGGGTTTTAGGGTTTAATTTTAGGGTTAGGTTTAGGGTTTGAGAGTTTATGGTTTAGGGTTTTGGGTTTTAGGGTTCTAAGGGTTTTAGGGTTTTAGGGTTTTAGGTTTTACGGTTTAAGGTTTTAGGGTTTAATTAGGGGTTTGGGTTTTATGGTTTAGGATTTTGGGGTTTAAGGATTATGGTTTTGGGTTTTAGGGTTTGGGTTTTAGGGGTTTAGGAGTTTAGGGTTTAATTAGGGTTTAGGGTTTTTTTTGGAATTTTAGGGTTTAGTTTAGGCTTTAGAGTTAGGGTTTTAGGGTTTTGGTTGTAGGTTAGGGTTTAGGGTTTAGGGTTTAGGGTTTAGGGTTTCGGGTTTTAGGTTTCGGGTTTAGGGTTTAGGGTTTTCGGGTTTAGGGTTTCGGTTTAAGGTTTAGGTTTTCGAGTTTCCTTCGGGTTTAGGGTTTCGGGTCTTAGGGGTTTCCGGATTAGGGTTTGGGGTTTTCGGGTTTCGGCGTTTAGGGTTTCGGGTTTCGGGTTTTTTGGGTTTTTTGGAATTTTATGGTTTAGGGTTTAGGCTTTAGCTAGGGTTTAGGGTTTTCGGGTTTCGGGTTTCGGGTTTTTCGGGTTCGGGTTTATTCCATTCTCGGCGGTGTAGCTCGGCCGGGGGTCGCATTGGTCTTGGGGTAGGACCTTCTAGTCGGCCACCCGGTTCCGGAGGACCTTCTACCTATTGCATACTAGCCTACATGCCTATAGGCTTTTCTAATTTTTTATAAAAATCTAATTGTAGGCTCCATTAATTTGATATCACTTTTTTTATTTTAAAGTAAAAATTCTAATATAAAAAAAGTTTGATTCTCTTTTTTTTTTTAAAAAAACTTTCAAATTTTAGAAAAAAAGTGAAAGTAAAAATTTATTGCATCTACTATTTTAAGAGTTTGTTTAGTAATTGGTATCATAGTTAGAATTGGAATCAAAAAATTTACGAATCCTACTAATACATTAAAAATATACAAAAAATATATATTATATTTAATTATATTAATATTAAGCAATAGATTATAATATATAATACATAAATTACCACTATATAATATTAATTATACACTATAATAATTAATATATAAAATTAACATTATATAATATTAATATTTAGTGATGCATATTTTATGCGTTGCTATATTTTGGCTTTGTCCGGCCTTATCCCGCCTAATTAGCGACGCAGATTATGCGTCGCTATATAGCGACGCAAATATGCATCGCTAAATAGCGACGGATTAGTAACGCCATATTGGCGTTACTAAACTCGATTTATAAATCAGCCTCCCTTTCCCCTGCCCCTTCCGCCGGCCCTAACCCTCTCCCTCCCTCTCTTCTTCCCCCTCCTGGCTGTGCACCCAAACTCCCCCCCTCTTTCTCTCCTTGGCGGCCTGGCCTGCCATGGCACCTGGCCACGTGGCCAGGAGGCCTAGCCATGTGGCCAGCGACCAGGCCGCCCTGCCATGGCCTGGCCGGGGGGGCCTGGCAGGGTTCTTAGGACTAGCCATGTGGCCAGGCCGCCCGGCCATGTGGCATGGTCGCGGGCAGCATGGGTGGCCTGCCAGGCCACCTGGCCAAGTGGCTAGGCCGCATTGATTTTTTTTTTCTAATTTGTGCATTTTTTCTTTATCTTGTTTATTGCAGTCTGCTATAAATTGAATGATGCATTAAATTTATAATNTAGTTTTAATGATTTATATTTTCGTTTTCACATAGATTTTCTATTTCTCTTTTCAGCCAAGATTAGTACTTTTAATGATCATAATACATGAACGATGAAAAAGCTAGATGGAAGAGATATTATTTAAGTTTATTGGTCTTGTATAATTATCTAATATCCATAGTTGATCCTAAAAGAGTTTATTTATTTAACGATCAAATCGTTGAACCAAAAAATAGCGATGCATTTATGATGTCTCCTAATTCACATTAATATTCTTAAGATTATTATCTTGGACATAATAATCTTAAGAAGTCAGTGACTATAGACCACTATCAAAATATGTATAATAGACAAGAAAACTTTATCACAAACATAAGTTCGATTGTCTTTGGATTTGCATTTTATTTCTCATAGCACTATAACCTTTAGACTCGTTTAAGAATTTGTAAAACTTAGTCTTACAAATTCTCAAATTGTCCTAGTGGATAGTTTGGGTTTATTTTTTGTAATATATTATTCTGCTATTAGTCATTGTTGGTTGAGATTATGGTTTGTATTTTCTCATACATTCTCCTAGTATAGCATATGCCACATATTTAGAAGAACATATGGAGAAATGCCGCTAAAATTTTAACGTAAACGATGATAATTAATAGCATAATAACATAGCACAGAAAATATTCTTGAATGGGATAGGGCCTTACCTTTTAGATATAGAGTGAAGGTAGAATTAATTTAAGACACTTGAATACTTGTGAAGTCTCATGATTGAACAGACCCCATGCGGCCCGGCCCTAACCCAAGCCCTAGCATATATTAGCCTGGCATGAATCTGTGCCTCGGTCCTGACTAGCACAACAAGGATCGTAGCCGTGGCTCGGCCTTGAAGGGCAGAGACCTTAGTCCTGGTATGGCCTAATCAATTGGTTGCAATCATTAATAACAAAATTGATTTATCATTATAAATGATTTGAATAGTTATTTTTTACCTTAAATGTGTAAAAGAAATAATTTAGTTATTTATTTACTAATGCTATTATAGTTTTATATTGTGGCTTCCTTTAATGGTTCACTAGAAATTGTATAAGTTGGTCAAAAATGAGCGGGGCTCGCTTATGGATGTGTATGTAAGGATAAAAAATGGCTTGCTTAATTCAGATTTTCTGAATGGATTAAAAGAATTTATTGCATTTGCATGTAGTCAACCTGAATGGATGGATGGGCCTAGGATTAGGTACCCCTACAACTTACACATGTGTCATAAAAAGCCTACATAGATGTTGAAACTGTGAAGGTGCATTTGTGCAAAAAGGGGTTTGTTCCTGGGTACAATGTTTATGCTGTCATAGTGAAACAGAGGAAATTCCAGCTGATGTCACAAGCGAACAAGTGTCAATTCCTGTTGATGAACCATTTGTGAATTTAAACACATACAAAGAAATTGTGATGAATGCATCGGGTAATGAATTCAATCAGAATACATTTATGGAAGAACCAAATCCAGATGCACAGCAATTTACGATATGTTGCGTGCTGTAAATCAAGAATTATATTCTGGTTGTGAGAGTCATTCCCAGTTGTCTATGGCTGCTCGGTTGTTGAATATTAAGGCAGAACATCGATTATCAGAAAAGGCGTTCAATGCTGTAGCTGGATTAATGAAGAAAGTTTTTCCAAATGATAATATTATAACAGACAGTTTTTACTTAACGAAAAATTATTGCATAGCTTTGGGCTCCCAATTAATAAGATCGATTGTTTCTTGAACAATTATATGATAATTGATCATAATCATTAGAAACTTAGATGCAATCGTATGTACTAGATTACATCTATCACAAGTGTCTAAATCAGGTTAAATAGGACTTCTTTTCTTCTTTAAGTTTCTTATTCTGTCTTTCTCCTTTTTTTATTGCTATCCTTACTTGTACATCCTAATTTTATAATCCATTTTCCCTTGAAAACAAGAATCAAGTTAAATACGGCTAATACCACAACACCATGTCTTGTTTCATCAGAAAAATGCCATTCCTCATTTCATCATCAGAGCACAGAATCATACGTCAAAACCATATCACACCATCCAAAATATGAAGGCAACCTGTTGAGTTTCAAAAAAAACCAAAGTATCTCTTTTGCAAATAAGATTTTGGGGTAGGGTTGCTACATGTGTTAGACTTCAGCAAAGATGGCCTAAGTTTCATCCATCATTTATCTTGAGCAATTTGTCTTTTTGAATTTTGGTAAGAAGAGTTATCTACTTTGATGATGCTTGATCATCTTGAGTTAACATCCTTAAGCGTCAGTAGATGTACCATAAGTTTGATGAAGATGCTTCACCTCGACTTCGAGATCTGCAAGAAGTTTCAGCGAGGACTCTTCGACGCTCAAGTTAGTGATCAGAATCATAGCCGTGAGCTTGAAGAAGCTCGAGCTAAGAAGAGTTAGGAAGAAGATGAGAAAACTCTCTAAGTGCTTGAGTGTTCATACCTTGGTCAGGGGTCCCTCTTATCCATTTTATTGATACTCGGGATCCATGAAACTTGCTTCGAAAGCTTGGGATCTTGTGATGAGTGATGACTTTTATGAATGGAATGTTAGAATTAGTGGGATTCATCCCATCTGAACTGAGTGATGGTACTTTGTGGCAGATGATGACTTCTTGAACTCATTTGATCAGAGTCATTAAAGCTTCATGATGGACGATGACTATTTAGGCCCATCTGATCTGGGACATTAAAGCTTCATGAGGATGGTCCTTACGCACCATAAATTAGCGAAGGCAGGCACGTACATCTGAGGAGGTAATGTCCCCTCGAAGTCTTCTTATCATTTAAGAACGACACCAAAAGCGATATGATCTATGGGGAGACTGAGAAAAATATTTCTCGATCGACGAAAAAGGTGGGACGCCATTATTAGGTTGTTCTCATCCATGTTCCATCATTGGGCGCGGATCGTGCCCCTCAACTATCACCGAGGCATTGTATCTCGAATAGCAAAGAGTTCTTGGATAGCTGGATGTTGCCTCCACTTCGAATCTCCACGCGGCACTGTAGCGGGCGGGACATTTCAAAAACTATGTATAAAAATTGTTCCACCTGTCCTTTCGAGCTTCTCATGTCTCCACTACCTTCTCTATGCTCTCTTCGCTTTCTAAGTCCCAAGTTCTCGCTTCTGTCCCTTTGATCTTCAGGTCAGTCCTCTTCACTTTCTTTGTTCTTTTCTTCCCATGGATTCTAACTCCCGTAAAAAGGTAAGAGTCCCATGGTCGAACCCTCCGAGGATGAAACACTCCGAGCATGGCGCAAGGCTCCTGGTGGCATTTTCACCTCCATCACCTAGAGTTTCTCCTCCACCATCGAGTCATCCAGTATCTCATTCGGCTACCCTTTCTGAGTTTGCCGATCCAGAGGGGATAGCCTCCACCATGTTACTCAAGATGTAAAGAACCTTAGGGCACAATACGAAATACTCGATAGTGTCTGTACTTCTACCTTCCATCCTGGTGACAAGGTAACCTTCAGCCAGTCTGGTAGGATTGCCTTGTATGGGAAATTTTTTAGGAGCGGGCTTCATTTTCTCTTTCCTTTCTTCCTCAACCTCCTAGATAGGTATGATTTTTTCTCGGCGCAGTTAACTTCAAACTCCATTCGGATTATTTGCATCTTTGTTCCGAGCCTTGTACAAACTTTGCAATTCCAATAAAGCCGAATGGTGGAGCTTCGCTTCCAGATCCAAAAGAGTCCACAAGCTTGATCTGCCCTCCAAAATCAAGGGATGAAAATTTTGATTTTTCTATGTCCACATAGGCGAAGTGAAGATGGGTTGGGGCATTCCTGATACCAGTCCTAATAAGAGCTCAACTATAAATGAGTAGGATCAAGAAATTTTTGATTTGCTGATGTCATCTGACCTTCCTCCCTGCCGAGAACTGCAATCGGAGGACAACCTTCATGAGGCCGGCATAGCGCTGGCGTCACCAACACCGGTGCCCGGTGAGCGCCATATCCTTGAGCCGTCGTTTTTTTTTACTCTGACTATTGCTTCTTTGTGCAGTAATGAAGTTTTCTTCTGACTTCTTGATGATGGGCCTCTGAAAGAGAAGTGAAGCCGCCAGCGACACGACGAGGGCAGTGCCTAAAAGGCATCATAAAAAAGAACAAGGCGGGTCATCCCGACCCCCTATGGCTCCTTCCAAGGCTTCCTCCATGGCTACTGAGGCTGCACTGATGGGAGAGCTGAGAAGGGAGAAATCCCCCACCAAGGTACCAGCAGCAGGGCCTGCCTCTGTTGAAGTTGAGGCGGGGCCATCAAGGAAGGAGCCCTCAGTCACCGTCGAGCCCAGAGGTGAAGTTGCATCGGAGGTAAGGATTGGGATGCCTCCGGTTGTGGAGGTTGAGGACTATGCCTCACCAGCTGCCCCGTCGGTCGCTCGATCAACTTTGGAAGGAACACCCCCACCAATGCTTCAAAGGGCCAGCCGTCTAAGATGTCCGCGATACATTGTGGTCGGCTGATGGAGCGTTTGCTGAGCCGCTCCACTCTCCCAAACTTTCAAGCCGAGCTCCACCATAAACCGATCGCCGATGCCCTAGATACCCCTCTTCACCACCGCCCTCCAGGTAAGCTTATCAGCTTCACATCTTTTTACATTGGATTTGATTTGAGCCCTAACTAAAAGATTCATGCAGATGTCCAATAGCCTTTTCGTCCTTCGCGATGCCTGCATTGGAGCTGCCAATAATTATGGAAATGCTCGGCATGAGTTAATCGCTGCCAAGACCCGGATCGACGATCTAGCCAAGGAGTTGGCCGAGGTCCGGGTCTGAGAGACGAAGGCGGATAGCAAACTTTGAGCCACTCAAGAGGACAACCGCTTTTCAAAGGCCCAGGCCAAGGAAGCCAAGAGGAAGGCCAAAGTTGCCAAGGTCAAATTGGCAGATGCCATGATGAGGCTTAGGCTGATTGAGGAGAGGTTGGAAGACGTTCTCCTCAAGTTGGACCATGCCAAAGAGAGGGCCGATAAGGCCAAGTCCGAAGCCCGAGCAGCTATGGAGAAGCAAGTAGGGCTGCAATCGAGCCGAGCCAAGCTTTTCTGTGCTCAAGCTTAGCTCATTAACAAATACTCGAGCTCAAGCTCAAGCTCATTTAAATTTGAAAATCCCTGTTCAAGCTCGGCTCAAGCTCGATTACAAAAAGATTGGGCTCAACCTGAGCTCGGCTCGAGCTTGCTCATTTGTTATGATTAGAAAGCTCGATAAGCTCGACTCAGAAAAAGCTCGTTTCAAGCATGAGCTTGAATTGAGCTCGTTTCAAGCTCGACTCAAATTAAGCTTGTTTAAAGCTCAGCTCCATAATTAAAAAAAAAGCTTAATTATTAAATCCAAAGAATAGTCAAAAATGATGAAAAGACATAGAAGATGAAAGGATATCTTATTCACAAGCTCCTAATCGAGCTAGCTCGCGAGCACCTAATTGAGCCATCTCACGAGCTCTTAATCAAGCTGTCTCGCGAGCTCCTGATCAAATATGCTCTTATGCTCAAGCTCGGCTCGTTTATCAAACGAGCTCTAAAATGAAACTCAAGCTCGGCTTGTTTACATGACGAGCCAAACATGAACGAGCTTTTATCGAGCCAAGCCTCGAGTAGCTCATGAGCAGCTCAGCTCAATTATAGCCCTAGAAGCAAGCTTTTGCGGAGGCGGATGCTCGGACCTTCTGTGAGAAGAAGATCGTCACCGAGGCTCAGGCCCGAGAAGCTACGGAGAAGTTAGCTGCCGTTGAAGCCCATGTTGCGGAGAAGGTGGCCGCTGTTGAGGCCCAGGCTCGGGAGGCCATGGAGCACTACAAACGCTCCATGGATTTTGCCGCAGAGTTTAGTGAGGCAGCCATCGACGCCTTCTCCCATGGCTTTGAGAAGTGTAAGGAGAAGATCTCTCGGATCTTCAAAATAACCAGCCTTGAACACATCCAGCCTGAGGACGAAGAGGAGGATCCGGAGGGTGGCAATGTTAAAGACAAGCAGGGACCCGCCGAACCTTAGAGTTTGTTTTCCTTTCTTTCTTCATCATTTTTGTAATCCGACCAGTGTTGGTCTTTTTGTATGATACTAACATGAGATTAATGAAAGAAATATTTTGTTTAGGTATGAGGAACTTAGCTTTTCGTAGTACTTTAGTCTCTTGGTGATCATGTCTTAGCATTAGCTTTTGAACTTGGCTAGGTACGCCTTTGATCTCTTTATTACACTTTGGGAGTTGACAACCTGATGTTCAGACTTCATAGGGACACTTAGGTCCACCTCCATCGCTCAGGTATTTTGCTGAAGTACTCTTCGGGTGCTAATGCGGTTGCAGGTCCTTCAAAGGCCTTTTGAAACAACCTCGGGGGTTTCTCGGCCGGCCTGAGAGTTGACTTGGGGCAGCCAAAATCATAGGTCTTGAACTACCTTGGGGGTTTCTCAGCTGGCCCGAGGGTATACTTATGATCGTGGGGCCGCTGAGAGTCTGTTGGAACTACCTTAGGGGTTTCTCGGCCAGCCCAGGAGTTGACTTGGGGCCACCGGGACCATAGGTTTAGAACTGCCATGGGGGTTTCTCGACTAGTTCGAGGGTGTCCTTATGATCGCGGGGCCGCTAAGAGCCTTTTGGAACAATCTCGGGGTTTCTCAGCCGACCTAGGAGTTAACTCGGGGCTGCCAGGATCACAGGTCTTGAACCATCTTGAGGGTTTCTCGGCTGGCCCAGAGGTGTCCTTATGATCGCGGGGCCGCTGAGAGCCTTTTGGAACTATCTCAGGGGTTTCTCGGCTGGCTCGGAAGTTGACTCGGGGTTGTCAGGATCATAGGTCTTGAATCACCTTGAAGGCTTTTTGGTTGGCCTGGGACACCCTTATGATCGCGGGGCCACCGAGAGCCTTTTGAAACTTCCTCGGAGGTTTCTCGACCGAACCGAGAGTTAACTCGGGGCCACTGGGACCATAGGTCTTGAACCACCTCGGGGGTTTATCGGCTGGTCCAGGGGTGTCCTTATGATCGTGGGGCTGCCGAGAGCCTTTTGGAACTACGTCGGGGGTTTATTGGCTGGCCCGAAGTTGACTCGGGGCTGTCGGGACCATAGGTCTTAAACTTGCCTCAGGGATTTCTTCAGCTCGGGGGTGTCCTTATGATCGTGGGTTCATGGAGAGCCTTTTGAAAATTCCTCGGGCGTTTCTCGATCGGCCGGGAGTTGACTCGGGCCGCCGGGACCATAGGTCTTGAACCACCTCGAGGGTTTCTCGGCTGGCCCGGGGTTGTTATTATGATCTCGGGGCCACCGAAAGCCTTTTGAAACTACCTCGGAGGTTTCTCGGCTGGCTCGGGAGTTAACTTGGGCTGCCGGAACTATAGGTCTTGAACTGCCTCGGGGGTTTCTCGGTCGGCCCGGCAGTCTCCTTATGATCGGGGCCGCTGAGAGCCTTTTGAAACTATGGAATTGTCTAAGCCAAATAGAAAGATAAGATTTAAGACTCTTCATATATTCATCGATCGAATACACTCACTATTGATAATACCAGCGAAGGTTATTCGCATTCCAAGTGCATGGGATTGGCCGCCGTTGAGCTTCTCAACTCGATACGCTCCTTGGTGAAGTGCTTTGGTGACCCAATAGGGCCCCTCCCAATTTGGAGATAACTTGCCCTCTTTGGTTAGCTTAGATACCTCGTACCTTCTGATGATTAGATCTCCAGGGCGGAATGTCTTGAGGCGGACCCGGGTGTTGTAATATTTTGCCGCTCGTTGGCAGAAGACAACCATCTTGAGCCGCGCTTGGTGCTGCACCTCATCGATGAAGTCGAAGTTGTCCCTTAGTTGATAAGAATTATCTTTTTCATTATATGACTCCACCCAGGAGCTTGGAAGACCGATCTCCACCGAGATGACAGTTTTAGATCCGAAGATGAGACTGAAAGAGTTTTCCCTGTGTGAATCCTTGGAGTTGTATGATACGCCCACAGCACACTTGAGAGTTCCTCTACCTATTTGCCTTTGAACTCATCCAGTCGGGTTTTGAGTCCCCGAAGGATGGTCCGATTCATGACTTCTACTTCATTGGTTTGTGGATATCTGACAGAAGTGAATCGGTAGCAGATACCTAGCTTGCTGCTAAAGGTCTTGAATATAGCATTATCGAACTATCGACCATTGTGGGTGATGATAGCATGAGATAGCCCAAAATGGTAGATGATAGACTTCCAGAAAAATATTCTCACCTTGCTTTCGGTGATTTTGGCTAACGCCTAGACTTCAACCCATTTGTGGAGTAATCATGGTGACAAGTAAGAACCTCCATTGACCTAAAGCTGGGGGGAATGGTCCAAGGATATCCATTCTCCATTAAGCGAAGGGCCACGGAGTAGATAGCAAGCTCAGCTGAGAGGCTGGCTATCGCTGTATATTAGAATATTGCTGGCAGCTATCGCACTTCTGGACTAGCTCAACAACATCCTTTCGCATAGTGAGCCAATAATATCACTGGCAAAGAGCCTTGTACGTCAGTGATCTGCACCCCAGGTGGTTCCCACATGCCCTCATGAATCTTTCTGAGGATATAATTAGCGTCTGCAGGACCAACATATTTGAGGAGGGATAAGAGAAGGACTTCTTGTATAACTGCCCATTCAGCAATACAAACTTGGAAGCTTTCCACTTGAGTAGCCTGGCTTCTATGAGACATAGGGGAGAGTACCGTCAATGAGGTTGTGGATGTAGGCATCCATCCGTGTTGACTTTTGCGTAGCTGATAGAACTTCTTCTGCTGCATCAACACTTAGAGTCTCCAGATGCTCAACATATGTTCTTTCTAAGGTATTATCCATCGAAGTGGCTAGCTGCGACAAGGTATTGGCTCTGTGTTTTCACCCCTGGGAATATAACTGATAGTGAAATAAGCCAATGAAGAGATCAACGACTTGACCTTATTTAGATATTGAGACATAGTGGGGTCTCGAGCTTCATACTCCCCAGTGATTTATCTGGAGATGAGCTGGGAGTCGGTTAAGGCCCTGAGGTGCTTTACTCCAAACTCTTGCACGAGCTTAATTCTAGCTAATAAGGCCTCATACTCGACTTGGTTATTTGTAGCTTTAAAGAGAAATCGGAGAGCGTACTCCAGCACTACGCCTTTCGGATTTGCAAGAATAAGACCATATCCGCTTCTTTGAGAATTAGAGGTGCCATCAACATGGAGGATCCAGGTATTCGCCACATCCTCACTAGCATCTGAATGTATCATTGAAAAATCTTTAGGTTGCTCTTCCGTCCAAGTGCATTCCACCAGAAAGTCTGCCAACACTTGGGACTTCAAGGTAGATCGGGATTGAAATGAAAGATTGAATTCTTCCAATTTGATTGCCCATCTAGCCCATCAACCAATGGTGTCAGGACGAGCCAAGATAGCTCTAAGAGGCTGGTCTGTGAGTATCACGATCGGATGGGCTTGGAAGTATAGCCTGAAATGCTAGGCAAGATGATTAGAGCAAAAATAATTTTTTCGGTTCTGGAGTACCTGACCTCCGCATCATGGAGCACTTTACTAGTGCAGTAGATAGGTTTTTGTGCTCCATCGAAATCGAGGCATACCAGCACAGAGCTAACTGCCTCCGAAAAAGCAGCAAGATAAAGGAAGAGCCTTTCCCTTTCTTTTGGCTTTGACAGTAATGGTGGTGTGGATAGAAACTCCTTCAACTCCTCGAAGGCTTTCTGACAATTCTTCGTCCACTCGAAGTCGTTCGTCTTGCGTAGAGCTTTGAAGAAGGGTAGGCATCTTTCAGCTAATCTCGACAGAACCGGCTTAGAGCGGCCACTCTTTTAGTGAGCCACTGCACATCCTTTTTATTGATTGGCTACCTTATGTCAAGAATGGCTTGTATCTTCTCTGGATTCGCCTCAATCCCCCATTGGGTCACCAAAAAGCTCAGAAATTTTTCGGTAGTGACTCCAAATGCACACTTGCGAGGGTTAAGCTTCATTTGATGGCGCCGAAGATTGTTGAATGTTTCTTCTAAATCACCACATGGCTAGCGATGCAAGTGCTCTTGGTTAACATATCATCCACATACACCTTCATGTTGCACCCAATCTGGTCTTTAAAGACCTTATTCGTCAATCTCTGGTAAGTGACCCCTGCATTTTTTAACCCAAAGGGCATCACCTTGTAGCAATAGATGCCCTTCTCGGTGATGAAAGAGGTATTTTCTTCATCCACCGGGTCTATCTTTATTTGATTGTATCTAGAGAAGGCATACATAAAGCTGAAGAGCTCATGGCCATATGTGGAGTCCACTAATTGGTCAATCCACGTAGCAGGAAGCTATCCTTAGGACATGCTTCATTAAGATCAGTAAAGTCAATGTAGATTCTCCAACTTTCGCTCGCCTTTCGAACCATCACCATATTATCTAGCCAATCTGGATATTATGCTTCCCGAATGTAGCCAGCAGTGAGAACCTTATTGACCTCCTCATCAATGACTTTCTATCGCTCGGGGGCAAAACTTCTCTTTTTTTGGTGGACAGGCCAGTATTTTGAGTCAATATTAAGTTTATAAGTAATTATCTCTGAAGGGATGCGGGTATGTCCGATGTTAACCAGGTGAAGACATTTGAGTTCGCCCGCAAGAAGGTATGGAGTTGATTCTTCATCTCCAAGAGAAGAAGCCACCAATCTGCACAGTCTTCACGGGATCATCCCCCAGCAAATAGGTTAGCAAGTGCTCGGCGGCTCTCCCCTTCTTTCAGATTTTCTGGGATTGAGCAGCACTAAGGTCGGTGGGATCACCATCTCTAAGGGCTGGGAGCCATATGATAACATAACTGCAAAGGATTTTTCTCCCCATGCATCTCACCGATTCCTCCATTGGTAGGGAATCTCACGAGCAGGCGCTTAGTGGATATCACCACATTTAAGAGGTTTAAGCCAGGCCAACCGAGTATGGATTGTAAGCCAAAGGCATTTGGGTCATTAGAAACCTCATTAGGATTATACTTTGATACGGCAGTGATTCTGCCATGATCAGTAAGGTGATTTCACCTTCTACCCTTACTGAATTCCCTATGAAATCAACCAAAGGCATTGTCACCGATTGAAGAGAACTGGGAGATAAATTCATCCGGACAAAAGCATCATAAGTGAGGATGTCAATGGAGCTTCCACTATCTACTAAAATTCTTTTACATGATGCTTAGCAATCGTCATAGAGACGACAACGTTATCATCATTCAGATTATTCCCTCCCCCCCCCCCCCCCCTGCTAATTCCCCTTCAAAAAGGGGCTTACATTTTCTATTTCCTCTCTCTCCTCGGTCTTTTAGAAGATGAAGCATTTACCCAGGAAAGCATGCCTACCATCCTCCCCGTCGGGGTGTTATCGATGTTGGCCTGGACAGGCGGAGGCCCCATTAGAGCTGGGATGGCCGAAGGTTCCTCCTTCTTGATAAACTTTTCGAGGAAGCCTCTCTGGATAAGTTCCTCAATGGCATGCTTTAGGTTGCAGCAGTCTTCTGTATCATGGCCATAGTCTTTATGAAAATGGCAATAACGACTCCGATTGCGAGTGGCATCCTTTCTTAGTGGGGGAGGCACTGGAAGTAAGGCTCGCTTTCAATTTTCATAAGAATGTGAGACCTAGGGGTAAGGAGAGGTGTAAAGTTATCTTCTCTGGGGGGTGAAGCTCCACCGATTATCTGGCCAGCGTGGGGGCTTAGGCTTCTTGGGGGGAGGTCGCTTATCTTTACGCAGATCGATCTTATGCTAGACCCTCTTTCAGTGTCCCTCCGAGTGAAATTAGCTTCGTCGACATGAATGTATTTTGTGCACAACTCAGAAGCTCAGCATAGGAACTAAAAGGTCTTTTATCCAATGAATAAGTGAAGTAGGAGGGACGGAGCCCTCGCTTCAGGGCTAGAGTGGCCACAGCATCGTCGAGGTAGTAGACCTCGGGGGCCGTCGTCTTGAACCGGGCCACAAAATCCTTCAAAAGTTCTCCTTTCTTTTATTAAATGGATAATAGGCTATTTGCTAACTGAGGGATCTTCCGACAAGCATCGAAATGTGCCAAGAAAGTTTTCTCCAACTGTTGGAAGGAGTCATGCTGCGTGGGAGTAGGCGAGAATACCAGGCATGCATAGCCTTGGCCCAGATGGCAACCCAAGAGGGGGAGGATGAATTGGGTTCTTAAAAAAATTTAACTCTTTTTAAAATTAATCGATTATATCAAAGTATGCAAGCGGATGGAGTTAATCGAAGCTAAGCACAAGCAATTAAAGAGAGAGAGAGAGAGATCAAAACACTACAAACACAGATTTTATAGTGGTTCGGTGTAACCAACACCTACGTCCACTCCCAAGCTTCACTTGGGTCCACACTATAATCCTCTGATTACAGTCGAGTTGTTTTACAAGCTCACAACTCAAACTTGTTGTTTTACCCGGGATCACAACGAACCCAGCCGGTTTTTCGGGCTTACCAGCACAAAACCCAACCTCAAGCTATATCTAGCTTGACCCGAGGTATACCACCTCCACTAGTTCAATCCCCCGATTGAATTAGCAATCAAATGAAATCAATTAATGTTTACAATGACAAACAGCTCCTCAAATGAGCGAATATGCAATATAAATAGACAAGGGAATAGAAAAGCCTGTTTGAAGCGATTTGAATGTAGCTTGGCTTCTTTTCTTCTTTTCCTCTTCTCCTTTGAAAGGTTGAATCAAGCTCCAGCTCAGATTTCACCCAGGAATATGTTGTTGAGAAGATGGGAAAAAATAGGTTTTGGCTTCTTCTTTTCCTTCTTTGAAATCCTCCGAAATTGAACTTTGTATGCCTTGGATTTCTTTTGAATCTTTCTTTAGAAGATGGGCGAGCTCACAGAGATTTCTCTTTTTGAAATGGCTCTCTTGAATATCTCAATTTTTTTTGATCTTTCTCCCATTTTTTTGTTCTTGTTTTAAACGGTCCGTTCTCCCCTTTTTATAGATTTTCTTTAATCCGAGATTAGGTGGAAAACTAGCCGTTATTTCTGTCCTTGGATTGCTCCTACACACAAGAAAAATAGCCGTTAGAAATTAGGTGAGAAAATGTTACCGTTGGAGGCCGTTCTGACACTTTGAAAATCCGTTCTGTCAGGTTGGAGTCGGCTCCAACTTTTCATGTGTCTCCACTTCGTGTATCCAAAAATGGTAATAAAAGTTTTCGTTGAGGGGTCGGCTCCCGATAAGTTATGTGTCGGCTCCCCGCATCCAGGTGTCGGCTCCAAACAGAGGTGTCGACTCTAAATATGGCTCAAAATACGCTCTCTGTGCTCAGGTTAGAGTCGGCTCCACTCATTCTAGGTGTCGGCTCCCGAATCTTAGGTGTCGGCTCCCGAATTCCATGTGTCGGCTCCAGAAACTGACGCAGAAAAGCATACTTCTGTCTCTCAGGTTGGAGTCGGCTCCCGACATCCATGTGTCGACTCCAGACCGTGCCGAATTTTGAGAACTATTCTGATACGCCCATGTGTCGACTCCTGACTTATAGGTGTCGACTCCAAGGTCTGAACTTTTGAAAATTACAATTTGAAACTCATCTTAAAATCAATTTTGAGTGATATTTGAATTGTTAAACTTTCTTAATACCTGAAACACTCCATAAATTTGTCAGAAACAATGTGAATATACTCATGGCTTTTGTTAATCATCAAAATCAATAATTGGGTCAACAATCTCCCCCTTTTTGATGATGACAAAAACATTGAGTATATGCATGATTAAGTTATCATAGTTAAGCTCCCCTAAATGAGGTAGCTCCCCCTATGAAACTCAAAATAAAATTTTCTCTCCTTATATACCGTTTCATTTTGAAATTTCATTTCTCTCCCCTTAATTTCATTTCTCTCCCTTTAAAAATCAAAAACTCATGCAATAATCAACTTAATCAAATTACTTAAGTGTTTTTAATGCATATACAATATCTTCTCTCCCCCTTTTTTGTTGTCAACAAAAAGGTTAACATTCAACCACAAGTGAACTCATTGAATAAGACAATATTAATTCAAAGAAATTTCATTGCATCAAAAGATTTCAATACATAAGCTTCATTACATCAAAACATTCCATTACATCAAAACATTCTTCAAAACATTCATCAAACATTCTATTACATCAAAGTGTAAAGCAAACTAAAACTTTAAATCCAAAACTGAAGTTTCTTCAGTCCTTCTAAGATCTTTTCCATTCCTTCCTTTTGAATCTTCATAAAATCATTTAAGCTCTTTTGAACCATGTCAGCTGCAATTTTCTCTTGTAGCTCTATATTGCTTCTAGAATATGTGTCAGAATCACCAGCAATGTCCTTGATCTTATCAAAAATATTCATTAAATCATATTTTAGGGCTTCAGAAGAAGTTCCAAGAGAGGATCCTATTTTGTTCACTTTGTCTTCTAAGGAGTAAAATGAATCTTTTAAACTCAAAAGTCTATTTTCAAAACTATTATTCATCTTCTCTTCATGTTCAGCCAACAAAGTCTTCAATTGCTCTAATTGTAACTCAGAAAAACCAGAAGCACTCGGAACTGAAGCAGGCATAGGTGTCGGTGAAGGCTCTGGTCTGCTAGGCTCCGGTGAAGGATGTCTCATGGATGGTCCAGCTTCTGATGGTGCTGAAGCTCCAATCTCAGCTGCCCTGTCCTCTGAATGACCTTTCCTTTCCCAGTTCCCATTGACCTTAATGAACCCATGCGATGAACAGTAGCGATGCTGTAGTAATCTGTGTGCCTTAGGTTCTTTTTAGGTTCATTTTCTAAGATAACTACACCCTGACTTCGGAATGCTAAGGTTAGGATCATGCCATAGGGTAAGGAAGATCTCTTCTTGCCACCAGCCTCTGCCATGTACCAAATCATCATGCCAGGAATTAATAGGCTGTCCAGTCAAAACACTATCCATGATCACAATGTCTCGCTCCGAGACATACTCGAACCTACCAGTCTTAGGGAATAAAATCCGACTACAAATATTATGAACAATCTAAGCTCAAGAGGCAACTGATTTGCCCTGATTTCCTCAAAATCAACATCTCTTCCTAACATCCTTGACAAAGCTCCTGACCTATCACTGTGAGAGTTGCAATAGGTCCAAGAGTAGGAATCTCAAGAAGGTTTCCAAGAATCTCGGAAGTAAGATGTATCCTTTTTCCTCTTACAACTTACTATGCCACCGTCTCCTCTTGACAAATCTTGATAAAATTCTTTAACTAAAGCAGGATATGTAGGAATGTCTAAAGAACACACCTTTTCCCAACCAATTTCCTTTAGTTGTCGTCCAATAGCGAATCCCTCATCTTCAAAAAATCCAAATTGACCTTTCTTCCCATTGTAATCACCGTCCGGCTAGAGTGTCAATGTGTGGTGAAGGAGGTGAGGAAGGATCTGGAATCGCACTAGGAGTAGAGGACGAGGATGAAGAATCCGAAGATGGCGACGGTTGACGAATTGGGCGTCTCGCCGTCCGCTTCCTCGTTGCCACCGGACCACCATAGATCGTTCCCTTCTCTTAGGTGCCATGGAATCCTAGGGAATGATTAATTGAAGGAATCTCAAGTTTTGATAGGGTTTAGAGAGGATTTGGAGATGATTTGAGTAAGATTAGGTCGAAGAGGTGTCGACTCGGCCCTAAATAGTCGAAAAGGGTCCACTAGGTGTCGACTCCCGCAAAGTCGGGTGTCGACTCCAACTCGCTAAAATGGTTAGCGCCCGAACTGGAGTCGGCTCCGCTAAAGCGGGTGTCGGCTCCAAGGTCCCTGACCGAGAGCGACACAGAAATAAGGTGTCGACTCCAAAGATTGAGGTGTCGACTCCAAGACAGTTCAAAAAAGATAAGAGTTTCAAAATCCGAAACTCATCAAAATAAAAATCAATAAATATGATAAAAATCCTTGGAATATGGAGAATCAATTGGTTCAACAATCTAGATGAATTTTCCTTAAAATCATGAAGAAATTTTCAAGAATTGAATGAAATCTAGATAATTGAACTTAAGGGTTTCGAGTCATTCCAACGGATCACAAATCCCTAATCTCCTCTAAGATAACAAAATCTCTCTTCACTCAAAGGTTTTGTAAATATATCAGCTAATTGTTCTCAGTATTAACATATTCAAGACAAATTTCATTATTAGCTACATGTTCTCTAATAAATGATATCTAATTTCAATGTGTTAGTTCTTGAATGTTGAATTGGATTTTTAGTTAGGTTTATTGCACTAGTATTATCACATCTAATAGGAGTTTTATCAAGTGTTATGCCATAATCTTCAAGTTGTCGCTTAATCCAAAGGATTTGAGCACAGCAACTTCCAGCTGCAACATATTCTGCTTCAGCAGTTGATAATGCAACCGAATTTTGCTTTTTGCTAAACCAAGAGATTAAGTTACTTCCTAAAAATTGACATGCTCCACTTGTACTTTTCTATCTAGTTTACATCCAGCATAATCAGAATCAGAATAAGCAATCAAATTTAGTGTTGAGTCTCTAGAATACCATAAACCTACATTTTTAGTTCCACTTAAGTATCTTAGTATTCTTTTTACAGCAATTAAGTGAGATTCTTTAGGTTCAGATTGAATCTAGCACATAAGCAAACAGCAAACATGATATCAGGTCTACTTGCCGTTAAGTAAAGTAGAGATCCGATCATACCTCTATAATATTTTTGATCAACTTTCTTACCGTCTTCATCTTTGTCTAGTTTGCATGAAGGACTCATTGGTGTTCCAAGGGGTTTGATTGATTCCATTCCAAACTTCTTGAGATTTCCTTTGTGTACTTTGCTTTTGATGAAATTCCCTCTCTTTCTTGTTTGATTTGGAGTCCTAGGAAGAAATTGAGTTCTCCCATCATGCTCATCTCGAATTCACCCTGCATTAACTTAGCAAATTCTTGACACAAGAGATTGTTAGTAGCACCGAATACAATATCATCAACATATATTTGTACTACTAATAAATCCTTATCTTTTCTTTTCAAAAATAGTGTTTTATCAACATTTCCTCTAGAAAAATCATTTTCAATTAGAAATTTGCTTAACCTATCATACCAAGCTCTAGGTGCTTGTTTTAAACCATAAAGTGCTTTGTGCAATTTAAAAACATGATTTGAAATTTATGATCTTCAAAACCAGGTGGTTGTTCAACAAAAACTTCTCATTTATAAATCCATTTAAAAATGCACTTTTAACATCCATTTGAAATAAATTGATATTCATATGACATGCAAATGCAAGTAATAATCTAATTGCTTCTAATCTAGCTACAGGTGCAAAAGTTTCATCAAAATCAATTCCTTCTTCTTGATTATATCCTTTTGCGACTAATCTAGCTTTGTTTCTAATTACTATGCCATTTTCATCTAATTTATTTCTAAATACCCATTTTGATCCTATAACTGAATGATCTTTAGGTCTATCTACAAGGGTCCAGACATTATTCCTAGTAAATTGATTTAATTCTTCTTGCATAGCTAACATCCAATTATTATCTTTTTCAGCTTCTTCAATAGTTTTAGGTTCAATTTGAGATACAAATGCAAGATGATTATTGATGTTTCTCATTGATGATCTAGTTCTTACTCCTTGAGATGGATCACCTATAATTAATTCCTTTGGATGACCATAGGCATATCTCCAATCTCTAGGAAGATCTACATCATTATGATTAGTATCAACAACATCAACACTAGGAGAATCATCATCTTTAGCTTCTTGTTCATGATCTGAAGATACATCTATATTCAATTTTTCAATATCTCTCTCAAGTAAATTTGTATCTTCCTCATCATCAATCTTTTCGAACTCGATGCTAAAGATTCATCAAAAACTACATGAATAGATTCTTCTACAATTAAGTTTCTCTTGTTAAACACTCTATAGGCTTTACTAGATGTTGAATATCCTAAGAATATGCCTTCATCTGATTTTGCATCAAATTTTCAAGATTATCTTTACCATTATTATGAATGAAACATTTACAACCAAATGCATGAAAGTAACTAATGTTTGGTTTTCTATTGTTCCATAGTTCATAAGGAGTTTTCTTAAGGATTGGCCTAATTAAAGCTCTATTAAGAATGTAACATGCGTGTTTATAGCTTCCGCCCAGAAGTACTTTGGGAGTTGGCTTTCACATAGCATGGTACGGGCCATGTCTTCTAAGGTTCTATTTTTCTTTCTACAACTCCATTTTGTTGTGGTGTTCTAGGTGCAGAGAAATTATGATGGATGCCATTTTCAATGCAAAAGTTTTCAAATAAATGATTTTCAAATTCTGTGCCATGATCACTTCTAAGAGACACTATGGTGTTGTTTTTCTCATTTGTGACCTTCTTGAAAAATTTCAGAAATATTGGGAAAGGTCTCATCCTTATGAGCTAAAAAAATACCCAAGTGAATCTAGAATAATCATCTACTATCACAAGACCATATTTCTTTCCTCCTAGACTAGTGGTTCTAGTAGGTCCAAAGAGATCCATGTGAAGTAGTTCAAGTGGCCTAGAAGTGGAAACAATGTTTTTAGTTTTGAAAGAGTTTCTAGTTTGTTTTCCAAATTGACATGCATCACAAATTTGTTATTTTCAAAATCTAGTTGTGGAAGGCCTTTTACTAAATCCATTCTAATTAATTTTGAAATTAGGTGTGTGCTTGCATGACCTAATCTACGATGCCACAACCATCCAATCTCATTCATACTAGCATTATCAGCAACTAAGCAATGATTACTAGTAGACAAATTGTCTAAATCAATCAAGTATACATTGCCATTTCTATTTCCAATAAATACAATGCTATTATCAATGGGATTAGAAACAGTGCAAATAGAAGCTTCAAATGATACTTTGAAACCTTTATCACACAATTGGCTAATACTAATTAGATTATGCTTTAAACCATTAACATATAAGACATTTTCAATAAATGTGGAGGGAGTTATTTGAATTTTACCAAACCCATGATTTGGCCTTTGCCATTGTCACCAAACGTAACAACTCCTCCTCTTTTGCTTTCAAGGGTGATGAATTGATCCTTGTCACCCGTCATGTGTCTTGAGCAGCCACTATCGAGATACCACTTTCGCTTTGATCTTTTGGCCGCAAGACACTCCTGCAAAATGATCAAGTCTTATATTTAGGTACCCAAGCCTTCTTGGGTCCTTCATGGTTAGTAGCAAAAAGATTGTTCCTTTTGGAACCCATATTTTCTTTCCTTTAATATTTAATTTCTTGTTACTTTTTCTTGCATTACATTCATAAGATTTATGACCTTTCTTGTTGCAATTGTAACATGTAACATCATTTGTTTTCTTAACAAAGAAATTGTTTACAAATTTTTGTTTCATGTTTGGTCTATATCCTAATCCAGCTCTATCAAAAAGCCTTGATTACTTAAAAGTAAATTCAGTTTTTCAGAGCTATATGTAAATTTATCACTATGTTCTTGTATTTTCAACTTCTTTCTTTAAGTTAAGGTTTTCATTCATGATTGATTCTTTTTCTTTTAGAAATCTCTCCTTTTCATCTTTTAATCCTTAACTTCAAGTGTTAATTCATTTTTCTCTTTACACAGATTTAAGTTTTCATTTTTCAAAAACTTTTTTTCTTTTTCAGAATTTTAAAATCATTGACTAATTCATTGAAAGCTTCATATAATTCATCAAATGTAAAATCATCATTGAGGGTTTCGGTACTTACCTCGTCGTCGTTGTTTGCCATGAAGCAAATGTTTGCAACTTCTTTTTGTTCCTCCTCGGAAGAGGATTCTTCGCTATCGCTCCATGTTGCAACATAAGCCTTCTTCTTCTTCTTGTAGGCTTTCTTCAATTGAGGACAGTCATATCTGAAATGCCCCGGTTTCTTGCACTCATAACATATTAAGGGCTCTTTTTTTTTTTTTTTGTCCTTTTCTTCTCTTTCTCTCCTTCCATTTTTGTTCCAGACTTTTTCTTGGAAGGGTCTCCTTCTTTGCATGAATCTTTTGAATTTCTTTGCAAGGAGTGCAGTCTCCTCATCATCATCATTATCACTGCAGCTTTCCTCACTTTCTGCAGCCTTAAGAGCAATAGTTTTCTTCTTCTTGACTTCTTCCTCTTGATGTTGTTTCATAGTCAGCTCATGGGTCATTAAGGATCCAAGTAGCTCCTCCAAAGGTAAAACATTTAAATCCTTGGCTTCTTGGATTGCAGTCACCTTCGCTTCCCATGATCTTGGAAGAGACCTAAGAATTTTACGCACAAGTTCAGAATTAGTATAAGTCTTACCAAGACTTTTCAAGCCATTTACAATATCAGTGAATCTTGTGTACATGCATGTAATTGTTTCAGTTTGATCCATGCTAAATAGTTCATATTTATGTACCAAAATATTAATTTTTGATTCTTTTACTTGATTAGTACCCTCATGGGTAACTTCTAATCTATCCCAAATTTCTTTTGGAAATACATGTAGAAATTTATTAAATTCATTTGCATCTAATGAACAATACAAAACATTCATGGCTTTAGCATTGAGCTGAGCCAACTTCTTATCATGTTCATCCCATTCCTTTTCGGTTTAGGAATCACCATGTTGTCTACTCTAATTGTGGGTGTGTGGGACCATTAACTATGATTCCCCATAAGTCATAGTCAAGTGCTTGAATAAAAATCTTCATCCTAGCTTTCCAATAACCATAATTAGTTCCATTGAATAAAGGAGGTCGATTAGTGGATTGACCTTCTAAATAAGATGAACTAGCTTGAGCTGCCATTTGGATCTTTTGCTCTTGATCGTTAGACCAAATTCAAATGAGCACTTGCTCTGATACCAATTGTTGGCCCAGATGGCAACCCAAGAGGGGGGGTGAATTGGGTTCTTAAAAAAATTTAACTCTTTTTAAAATTAAATCGATTTATCAAAGTATGCAAGCGGATGGAGTTAATCGAAGCTAAGCACAAGCAATTAAAGAAGAGAGAGAGATCAAAACACTACAAACACAAAGATTTTATAGTGGTTCGGTGTAACCAACACCTACGTCCACTCCCAAGCTTCACTTGGGTCCACACTATAATCCTCTTGATTACAGTCGAGTTGTTTTACAAGCTCACAACTCAAACTTGTTGTTTTACCCGGATCACAACAAACCCAGCCGGTTTTTCGGGCTTACCAGCACAAAACCCAACCTCAAGCTATATCTAGCTTGACCCGAGGTATACACCTCCACTAATTCAATCCCCCGATTGAATTAGCAATCAAATGAAATCAATTAATGTTTACAATGACAAACAGCTCCTCAAATGAGCGAATATGCAATATAAATAGACAGGAATAGAAAAGCCTGTTTGAAGCATTTGAATGTAGGCTTGGCTTCTTTTCTTCTTTTCCTCTTCTCCTTTGAAAGGTTGAATCAAGCTCCAGCTCAGATTTCACCCAGGAATATGTTGTTGAGAAGATGGAAAAAAATAGGTTTTGGCTTCTTCTTTTCCTTCTTTGAAATCCTCCGAAATTGAACTTTGTACGCTTGGATTTCTTTTGAATCTTTTTTAGAAGATGGCGAGCTCACAGAGATTTCTCTTTTTGAAATGGCTCTCTTGAATATCTCGATTTTTTTTGATCTTTCTCCCATTTTTTTTTTTTTTTTTTTTAAACGGTCGTTCTCCCCTTTTTATAGATTTTCTTTAATCCGAGATTAGGTGGAAAACTAGTCCTTGGATTGCCTACACACAAGAAAAATAGCCGTTAGAAATTAGGTGAGAAAATGTTACCGTTGGAGGCCGTTCTGACACTTTGAAAATCCGTTTCTGTCAGGTTGGAGTCGGCTCCAACTTTTCATGTGTCGGCTCCACTTCGTGTATCCAAAAATGGTAATAAAAGTTTTCGTTGAGGGGTCAGCTCCCGATAAGTTATGTGTCGGCTCCCCGCATCCAGGTGTCGGCTCCCGAAACAGAGGGTATCGACTCTAAATATGGCTCAAACGCTCTCTGTGCTCAGGTTAGAGTCGGCTCCACTCATTCTAGGTGTCGGCTCCGAATCTTAGGTGTCGGCTCCCGAATTCCATGTGTCGGCTCCAGAAACTGACCCAGAAAAGCACTTCTGTCTCTCAGGTTGGAGTCGGCTCCCGACATCCATGTGTCGACTCCAGACCGTGCAATTTTGAGAACTATTCTGATACGCCCATGTGTCGACTCCTAACTTATAGGTGTCGACTCCAAGGTCTGAACTTTTGAAAATTACAATTTGAAACTCATCTTAAAATGAATTTTGAGTGATATTTGAATTGTTAAACTTTCTTAATACCTGAAACACTCCATAAATTTGTCAGAAACAATGTGAATATACTCATGGCTTTTGTTAATCATCAAAATCAATAATTGGGTCAACATAGCCTTTCGAAGGGTAGCGAGAAAAGCAATACATAGAAGGGCGTTAGTCGCCCCCTGAACTTACATGAGAGCTTTATAACTCTTCAGATGGTCAAGTGAATTGTGGTGCCATCATAGGGATCCAGCTGGGGAAGATGAAACCTGTAAGAGATAGGCTCCTCCATAATATGGCGAGTAAGGGGTGGACGAGTGTCATAATCCATCCTTAGTTGGTTGTTGAGCCTATGGCTGAGCTCTTCCAACCGTCGTCTTGCTCCTCCAAGCACCTCTCCATCTGGCAGTTGAGGTCCTCGTTCATTGATTCGAAAGACGAGTAGGGGAGCGGTGACTTTGATGGCGACATGTCCTTCTGGCTCCTTCCTCCATCACTGTTTGAAGGAGGGGCTGCTCAAGCGGCGGGCAAGAGACCATGACCTTTTGGAGGCTTCACAGTGGTGGTGCTTGAACGGAGCATGACAGTGATGATGCTCCCCTGGAGAGGATCTTTTGTATGTAGATTGTTGACTGGTTAGGGCGGCTGTCGCAAGCATGTGGGAGGTCCAGGTTGCTGTTGAACAACCGCCAGTTGTTGCCCTTGCAACTCACGGACTATCCCAACAAGAGCTTGGACTTGCTGAGTGAGAGTGGCCAGTTGTTCTTGTGGAGTGGCCAAATTGGTGGCAAGGAAAGAGCAGGAAGATTAGCTTCTGATTGCTCAGCATGCACCCCAGTATAACTGGCAGAAGCCTCCTGAGTATGTGTCACCACCATTGTTGAGGGTGAGCTTGTAGCTCAGAGTTACAAGCTTGAAGAAGCTTGAGCTAAGGATAGTTAGGAAGAAGATGAGAAAACTCTCTAAGTGCTTGAGTGTTCATACCTTGGTCAGAGGTTCCTTTACCCGTTTTATTGATACTCGGGGTCTGTGAAACTTGCTTCAGAAGCTTGGGACTTGTGATGAGTGATGACTTTTGTGAATGGAATGTCAGAATTAGTGAGATTCATCCCATCTGAACTGGATGATTGGTACTTTGTGACAGATGACGACTTCTTGGACTCATTTGATCAGAGTCATTAAAGCTTCATGATGAACGATGACTTTTTAGGCCCATCTGATCTGGGTCATTAAAGCTTCATGATGGATGGTGACTTTTCAGGTCTGTGCCAGAACTAGTGGAGCTTGTCTTATTAGACATCTATGAGCCGAAGGTGGTTGGTGGGCCTAGCCTAGTCAAAATGAAGGCTTGCCTAGAAGCTGAAGCTGAGCTCGAAGATGAGAGGAGCTGAGACCATCTGAGAATAGGGGTCGCTCAGGAGTTGGGGTCGTCTGAGAGCCGAGGCCGCTTCGGAGCCAGGGTCGCCTAAGAGTTGGGACTACCTAGGAGCTGGCGCCGTTTGAGAGCCGGGGTCGCCTAGGAGCTGGGGCCACCTGAGAGCCAGGGCCACCCAGAAGCTGGCACCGCCTAGAAGCTGAGGCCACCTAGGAGCTGGGGCTGCCTGAGAGCCAGAGCTGCCCAAGAGCTGGCATCGCCTGAGAACTGGAGCTGTCCAGGAGCTGGGGCCGCCTGAGAGCTAGAGCCATCCAGGAGCTGGCGCCGCCTAAGAGCTAGAGCCGTCCAGGAGTTGAAGCTGCCTGAGAGCCGGAACCGTTAGGAGTTGAGGCCGCCTAAGAGCCGGAGCTGCCCAGAAGCCTGAGAACTGGGGCTACCTAAGAGCTAGGGCCGTCTGAAAGTTGGAGCCACCTTGGAGCTGGAGCCATCAGCGTTCTATCGGCTCTCATCGTCAGATAATTTTGATCGTTAACTTATACGTGGCCTTTATTGGCCACATCATATTATATAGGGGTGCAACTCGGGCTCATGAAACTCGGATTTTCCTCAACCCTAACCCTAACCCTATTTGTAAAACCTCAACCCTAACCCTATTTTTAAAAATCGGGTTCGGGTTTAGTTTCGGATTGGAATTCGGGTTGATGAGAAAAAAAATAAAATACTTTTTTCAAAGTAAATAAACACCGAATTATGTATCCCAAAGACGGAAAAATAAAATCTCTTGCTGAACGCATAAGTTGGACTCGGGGCTTTAACATTATATTAAAAAAAAGTCTTACCTGAAACAAAGAAGAGAAGGAGATGCCGTAAACAAAGAAGAGGAGGTGAGAAGTGAAATGAAATATGCGGGTGGTTCACCTTTATGTTTGTTTGTTTCCTCGCCTGCGATCGACGGCCTTGCTCTCCTTACCCTCAAGTTGGCCATCTCGTTTGATCCGATTGATGCCTTCAGTGCTTCCAAAAATTTGGTGCCGATAAGCTACCCCCGTTCGGGTAACCCTCGAGTTCGAGTTATCTCGGGTTCGGGTTACGGCCAATCCTAATCCGGATCAATTGCAAATCGGGTCGGGTTAAACCTGGGTCTTTCGGATTCGGATTGGACAAATATGAATTTAAACATTGCTGTAAATTGGATTCGATGGGCCTGAGTTTGGATTAAACTCGACCCAAGTTGCACCCCAAATACTATATTCCTCTTTTCCTATAAAGTTACCTCGTAAAGTTATCCTCGTCACTTGAGATTTATTGCTGCACACTATGAACCAGAGGATTTGGAGTTTGTGTGCCTTTGAGCACCCGGATAGCAGAACTAGACTATAACACCATAATGAGATGAATTGCATTATAATTTGACTCAAGAAATCACATTGATTACATGATATGAGTTACACTTGATCTCACGAACCAAAATGGCAGCAGAGCTCTTAATTACAGTGATTGATGCTTGCTTGTCACCGGTAAGTGAATGTTGGTGAAGTGATGCTATATCGTTAGAACAGTGATTAGAGACATTTTAGTCACTTTACAGTCTATTAGTACTTTTCAGATTCAGCATATATCGGGAAGCCAATGCTGCGGTTGATTATGTTGCTTCTTCTGTCGCCCACAATCTTGACTGATGAATTTGGTATACTGAGATCTCTTGTCCTGTCGTATTACAGTAAATTTTGTACTCAAATATTTTGGACTTGACTCGCGCCAGAGTGGTGTGATCGTTCGTCTATAATAATAATAATAATAAAAAAAAGGACATCAGTATAAAATATACAACATTATATAATAATTAAGGTGCTTATAGCTAGGTTGACGGGCAAATGTGACATTGACTCAAATAGTACTATTATAAATGACTGGTTAAATTTCTTTTAAAGTTGAGGGGTGACTACTACTTTGCATCGATGTCAAAATGTATTGTTTCCAACTATTCACCACCCATTTCATTCAGTTCAGTCACAGCCCTCGCCATCAGCCGAAAGGACCAAGTATGGTCCCTCTGCCGTCCTCCATCGCCGAGGAATCTAGACCCCACAATCTAAAGACCAGAGCGCTATCTTCAGCTTCTTCTTTTCATGGTAAAACTAAAACCACAACATGTGGGCCCCCCGCTCGTACCCATTGCCAACGAGAACACGCTTTCAGTCACGTACGTACGTACCTCATACGTAAAAACGTTAATAGCCTCGCTCCTCCTCCTCTCCACTGATTTATAATATTTGATCGCTGGGTGCCGTTCTGGGTTCCATTCCATGCGTGTGGAGGAGAGGGCACCGGAGGTCATGTCGTCCCCAGAGATGGACTTTAGCTTTCTCTCGCACTACTATTTATTTCTCCTGCACTCTCTTTCACTCGTTTCATGCACTGCTGATTATTCTCTCTCTCACACCCACCGATTCTAGCTCTTAAACACAGCGCACTCCCTGGAGACGTGTCACGACTATGGAAAAGAGGAGATGAAGGAATCCTGTGCGTTCACATGGAGCAGTTCCTGAGCCCACTGCAGCTTTAAGCCGCTTGATTGGACCTTGTACTTACGCCCCGGCCCCCACTCCCTCCAGCTTCCGTTCCTTTTTAGATTATTTACGGATAGCAAGCAAGAGAGAAGATTTAACTGCACAACTGGGGCTTTTTAAAGTTTAAACACATCCTCTCTTGTAATAATAATGAGATTGAATGGTGGTGCTCATCGAGGAGCGGCGGAGAAATGAAAGGACCTGCATGTTGGTGGATCTTTTTCGACTGCAGCAGATTATCCTTCCTTAATTAAACAATGAAGTACATCCATGAGATCAGCAACTCTCATAAGTCCTCGCCAGAGTCGCCTGTTGCTGAGGGATTGCGTGGTCTTCTGCTGCTCATAATCTTGCTAGAACCACTACGTATTAGATCTCCTTTCGCTCTTCACGTATTCCCAGTAGATAAGAGAGAGAAGGTGCACTTTTCACCGACTCCAGCTCATTGGAGTGACCTTGATTGATAGATGTTGGTGTTTAGCTTAAAGCCTTAAATAATAAAAACCCACAACAGAGAGAGAGAAGAGGGGGGTGGTGGCCGCCTAGCCGTTGTCGTGAAGGAATTCACAAATCCATTCTTGCAGCAGTACCTCACGCGCAGGCCTTTTATATTGATGAGACAGATAACTTTATTTTATTCCAAGAGAAACAAACAGCAACGCAAGGCAAGCTGAGAATAAAATATGGGAACCCAAAGCACATGAATCGTTACATTCCACTGGCTCCCACGGTCATCAACACACTTGCATGGGGAATTGTTGAAGAGTCTGCAACAAGAGTTCATTTCATTTCATTTCATTCCACCATGCTTGACAGGTGCTTGCGGCCGGGAATCCAAGGACCAAGCGAAAGCAAGAAAGAAAGAAAGCTACGTCTGCTTTGGAATGTTGAATGTTGAAGGTTGCTCCCGTTGTTGACCGCGTGGAACATTGGAAAGAGAAAAATCTCAGCCTCGGTAGGAGTTAATTTCTCTCTTTGAAGTCTTTATTATTAATTTAATACGGTTCAGGTTGTCCTACACTAAAGCAGCATTTCATTTAGGATGCTTTCTTAACGTAGAATTCTTTTAAAAAGAATCACGTTGTAAATGCTTGCACTTGTGGATTAATTTTATGAGCGACAACCCGCATGATCCACAAGCTAGCCAGCATTTATACTGCGATACATATAGAAGCCGCTGAAGAGATTTATATTATAATAATCATGGACATTCTATATGATGATGCATAGGGCCGAGCACTTTTTACTGATGCATGCTAATGCTTGGGTTGCGTGTAAACATTCACTGTAAGCCATACCTGGATACATGTCATGCGAATGTCACATGATGCAAACGAATTAAGAAGCCTCTAAAGCACTTCCTGACCAGCATCAAAGGTGAAAACGAGAAGCAAGTTTGCTATCGGCTGTATCTGAAGGCTCCAAACAACTTCATGACCAGTATCAAATGAAGCAAATTAAAAAGGGAAGGTTACTCTCAGAGGAGGACGTACATCCTGGACGTCTACATAGAAGAAAATAAGCAAGGGACTATAAAGTACACAGATTTGTTCGAGATCTACAACGCAATCTGTTCTAACTTACTTACATATATATATATATATATATATATAGTACGTGCTGGATAATTCCTTCTCTCTCTCTCTCTGCTGGATAACTCCTTCTCAGATAAATGTAAGGTATTAGATATAACGACGTTATGGCGTTAAAATGGCCTCGGCCCCTCTCCTTGGGGTCCACCAAAAGACAAACAGGACTTGTTCTCACTTGTGTTTTTTCTATCCTAAAATTATAAAACTTAAATTTTTATTAAGCTCATATTGCAAAAGTGAATCATCCAAGAATAATTATTTTTATATGATAACATCATAGGTGGTTTGTGATGTAGCTGATAAAAGCCATATGATAATTAATCCACGGAGATGGTTTCTAGGCAGTCCTAGCCACGGAGGCGATTCCTAGGCAGCTCTGGCCACGGAAGCGGTCCCTAACCGCCTCAAAGCAGTTCCTAAGCGGTCCTAGCCACGGAGGCGGTCCCTAATCGGCCCCAAGACGGTTCCTAGGTGGCTCCGACTACGGAAGCAGTCCCTAGCCGGCCCCAAGGCGGTTTCTAGGCAGCCCCAGCCATGGAGGTGGTTCCTAGGCAGCCCCAGCCCCAAGACGGTCCTTAGTCGGCCTCGGTCGCGGAGGTGGTTCTTAGGTGGCCCCAGCCACGGAAGCTGTCCCTAGCCAGCCTTAAGGCGGTTCTTAGGCGGCCCCGACAACGGAAGCAATCCCTAGCCAGCCCCAAGGCGGTTCCTAGGCAACCCCAGCCACGGAGGTGGTTCTTAGTCAGCCTCGGCCCCAAGGCAGTCCCTAGTCGGCCCCGGCTGCAGAGGCGGTTCTTAGGTGGCCCCAGCCACGGAAGCTGTCCCTAACTGGCCTCAAGGCGGTTCTTAGTCGGCCCCGGCCACGGAAGCGGTCCCTAGTCGGCCCCAAGGCGATTCCTAGGCGGTCCCGACCACAGAAGCGGTCCAAGGCAGTTCTTAGGTGGCCCTAGCCACAGAAGCGGTCCCTAGCCGGCCCCAAGGTGGTTCCTAGGCGGCTTCAACCACGAAGGCGGTTCCTATGTAACCCCAGCCACAAAAGCGGTCCCTAGCTGGCCCCAAGGCGGTTCCTAAGTGGTCTCGACCACGGAAGCGGTCCCTAGCTGGCTCCAAGGCGGTCCCTATGCGGTCCCAACCATGGAAGCGGTATTGATGCCTTTTTTGTCTTATTCTCATGGCTTATCCCAACTTCTAGATAGGTCCATAGTCGGCCTCAAGGCGGTTCTTAGGCGGCCCCGGCCACGGAAGCGGTCCCTAGCCGGCCCCAAGGCGGTTCCTAGGCGGTCCCGGCCACAGAAGCGATCCCAAGGTGGTTCTTAGGTGGCCCTAGCCACGGAAGCGATCCCTAGCCGACCCCAAGACGGTTCCTAGATGGCTCCGGCCATGAAGGCGGTGGTTCCTAGGCGGCCCCAGTCATGGAAGCGGTCCCTAGCCGGCCCCAAGGCGGTTCCTAGGCAGTCCCGGCCACGAAAGCGGTCCCTAGCTGGCCCCGGCCACAGAAGCGGTATTGATTCCCTTTTTTGTCTTATTCTCATGGCTCATCCCAACTTCTCAGATAGGCCCTCGTATGGATAGGGCCGCTATCCTTGATCCCTATAGGTTTAATAAGACAGGAACTGTCAGTTTCAACATAATCCCCGAAAAGCCATCAAGGCCCAAAAAGTCATTAGCATAATTTAATGACCCTAGCCAAATGAGCCCCAAAAGGTGATTATCTACTGTAAAGTGCCAATCACCTCGGATCAGAAAAATCACTAAGGCCCAAAAAGTCATTAGTAGAATTTAATGATCCTGGCCAAATGGTAATTATCAACTATAAAGTGCCAATCATTTCGGGTCAGAAAAGCCACTAAGGCCCAAAAAGTCATTAGCAGAATTTAATGACCCTGGCCAAATGAGCCTCAAAAGGCGATCATCTGCTGTAAAGCGCCAATCATCCAGAATCGAAAGATGCGGATCCAATCCGACCAGCTCTGACATTTTGTCCGTAAAAACACTAATCCATCATGAGATCCTAATCTTAGCAAACAAGCAGACAAACCGAAGAGGTTAATAAAAACAAGTGAGGATAAGAAGAACCTCGGGACTCATTCAGTTCTACAATCCACTTCTCTCAAACTACTACTATCTACTTCTATGATTCTGATCACTAACTTGAGCATCGAAGGGTCCGTGCCGGAATACCCGACCTTGAGACTTCTTGCAGGCTTTGAAGACGAAGGAAGGATCTTAAAATTTCTTCGGGGTACCAGTCAGCGCTCAAGGATGTCTGCTCAAAGTGATTGTGCATCATTAGTCCGTGAAAATATAGTTAACTCAACTCAACTAAACCTTTTTCTAACTATATAAAAATATAATATTAATAAAAAATTTATATAATTATTATTACGCACCTTACATTCAACACATATTAAAAAATATAAGATTTTCATATTTAATATATCTTAGTAACATTAATTCAAAATATAAGATTTTGTATCATAATATTGTTAAATTTTGTTTGCATTTTTTTATAATTTAATATATAAGAAAATCATACATATTAATATTTTTAAAATTTTAAATTTACTTATTATTATATAAATATATAATAGTATTAAATATTAAATATAATGTAATATTATATTTAATATCATTATATTATATTATATTTTTAATATAAATATAACATTAAATATTTAAATATCATAAGTTTATATTCAATATAGTTAAATTAAATATTATTGAATAGAAGTCAAGAGCATAATTTAAAGTTATTAGGCTTTGATAATCTCATATGCCTATATTTTAGAAGGAAATTAGGTTAATATAATTTATAATAATTTATATTATTGAAATCAAATATTATTATTTAGAATATATTTATTTATCAAACACGATAATCTAAAATAATTAAGGTAAATTATCACAAATCAAACACCCGCGTATTAAGAAAAAAAAAAAGATAACACCTTTATTTTTCCACCATATTATCCATTATTTTTTATTATAATATTATTACAATAATTATAATAATTTTTATTTAAACATTTAAAAGTAAATTTTTAATTTTGAATAATTAACAATAATTGCAATCATCGTAACAATCACTAATAATTTTCATAGGATCCATTATAATAATATAACGCACTATTTAGAACTCTGGAGACATGCATGTTTTTTTTTTATCTTTAGCAATATTGCAATTGCTTCTCCCATTACTCTAGCTTAGATATATGTCTTTTATTTTAAAAAAATAAAAAAGTATTTTAATATCTGATGCATGAATCATGATGTAGGCTAATGCAGCCAATGAAGGCATAGAATATTTTGCATGAAGGGATATTATGAAATCTAGCTCGGAGTAAAACACCTCAAATTTTCTATAAATCTAGCAATTCCGCTATTAATTGCACTGTTTACAAATGTTCATTGAAGTGACCAATTGATTCGAAGGGCAACTCAATCACCATGTTTAAACCAGCGAGTCATCATTGAGGTCATGTCAGATTCTCCAGAGTTATTATACTAGATGTTATTTATTATAACCAATTATAAATAGCGCTACTTGGCTACCTACGTCATTGTGTGGGATGGTATATTTCAAAACATATCAGTTTATATTAATTCCAGAGGTATCTCAAGAACGTCAGCTGATGTGAAAACCTTCTGATTCCATCTGCACGTTATTTTCTCATATGATTTTTCAAACATCCCATAAAAAATAAATTTCATTAAATTAGGTGACATATTGAGATATTTGAAGTCTTTCAATGACCAAAGCAGACCCCTTCTTCGAAAAATAAATACCGCATGATTTTGCTGGGGGAAAAAATTGCATGATATGGAATTTTCTTGCAGAATTTCACTACATTTTCACTTTAATAATTTCTTTAAAATAAATAAAAAGTATGTAATAATAATAATAAATAATAAGTGAGCTTCTATTCCAGGAAGCCATTATTATGGCGAATAATCCTTGTTTTCATTTGATCACTGTAAATATTTTTTTTAATTTTCATGATAAATTTTCATCCTCATTTATCTTACTCTAATGATGTATACAATTTTTAATAAAATTTATAAAATTAATAATATAACTAAAAAATCTCATTAAGTAATCAATAAATTCAACATTTATTTTTAAAATTTATACCTATCAATTAGAATATAAAGTAACTATAACACTGAAGTATGAAATTAAGAGGATAAGGTTTTCATGGACAAAAAAATTGTCTCCACTTCTATTTTTATAAAAATAAAAAAAATTGCACCTCAAATAAGACTATGCATGATGAATACCACTCAATAGATTAAAATTGTCATCACTATTTGCATGGGCTGAATAAATATAGATTTTATTTTTATTTTTTTAGTTTTGCTTTTAAGTAGCAACTATTTAATTTTAATAATCGGTTTGGGGGTGGGTGGTAGGCAATCTTTACTTGCTCCTCCCTACTTTCTTAATGTGGGACTTAAAAAAGATTATTAAAGCTAAGAGCACGTTTGGTAGGAAGTTAAAGAGGATGAAAAGTTATTTCAGTAATTCTTTATTGTCTAAAGAGTGTTTAGCATGAGGTTAATAGTTTTTGGGAGATAATATCCTTAAATTATTAACCTAAGAGAAGATAGGCTAATAGGATTAAAGATAAAAATTATTCAAGAAGGAAAAGAAGCTAAAACATTGAGACTAATAAAATATTAAATAATTTTATCATTATTTTTCATCTCACCTGTTTTACATTAATAACATCAACAAAATATTAATAGCATCTTCACATTTTTTTTAACATTCACCTTATTTCAAATATAATTGGCAGTTATATTTACAATATTTCACCTTCATTTGACAACACAATCAAATACAATTAATAAAAAAATTAATATACTCTACAAGAAACACTACTCATGTTAACTTTTTTACCTTCGTTATTTTAACCCCATATCCTAAAAAGGGCATTCTTTCATGTTCCCAACAATCAGTAACATAATACATGGTAATGCAAGTAACAAATCAAATGCATCTTGGTTCATGGGCTATTAGTTTTGTCCATCAAAATTGAAGCACCAGCGAGTGCGTGCCCCTCTAAAATGCGGTCGAAGACAACTGGTTTCTTTACTAAATTACAAAGAATATATCATTTAATTGCATCTATCAGATAAATCTCATCTAATATCACAGTTTTACCAACGAATAATGCAATAACCTCTACAAATTGTAGTATCAAAGAGCTGTCAAGGCTCAAAGAAAAGGCCATAGATTTGATGGACAGGGACAACTTTGTGCACGGCCTCTGATGCATGAAGCCGTACATCGGATGCGGCCATTAGTCGCACGCCCGTACGGATGCACGTACCATGGCCCAACCCGCACGTGCCATGGCCCAATAGGCCATGGCGCGCCCTGCATGCATGCCCATATGAGCACGCAACCAATGGGCGAGCCTAATGCACGCCTTCGTGTACCAAAGATGGTGCATGAAGATTTTTCCTTTGATTGGCATAGAAATCTGAAGTGCTGAGTGTAAACGATATTGTATGGACCAAGGACCATTAACTTGACCTGGTTGTTAATCACTAGTGTCTACCAAGACTTACGAAAAATCTGCTAGGTGAATTAGGAAAAAACTCATATGGATTAGTCGTGCGCTTGTGCTGAGATCTGAGTTTTATCATGCACCATATGTGCAATAGCATGGATGTGCAGTCAACTCGCATATTTGATGCATGCTTGCTACACCGAAAGGCAATGCAGTAAGATTTTTTTCATGAATTATTTATCTTATGAGAGGGCCCTCACCGTTCAATTGAGTCTGATAAAGTGCTAACTATTGTCAAATATCCTCTAATTTGATTAGGACTCAAAACTGTGATGACTTCAAGATTCCTGAAGCTCATTGTAGTTTTTATCAAAAGGCTACAACACTCCAGAATAAGTCGGATGATATAATTAACTGTTTATTATACAATTATGATGAGTCAAGTGACACATAGTATATATTCTCTTTCAAGTAACATTGGACAGGTTTGAAGGTCACCAAAGGATCTTGTAACAATGTAGTGTGAGAATTGGGTTCAGAATCTTGCTCCAGCATGAGTCCAGTGATGATCAAAGAAGAGGTAAACATTTTGTTTTATGATCGACAGGATCTTAAAAAAGCAATTAGGCCGTGATCAATAATCGTCCGTCCTCGATTATTAGAAATCAAAAGGGATAATAGGAGATGAGTAGGAGCAGCTTCGACAATTGTTGACCGATTAAGAAGTATCGAACAATGTTGTTGTAATGAGTGGTCAGACCTATCGGTCAGAAGGTGACTATTGGCTGATCAACATATGAGTCATCAATGGGCGATGCACCTACTAATCATGGAACAACTGACTGCAAAATAAATAGCCAAGATTTGTGATTTGTTAGCTGGTTGACATGTTGATTTATAACAATTCGTAATCGACCAACAAGGAGCTAACGAGTGATTGGTTGGTTTGTTGATGGAATGTTAGTCATCGATCAAAGTATCGTAGCCATAATTAGCAATCTATTAGTTTGTTTGATGAACATCAATCAGCTAGCAAACATCACGTGTAATTAGCATATGCAAAGTCAACTATTGGCTGGTTTACAAAGACCTTTCATGATTCATATCCACTAAGGACAAATGATTACAAAATTTGAGCGATAATTGATAGATATTATAATTAAAATTACACTGATTAAAGAGCTACATGATCCTCACTAAAAAGATAGATAAAGAGGTAGAGAAGCCTCATCTGCCTCACTAAAAAGATAGATAAAGAGGTACAGAAGCCTCATCTGCCACAAAAATCTAAGAGAATCGACATGTTATTGAGTCAGTAAAAGGATTTTTCAGGCATTTTTAGAAATTTTGGTAGTCTCTCTCCTTGGATGGTTATCTCCAACAATAATTACCTCTTTCTTTTATTGTTCCACATGCATTTTCTTGATAGATAACCATGTTCCATATAGTTGGTGATGTCTTAACACAAAAAAAAAAATTACTAATGACGGGTACCTACTAATTGTAATCCATTTTCCATCATTAAGATGATATAGAGAAACACGGGTAATCACCTCATTTACTCTATATGATTAAGCTTGTGCATCAGGTTGAGCTTGTTGAGTTCAAAATATACGAATCTCATTAAAATATACGTGCCACTTTGAAAATCCAAAAGACTTTATAGAACTAATTGAGTTGAGCTTGAGCCTGCCCCAACCACACAAGCATCCAAGAGCTCGGCTTCCTGCCTTACTGGTGCTCTAGCGTGCATGCATGCACAGCAGTGAATTTCTTTACCTTTCAGCTATACCCAGCATTATCCAACAACACTTAGCTCAGCTGTGTTAAAACATATGCCAGCCAGCAAAATCCCCAACAATCCTCTGCGAAGTTGATAGTTATGAAATTCATAAAGGCATTTACAATAATTTGGATAGGCATTTAAATAATAAACAGACAGACAGTCGATTTTGCAGCATTTATAAATGACAGATCAAATGCAGAGAGGAAAATTTGGATAGGTTCCTAGAAGAAGGCCAAAAAAAAAGTATCTGTGAAGATTTTGTCACGAATATAATTGTATCCCACATTACTTATTCTTTCCATATAGCACAAGAGCAACCTGCATCCAACATCAATTAAACTTAGGTCAAATATGAGCTGTGGACCTAATAGGCAATCAGAAAGAACATTAACCAAATACATGATCTGGTGGTTTCGTGCCTGAATGCATAAATTTCCTGACAGAAAAAAGATAAACCAAGATTGCAGGTGCTAATTCATGAGAACATTTATCTTGGCACAGCCAATCTGAAGGGAACAAGAAGTTTACATCCTTCACTCTATCAGGTCCAACAATTCTAAAGAGCATGTGAGATGGTTTGTAGACAATTTGCAGAAATTGTACTTAGTTTGTGTGCAATAAGCAGCCTAGCGCATAGAGCTAAAATTTTTGAATGACGACTGAATTGGCAAGCCCAGCTTCTTCAATTGTCTTGGTATCATCAGTAAGCTGCTTGGGTGGAAAGCCAACAGTCTGTAGCTGGTAGTTTCTTGCTGCTCCAGGTCTTGATGCATCGATGAATGCCCGAATATCACCTATCATATGGTGAGTATTGAAACGTGCAACCATACGAGTGCCATCCACCAACCTTAACTGAATGGAGGTCGATGGCAAAGAAGGATCGACTGAAGGGCCTGCAGACGGGGAAGGAACTGTACTGGAGGTAGGAGGAGCAGCAGCAGCAGCAGCAGCAGGCTCACAGACTGAACTATTCGAAGATGTACTGCCTAGAGTTCTTCCTACACCTTGAAATGAAGCGAGACGTTTCACAGGCTCCTGCCAACAGGGAATGAAGATTATGACCATGAGTGTCACTGTAGGTGACAGAATAGTAGTGATCTAAGTTTAAGTTGCCAAGAGGACTCACAGGACATTTTTCTTCCCTCCTTACAAGATTGACATGAACCATTGTCCTCCTATCTGCTGGTTCAAGCTCTTTAGGGCATTCAGACTTCCTGATGCTCTGCACAAAAGAAACAACATAGGTTGCAATATCAGATGTTTAAATTTAAGGTGATAGAAATTAAACATAAATGGATCTTATTTAAGGAATGAAGTAATTCGTGTTTTAGCATGTCTGGAATTGAAGAAAATAATTGCAATGGATTTTCCAAAGAAACCCCCAACAACAATTGAGAAAAATCAGAAAAGCCAACAACTAAAAGACACGTTGACTTTTCCTTGCCACCACATTTTGTCAAAGATAAATATTTTGACAGTTGCAATGTTTGTAACTGCAGCAGGGTGAATCCTCCTTGACAAGGAGGCAACATGGACCCAGCAACAATGAAATGGCTGAAAGTAGTTGATGGCTGATAAATTATTGGTATGGAGATCAAATTAGCCTTAATAAACAAGCTTTATCAAGATATTCAGACATAATTTATGCGCACATCTCTGTCATATGGTCCTATCAGAGATCAACTTCAGACTTGAGCCAAAGTCTTACCACTCTTTGACACTTTTCTCCAAGAGTAACCTAGCAAAGTACTTCATAGCATGGAAATTTCTGTGCCACAGAAGATGGCGTTTTAACGCATTCAGAGTTCATTCACTTCCCTTGATGCTAAAAAAACTTTCATTTTCTTCTTTCAATCCTTGGATAAGCAACAAGAATGGTCATGGATCCTTTATAAGAAATAGAAACAAACGTATCTGGTCATAACACAGCAAGAAAAATAGAATTGACCTTAAAGCCCAAAAGATAATAATAATAACTACAAAAAAAATAGAGAATAGAAAGGCCAATAGGAAACTAATGCCACAGTGGAGTGAAAAGAAGGCACTTCTGCAAGGGCCCAAATTACCTGTGCTTGGAATAAAATACCATTGCTCTCAGATATACAACTTCTCAACAAAATGACTAAGGAGAATTAACAAAAGCTATTAGGATCAACTTGCCTAGAAATTCTTATAATTTTGATTTTGTTTATTTAGTGTGCAGGCACAAGGTTCCTCCCAGCCCCTGATCCATTGCACATGGAAGCCTAGGCTTCAAGGAAGGTGCTGCATATGGCTGTAAATGGTGGTTTTAATCGATCTGCAAACCTTATCCCTATTTAGAGGAAGGAGTCTCCTGGAGGATAAGACCTATTATTTTGGAATATTTTGGATACTATTCAACGTCTGCAGCATCTTGAAGAATACAAGACCATGCATATCCACAGAGAAGCGAACACTGTTGCTGATTGTTAGCAATAGAGGACGAAAGGAACTACTAATATAAATTGGACATTCACAATTCTTGTTGATGTTGCACAACTTATGTATATTGAAATGGTACAAAAAAAAGAGAGCACCTTGAACAGTGGTTGTAATAACCCCCTTTAATTAAAAAAGGGTAAATTACACTTTAGCACTCAACTTTCTGTAAACCGGCTGGTGGTAGTGTAAGTCAGCACATGACTATCATGCGCTCATGTCATAGGATTTTCTTCTGAAATTACCCTTGTTGGCAGGAGCTGTTAGGATGATATTCATTTGGCCCCACTAGATAGGATCACATGCATACCTTGTAATCTATCTCATCTAAGAGGGTTTGTCTCGAACAGAACACATGCGGGCGCATGCGCAGAGAGAGAGAGAGAGAGAGAGAGAGAGAGAGAGAGAGAGGACTTGGAGAGAGATGCAGTTACCATCACTTACACGCAACCAACTACATCAAAGAGAGCAGAGCGAGAGAGCATGCACATGCATCTCCACAAGAACCACAGTCCTTTTGATCATATTATATTCATCACCACCTGGTTGCTATTCACTTGTTCTTTTCTCTTGGACAAGCACCACCAGATGTAATATTTTTGCGTCTCTCGATGACCTCACGCCCATCTTGCTGGCAAACATGAATAACATGTTCAGCTGCAATCTAGCTACTCAATGAAATGACCTAAGCGTTCGCCCATAAGCTGGCATTCCCATCATATAATGTGGCTTTGGATATATCAGTCATGGTGAACTGTTGCAATATTGCAGCTAATGTGCTCTTCAAAATGCTTCATAGAGGAATCTCTCCCACCACTTTCAACAATTCTATTGTGATGAGGGGCACTAAGCTACATGCATGATGTGGACTCAGCGTGCCCACTTCTTAAGGGTAATAGTGCGGCTACAGCATGTGCCTGAATTGATTATAATGATATATCAGACTCCGATGTATGTTTCTTTAAGAACATGAGTGCACTTGAGGCATTCAAGATCCTAGAGAAGATGGATCTCATGGACTATTCGCTAGATGCCAATAGCTTCAATAATATTATTTACCGACTTTGAAAGCTCAATCATTTCAAGTCACTGCCATTGGGAAGTCTTTCATAGCAAGGAAAATATATGGCTCTCATCCTGCTTATAAAACTGCTATTAGGCCAGGTTACTGAAACAACATGTGAATAAATTAAGTGTAACAGAAATGCGCATGTTAAGATGAATATGTGGTAAAACTTTAAAAGATAGAATTAAAAATAAGCATATACAAGAAATGATAGGAATAGCCCCAATTGAAGATAAAATGAGAGAAAACCGATTACGATGGTTTGGACATATACAACGAAGACTTTTAGATGATCCAGTTAGAAAGAGCGATTTTTTAACAGTCCATAATAATGATAGAGGTAGAGGTAGACCTAAATTAACATGTACATAAATAATTAAGAGAGATATAACTATTTGTAATTTGAGTGTCAACTTAGTCCTTAATAGAGTAGAATGGAGAAAGCAGATTCATATAGCCGACACCATGTAGTTGGAAAAAGGCTTAGATGAGTTGAGTTGAGTATCCTGCTACTTCTATACTTTTGCGTGTATAGAGTTTTACAAGATTAACTTCTCATATATTATTCTATACTTCTGATCCACTTGAGAGCCACCACCCCCTTGTTTCCTTAAGAATAACTTTGATGGCAGTATAACCGATAATTGAGCTCATGGAGGTGCAAGCTTCATCATTAAGAGCCCTAGTCGCTCCTTCGTGGCTGCAAGTAGTACTCAGTTATTTGATACCATTGTCCCAATGGAGGAGATGCGCGAGGTGTGGAAAGCACTCATCTACACCACTATGGTGCTCCAAGCAACCCATTTTGTGTTGGAGGGTGAATCAAAAACTGTGATTAAACGATTGTTTAACCTGGAAACTGATACTAGCAGTACTTTTCTACTTCATGATGCATGGAGACTGGCAATCACCTTGAGCTCCTTTTAGGCAATCCATGCTTATAAGGAATCAAATGGTGATACTAATTGGGTAGCCACCCATGTGGCTAATCACACCAGGTCATTTGCATCTCTGGTCCTCTGATTCGAGTGAATGTATTTATACCAAAGTTATATAATATATCCACCTCACCCCCCCCCCCCCCCCCCCCCCCTCCGAAAAAAAAAACTCGATCATTCGCAGCCTATCTCTTCTCCAATGATACTACTTCTACCACAGTCATGTTGTCTCCATCCACCTCAACCCCCATAGCCACACCAATTCCCTGGACCCCTGCCCTGAAACACCCTTCTTCCAACAACCAGGGGGCGGCCTCTGTTTTGCCTTCATTAATGTTTGCTTGATGTACTTCTCTAATGGTGCTATGGTACAGCATCAACTCATACTTGGAGATGCTTGAGGCCATGGCATAGCAGAGGGACCTTCCCCCACTACTTTGACTATCTCAAGCCTTTCGAATACATTGTCAAGGCTGAAGAGATTTAGCATCTGCAAGTATAGCATATCCACTCCACCCATCATCTCCGACTCTACTATAATCTACTAGTTCTTTAATCAAAGATACTCAATTAGTATGAGAAAATCCTTTTTAAGAAGTAGCAGTGAAATTTGCCCTTGGTGTCAAGCTCATGAAGGGAGAAACTGAGGCAACAATGAGGACAAGGAGGTGAGGCTTTGAGGAATCGAGGAGAGAATTCTCAATCAAAAGGCAAACAACAACCAAGAGAGGTTGTAAAGGCAATAGAGCGCAAGGGAGAAAAGTGGTGATAGTTGAGCTTGCAGCCCACACCATCTCCCTTCCTCTAGGGATGTTCTTCTCCTCTGCATGGATTGTTTTTATTTTTATTTTTTGTTAATAGCAGGTTATAAAGGAAAGGGTGCCAGAGCTTTGCTAGAAAAGGATATTACCAACCATCATTGAGCTCTTTAATGGATGGGGTAGGGTAATAGAGATTTCAACTAATTTTTCTTGACACTTAGCCGGGTCATTTCATACACACTGTTAACAGCATTATATGGCAAATGAAAAGAAGGGTGACCTTGTTTCAAAATAAAAGTTAAAGGGCTAATTGAACTTTTAAGGATAGGAAGTGTATGTGTAAATGGTTGAAAGTTGAGAGGGTCAAAAATAGGTTTTCCTTAAAAATATGAGATGAGATAATGGTCAATCATTTCTGACAAATGTTGACGAGGTCATTCCAATTCCAAAAACATTTAGTCAAACTGAAGACAGGAGGAATGTGTTTTCTTGTCATTTTCCTAAAGATGACACCGATTTTCGAAGGTTTTTTCTTGTTTAGGTTCACATGAGAACAACCTACTTGAAACTGCAGTATAATGACAAATTGAACGACAAGGAAATTCCAAGCATTTCAATCAGTTCTGATGACATTATCATGCTTGATAATGAAGATGACTTTGACTTTCAATTACACCATGTTGTCACAACAGAAGACCAAGTCAATTTTATAATGGAAAGAAGCAAGGAAAGATCCTACACCTTACCATCTTGGAGAATTCATCACAATGATAACCTGAAATCCAAGTACTGTACCTTTTCCCTCATCATTCAATCAATAGCATCAGTGACCAACATAATTCTCCTTCCCCATTCAATTCAAGTGCTTAACAACATAGATTTCTCAACCAATCTTTTGAAAGAAGAACCAAAAATGAAGAACTGCCAACCTAGGACCCAGTTGACATTTGTTTCTAATCAAAAGAAACAAAAACAGAATTTATGTAAATGGAAGCAATCAATAGTAGGCGATTAGTGACCAACAGATGCCGTTAGCATCTTAGCCTAGAATTTGGCCACAGCTCAGCCCACCAAATTTATAATTAAAGCCCTACTGATGCAAAAAATGGTAGATAGGTTGTCAATCTATTAAAACAAATCAAAATTCAAAGTATCAACCAATCCCTCCACCAAAAAAAATAGAGGCAGAATTTGATATATCATTTTTTGGGTAAGAGATGATATATCATTCTCCATATATGGCATTCATTTATTGTCACCTTTTTTCATCAAAGCTGGCCTTTACACTCCACAACATAAGCATCTTACAACTACAATATTATTTTGAAACTCAGCATTTCATACACACAAACACGCAATATTCTTGTGTGCATTTAGACCAAAAATGTTTCCCAATGAAAAACAATGGTGCATCACTCAAACAAAAAAATCCACACCATTGATTATGATCATGATATATAAAATAATGAAAGACTAAGAATCATTTATTCTAGAGGTCTCTTGTCTATGAATCAAGCAAGCATAAAATGAATTGTAGCAACATAGTCAATGTACAAAAATATATCATAGACTATGTAATTTCTAAATCCAAATCATTGATCATGATCTCAATATTTTCAAACATACATAAACCAAATTTCATCTAATCTAGAAATGTCTAGACTATAAATCAAACCAAAATACAATACCATACCATTATATTTGTCCATTTGTATGGATTCAATGTATGGGTAAAAGACCTTAAGAAGTGTGAATTTTTGTGCTAAGAAGCTAAGTCCCTAACAAAAAAAGTTCTATTGCATCTATTTTGAATCAAGTTCAAGGATCTTCTCCTACCTTTCAATCGTAAGCAAGGTTTGCAATCTTAGTACCAAACCCCATATAGGATAGTTTCGATGTGCCTAGTACCAAGTCTCGAATCAATACCGGTATAGTATAGGATGCCTCAGACAATATGTACCAGCATAGCAAACCTTGGTTATAAAGCTACATACTCCAAAAGAACAAGTTATGAACCCACATCGTATTCAGGATTTCTCATTGCCCTCTCTTGTTCTCCGCAGTCGTACAAATAAATTTAGGACCTCTTGACCAAACCAATTGCTATTCTTTATCTAACACAGTCATCTAATCTGAGTTGATTCTCCATCATTCTACATTTCACTCACTTCTTAACTATCCTTTCCTCTAAAGAACCAATGGAGCTTGTTGAGCTTACTTTTTTGCATCTAAATCTACTAAGGAACTCAGACTGGAATTCATACAAAATGTTTCAGTTCATCTCAACAACCTGATGTGCTATTATTTATGTAATTCATTAAAAGTTAATTTGAGAATTCATACAAAATGTTTCAGTTTCATCTCAACAACCTGATGTGCTATAAAACTAATAATTTATGTAATTCATTAAAAGTTAATTTGAATTTGAAATATTAAAATATTAACAACCACAAATCCATAACATTGCACCAACTAAATATTTGTTAAATATGGCCAGGACGGGTATATCATGAACTTTACACATCCAGTCACGGATGTAAAACAAATAGTGAGCTGCAAACTAAGTTGATGAAGAAGAAAAGGAGAAAATCTCTGGTAAGTGTAAGTATGCACATAATCTAATCACGAGTCCCCTAATATAATTGAAACAGGCTGAAGCAACGACAGTTACCACTGATGAATAGAACAGTGAAACTGTTTGTCAGTCAATACAATTAGTAATATAAGCTAAAATTTAATTCTAGGAATTTACTCCATAATTAATTCTAAGAATTTACTCTAGAATGCAAATGAAGGGCGAGGAACACACCAACGGTTGTTGCCATCATATAAAAGAAACAATCAGAGTACCTCTAGGAAGGATGCATTCTCAGGATCATCAAATCTTCTCAGTGGACCATCATCTATGGTGAATCCATTGGTCCAGAAATAGATAGTATGAACAATATTCTGAGGCTGCTGAGGAACAGATGGTACCGTTTCTCCTGATAGTAATCTACCTCTCCCAGTAAAACTTCTAGAGCTTGAAGACGGTTGAGGCTCAAAAGGCCCCTGCATGGCTCCCATCTGCTTGGCTTGCTCAAATATTGCATCCACATCATGACCACCTTTCGAAGGATCTTGAACAAGCATTCCACTGCAGAAAAAATACATTTTTACCAAAGATAACGTAGTAGCAAATGAACTAATGGACTCATTGAAGTATGGCAAAAATCCTAGAACAAATACCATCCAACAAGGCATAGGTGAAAAAATTTAAAAAGAGAACGGGATAATTGGCGAGTATTCGTATTCTAGGTCTCACGGATTCAGCATACAACGAAACCCTAAAAGAATCCCTCCTCTCTCCTCTCTCATTCTCACCTATCAGTCCAAATCAACAAAGACCATCTTGTTACCCGAAGAAAGATTAATCCTTGATTAAGATCATTTTTTATCAGAGAGATTTTTCCAATCAATAAATATAACTTTTTAAAAAAATCTTAAGAAAGGACAAGAAGAATAGACACCTAATTCTCAATCAAATGCGAGCCTTATAACGAAAAAAAAAAAAATCAGCTGAAAAAACAAAATCAATCAATTATGACCTCTTCTCGCCGCCAGTATAGTACTCCTGCGGTCCATCCGAGTCGCTGTCAGATCCCGGACCAGACGACCGATTCAGATCCGCGAGGGTGCGGATGGTCGGGTGGCTCCCGGAGGCCTTCGCGGCTGGTCTCTTCTCCCCCCGCGACCGCGTCGATCGGACGACGGGAAAGGCGACAGGCGGCGGACCATCGTTCTCCGGCACATAATCCTCATCGCCGTCATGGTCACCGTCGGCTCCGTGTTCGCCTTCGTCTCCGGCACGGGGTTGAGCAGGGTGGGGATCGAAGGGGGAGCCCGGGGAGGTGTCGTAGAAGGAGTGGATAGCGGAGTCCAGGAGCCAGTTGTGGCTCTCCAGGAAGAAGCGCGCCTCCTCCGGCGTGGCGGAAGTGATGTTGATGAACGCCTCTACCAGCGACGTCTCCTCCGCGGCGCTGCGGCTCTCCATCGCTCCCTTTCTTCCTCTCCGAACCCAAGGGATTGCTCTTGGTTTTTTTTTGTTTTGTTTTTTATTCTCGCTAGCTTTCTCGATGAGCGTAGAGGGCTTAATTTTGTATACGCGAAGGAAAGTATCTCGCTACGAGGAGATTACTTCCAGCGGTGGCAACGTTGGAACCGACCGATTTAGGTCGAACCGTTTTGACCCGCATGATGAGTAGGTCCGGCTCAACTTTATGTCATTAATCTATTTAACCAACAGATCGGATGGGATGGATCCATTTCTCCTGTGGAATTCTTCTTACCATCTCACTATAGATAAGCCAAGTGCCCTAACCCTATATATATATATATATATATATATATATATATATCTAGCTTTTTATGGCACTACAAGACCTTATGCCTCCATTGGAGCTTCTTTCTCACTTTCAATCTTGATTCTTTCTCTCTTAATTTCTCTTTCCTTTTCAACTCTCTGCAAGCTTCTTGGCACACTCTCTCTATGTTTGAGTTTAAGTCTTGATTTTTTTTTTTTCATTTCTCTAACCTTGTTTTGCTCTTCGATAGGCTAACTCTCTGATACCATAAGCCCAAATTTTTTGAATCTTAACTTTTTTTTTTGTATCCTCTCTCTTACTTTTTGGATCGATTCTACAACTGCAATTCTCCTAAGCCTCCACTCTTTCTCTTAGCCTTCTTTCTCAACTTGATTGTCATAATGTATTTAATAAATAAGTTAAGTAAATGAGATCAAATAACCTATTTATTAGACATATTAGGTTTAGGTTTTAAAAAATCCCTAATTATTTCATACTTGTCTCATAATTTTTAATAACTCATGATCAATTTTTTCTCCTATCTTGGTGACTGAAGTCTCATCAAGAGCAAGGACATTAGAGGTATTCAGGTCTCAATTTTAATGCAGAAAATTGAAAACAAATTAGTAGATGATTTATCATCAGATCGGAGCTTGGATATTAAAAAAAATCAATGATATTTTTGCCTAAGCTTTTTTTAAGAAGATGATCTTGTAAGCAATTTAAATCTTTGACAATCTTTACATGAAAAGTATTGTGATATGTATTTCTTAGTTTACTTTCACTATAAAATATTGAATATTTACGAAAAAAAAAAATTGTGTTGTCAACTTATCATGCACCATTCAAGAAAGACCATGATGTTTGGGTATTATTATACTTCAATCATTTCAAAATATCAACATTCTCAGGAGAAAGAAAAATGCACTCCTCCAAATAAAGGCCAAATTATTCTTCATTCTCTAGCCTATTTGATCTCTTAAAAAGAGCATAAAAAACATAGCCAATGAATCCCTTGAATAGACTATGATAATATTCAGAGAGACATGCCTACTTGAAGTTATAAACAAGTTAATGTACAAGCTTATATGAAGTACAAGATAATCATCAGAATAATATAATAGGGGTTTAAGGCAATTGGAATTGCCAATAGATGATCATGATCTTTACCACCACACATCAAACTTTTCGATACTCATCAAGTCATCTTGTTCATTAGCTTATCCACATAACTAAATGCTCCCTCTTGGTGCTTTTGGATTAGCGAGGAATAATACGTTACATGGGAGCCAAAGTAAAACCTCCGCAGCTTATCTTGTAAGCAAAGAAGAAAGTCTTGTAAAATTTTCTCAGATCGGTTGGTCATTTTGATGGGGCCGTATAAAAAAGGCATTCGAACCATGGACGAGTGGGATTGGTTGCCAGATATTGAAATGCTTGGCTATTGTTGGATGGAGCACATGATGTCTTATCACCAGCAACTAAGAGACCTGTGATTTAAATAATGCTTATTTAGTAACTTTTTCTTAAGAATTATTCACCTTTTTTTAAAAAAATTAAAATAAAAAAATAAAAAAAAAAACGTTTAACTCTTTTTTAAGAATTGTTGATCTTTTCTAAAAAGTTTCAAAAAAAAAAAAAAAATGTTTGTAAATGCATGTGAGCATTTTGCTCGAGAATGTTGTGCTCACGAGTGAAACGATTGCATGAGCGTGCATGTGGTGGGAACGCTATAGAGTATTCACCGTGAATGATATGTGCAACATTTTTTTTTGGTACAAACGGGTGATCACACTGATCTAGCGTGAGTCAATCCTGAGAGATCGAAAAATAAAATCTGTTTGAGTACAAAAGGGCAGGGATCGCCCTGCTTCCAACTCCAAATCCCAGATTGATAAGCCACCAAGCCCGCAATCCAATCTGCCGCAGAATTGGCTTCCCGGTAGACATGACAGATATGAACTCGGTGAGCTTCCTGAAGGGTGGCCCAGATGTCATGTAGCAGAGGGTTGAAAGCAATCTGATCACCACTCTCCTGTTGGAGCCAGCGGATCACAGTGAGCGAATCCCCCTCAATGAGGAGATAGTGAGCACAAGAATCCGAGCGGCGTAGGATATACCAGCCCATGCTGCATAAACTCAGCCAGCGGGATAGAACAATCTAGGAGGCCAAGGCCGCCAGCAGCAGCATAGCACCATCAAACCCACGGATAATAAAAGCTGAGCCGACAAGTCTGCCACGAACACTACGTCAAAATTGATTTTAACAAACCCTGGGGTGGGGCTCCAAGAAATAAAAACCGTATGCCGGTTCGCTGCCGAAGCAGCAGAGGAGCCCCAGTGGCCAGGACTGTCAAAATCAGGAGCAGAACGGTAGTGTGTGAACTCCACAGATAAGGAGATAGCTCGCGAACAGTCCTCTATGGAGGAACATGATCATAGCAAAAATAAGATGGTTCCGCGAGATCCAGATCTGGTAAGCAATGTAGGCCCAAGTGGCAACTAGCTGCTGGTTGCCCCTCCGAATATCAGTCAAAAGAGTCGCACACAGAGAGGCAGAGACATTCTGACAAGATGGTGGTGGTAACCAATAAACTGCCAAATCTATCTGGCTTTGGGGCAGGTAAAGATTGCGTGATCAGTCGTCTCCTCCTCCGACCGCACACTGGGCAGGTTGGCTAATAGACAAGCATAGAGCAGGTAGGAAGGCAATCCCATGCAAGCTTCCACATGAAAAGCTAAATCCTGGGGTGGATAGAAGCCGCCAAATCCATGCCACATCCATCATTTGCTGGGCCTGAGGCCTATAAATTTTTATGAGATCCTGACTAGAGCACTGGGAAGACAGGATCTCCTCCATAATCTAATATCAGCTATATGTCCCCGAATGAGAGGAATAGAGAGAATCCGTCGAGCCAGCTCATCACCAAAGCACCGGGCCACCGTGGGAAGGTTCCAGGAGGAGCGGTCGTGGGAGATCAAATCACTGACTCTCATGCTGCTAGGAGCACTGCTACTGATGAAAGTAGGCCAGCGAGAAAGGGGAATATCAGCTATCCACGCATCTTGGACAGCATCAACCAAGGAGCCATCACCAATCATCCAAGAGATGTTGTTCAAGATATCCGGAGCATGACGGCAAACCTCCTTCCAGAAGAAAGAGTGACCCCGAGTGGACTATCTGGCCACTCCATATCTGGCACGTATAAAGAGCTCCATAGAGAATGCGGATCAAGAAGGAACCGAGTAGCATGCCTCGCCATCAGAGCCTCCCTCATGACAATCAACAACTGAATGCCAAGGCCACCATCGCAATTGGCAAGCAAACCGTATCCCAAGCAAGAAAATGGATACCATGCCCATCCTGACTGGATGCCCAAAGGAAATCTCTGAAACATCTCTCTATCCTCCTTAGGCACGACAGAGGGACAGCGGAGTTAGAAAGGAGATAAAAGGTAGAGAGGTAAGTACAATCCGAAGGAGAGTAATCCTAGCCATCATGGATAGCCCAGAGACCTGCCATCCATCCAAACGATCACGGACCCGACGCTCAAGATCAACATAGTCACTGCACCTAGGCCGCCTTCCCGTGATAGGGATCCCCAGATAAAACAGGCGGTCAGTCTGTTTAGTAATGCCCAAAATACGGATAATGGCCGCTTTAGTATTACCCGTAATCCTCGGGCTGAAGTAGATAGAAGATTTCTGAATATTAATCTTTTGACCAGAGGCCTGATAGTAATGCTGAAAGATGGAAGCAAAGGTAAACGCATTATAAATAGTAGCCTTTCCCAGGAGAATGCAATCATCAGCAAAAAGAAGGTAGGAAATCGAAGGACCTTGGGGTCCCGTAGAGAAAGGGGCTAGATGTAAATCATACTGACCCTGAGAGAGCGAGCGGGATAGGTCATCTGCAGCTAAGATGAACAGAAAAGGGGAGAGAGGGCATCCCTGACGCAGCCCCACAGCAGAATGGAAAAAATCCATCTGGCTTCCATTAATGAGGAGAGAGAATGATGGATTGTGAATGCATGCCCTGATCCAGTCAATAAAGAGGTCATCAAACCCAAATTCCAGAAGAGTTCGGTACATAAAGACCCAACTCAGTCTATCATAAGCCCGCTCCATATCTAACTTAACCATAAGGCCCTGACCGTGAGAGGATCGCTGGAGGTCATGCATAAATTCCTGGGCAATGAAGATGTTATCAGTAATGCTTCGCCTTCTGATAAAAGCTCCCTGCTCAGGGGCAATAAGGCGAGGAATGACGGTCTGCAGACAGGAGATGAGGATCCGAGCATAGACCTTATAAAGAGTGGTGCAGAGGCTAATGGGATGGTAATGTAGTGGAGTGGAAGCATCCGAGCGTTTAGGCACCAAAGTAATAAATGTCTGGTTCCAGTCAGCAGGCATAGAGTTAGATTGAAAAACAAGCTGGATAGCCCGCAAAACATCCTGACCGACAATGTTCCAATAGTGGCGAAAGAAAAAAGGCGGGAAGCCATCCGGCCCAGGGGCTTTATCAGGCCCAAGATCCCATAAAGCCTTTTTAATCTCATCCTCAGTGATAGCCCTAGTAAGAAGGCCATTCTCATGAACAGTGACCTTCTTAGAACTCGGAACCGGGTGAATAGGGTAACCATCTCCACTATGCTCCGACCATCTAGTCTGATAGAATTTAGGAACAGATCCCTAATAACCTGTATGTCCTCATAGCAATGCCCCTCCTCATCGACGATGCGACGAATCCTGTTAGCTGCCCGACGCTTTAATGTAGCATGGTGAAAGAATCTGGTATTACGATCTCCTTCTCTAATCCACTGGATCCGAGACCGCTGTTGCCAGAACATTTCTGCTGAAGTGAAAGAGAGTGGTAAAGGGCAGCTTAGCTCGGAGAGAAGTGAGGTCAGACTCAAGGAGGCCACCTTCCTGATCTTCAATGGACTAGAGGCTAATAATATCAGCTTCCACCTGCTCAACTTTTCTCAAAATGTTCCCAACCTCCATTCTATTCCAGCTGGAGAGCCTACGTCTCGCTAACTGAAGACGTCTAGAAAGCCTGTAAGTGACACTACCTCTGACAGAAGTTTGCCAAACCTGAGAGAGAATGGACCTGGCAGAAGGATAGTAGATCCAAAACTGCTCAAATCGAAACTGTTTCCACTGCTGAGTCTCTGCCTCCTTGGATATCATTATGGGGCAATGATCCGAAGCAATCCTCGGAAGATGAGTGACAGTGGCAGTAGGATAATGCTGAATCCAGCGGCCCGTAGCCAAAGCCCTGTCAAGCCTTTCCGAAACCCTAGCAGAGCCCTGGCGATTATTGCACCAGGTGAATTGAGGACCCGAGTATCCCATATCCAACAAGTCGGCATCAGAAATAAAGGTCCTGAACTCAACAATATCCGCTGACCTAGCCCATTGCCTACCCCCTCTTTTTTCATTAGCCCCAACTATACAATTGAAGTCCCCCGCAACAAGGGAGGGATAGCCCTGATGAAGGAGAGCAAGAATCTCAGCCCAGAGGACCCGCCTCTCATGAAAGTCCGTGCTGGCATAAATGCCGAAAAGAAGCCAGGGGTCAGAAGAACCCTCAGAAATAACAAGGGCAACCTGCTGGTTACACTGGTGAAAAGCATCAACTCGAATCGTGGAATGGCGCCAGAGAGCCAAGATACCTCCTGAAAGCCCCACTGACTCCACAGCATAGAAAGACCAAACTCTAGAGACATGTTGCCTGAACCGGGCTAAGCTGTCACCCGACAGTCGGGTCTCCAATAATACACAGATATCAAAATTATGCTGTTGCATAAGTCTCCCAAAGGAGGAGCGAAACGAAGGTTTCTGCGCTCCTCTCACATTCCATATAAGAATCTTCATTAGGTAGTTGGGAGAGGTTGGGACCCGCCCTGGTCCTCCGGCATATCAACATCAGGAGGTCTGGCATCAGCTGAATGACCCGAAGTAACTATCAGCTGAGTGGCCTCCATCACATCAGTAGAGATATCATTTCCCTGCCTACCAATGGCTCCCTTAAGATGAGAGAGAACGAGATCATGGTTATGACTTACAATCTGGGTCAGTTTAGGAGTAACATTGTTGACCCAATTATTGATTTTGATGATTAATAAAAGACATGAGTATATTCATTTGGTTTCTAATTGATTTAACAAGTGTTTCAGGGATTTAAAATGTTTGATCAATCAAAAGGACAAAGAAACATGTTTTGAATCAATGTTTTAAAAAGAAATTTTCAAAGTTCAGAGCCTGGAGTCGACACCCAAATGGTAAGGAGCCGACCCCAAGGCGTATCAGAAAGTTTCTAGGATTTTGGCACGGTCCGGAGTCGACACCCAAGGTTTCGGAGTCGACTCCAACCTGAGATACAGAGAAGTGCATTCTATTTCAGTTTCTGGAGCCGACACCTAGAATTTGGGAGCCGACACCCAAGATTTTGAGAGCCGACACCTGAGTTTCTGGAGCCGACTCTAACCTGAGAACAGAGAGCGTATTTTATGGACCATTCTGGAGCCGACACTTATAATTTTTTGGAGCCGACTCCCGAAAGCGACGAGCCGACACTTACCTTTTTTTTGGAGCCGACTCCCCAATAACTTTTTCTTTACTATTTTTGAACACCCGACTTGGAGCCGACACCCGAAAAGTTGGAGCCGACTCCAACCTATTAGGAACGGATTTTTTATCTGTCAGAACGTACTTCAACGGTAAGATTTTTTTCACCTAACCTCCAACGGCTATTTTCTTTGTGTGCAGAAGAATCCAAACATCTCCAACGACTATATTTCCCACCTAAAAATTAGATTGAGAGTTCTATAAAAAGGGGGAAATCGTCTGGTTAAAATATAGAAAAATAAAAAGAAAAACAAAAAAAAGGAGATAAATTTTCAAAGAAAAATCTTCGAATCCACGTCTATCTTCTGAAGAGAGATTCAAGAGAAATCCAAGTGATTCAAGTTCAAAATCGAAGGATTTTCCGAGTGAAGAAAAGAGAGCAAAAGCCCTGATTTTCCCAACTTCTCAACTACAATCTTTGTGAAGAATCTGAGCTAAGGCCTGATTCAACATTTCATAGGAGAAGAGGAAAGAAGAAAGAAGAAAAGCTCATATCAAATTCGCTTCAAACAGGCTTTTCTAAATCTTTGTTTACTTATACTGCTTATTTGCTCATTTAAGGAGCTTTGCATTGTTGTAAACCTTAAATTAATTTGGTGTTTACTAATTCAATCAGGGGAATTGAATTAGTTGAGGTTGTTTACCTTAGGAACAAGCTAGATTAGCTTGGGTTTGGGTTTTGTGCTGGTGAGCCCGGAAAACCAGCTGGGTTCGTTGTGATTCCGGGGAAACAACAAGTTTTGAGTTGTGAGCTTATAAAATAACTCGGCTGTAATCAAGTAGATTATAGTGTGGACCCAAGAGATACTTGGGAGTGGACGTAGGTGTTGGATACATCGAACCACTATAAAATCTTGTGTTTGTCGTGTTTTGACTCTCTCTCTATCTCTTTATTTGTGCTTAATATTTATCCTGCACTCAATCTTATATATTCCAAAGCACATGATTTTTAAAAGGTTAAATTTTTAAGAATCCAATTCACCCCCCCTCTTGGGTTGCCATCTGGGCCAACAATTGGTATCATAGCTTGTGCTCATTGTTTATTTAATCACACGATCAAGAGTTAAAGATCCAAATGGCAGCTCAAGCTGGATCTTCATTTGCTGAAGGTCATTCTACTAATAGACCTCCTTTGTTTAATGGTTCAAATTATTCTTATTGGAAAGCTAGAATAAAATTTTTATTCAAGTTTAGATTATGAACTTTGGAGTGTAATCACTAATGGACCAAGCACACCCACACACTTGGTAGATGGTTCAATAGTTCCTAAACCCGAAAGGGATTGGAATGAGAACGATAGGAAAATGGCTCAGCTCAATGCAAAAGCCATGAATGTTTTATATTGTGCTCTAGATGCTAATGAGTTCAATAGAATTTCTACATGTATTTCCGCAAAAGAAATTTGGGATAGATTAGAAGTTACCCATGAGGGTACTAATCAAGTTAAAGAATCCAAAATCAATATTCTAGAGCACAAGTATGAATTGTTTAGCATGAACAAAATGAAACCATCACATGCATGTACACTAGATTTACTGATATTGTAAATGGTTTAAAAAGTCTTGGCAAGACCTACACTAACTCTGAATTGGTTCGTAAAATTCTTAGGTCTCTTCCAAGAACATGGGAAGCAAAAGTAACTGCAATCCAAGAAGCCAAGGACCTCAACACCTTACCTTTGGAGGAGCTACTTGGATCATTGATGACCCATGAACTGACCATGAAGCAACATCAAGAGAAGAAGTCAAAAAGAAGAAAACAATTGCTCTTAAAGCTGCAGAAAAGGAAATAAGCAGCAGTGAGGAAGAAGAGGAAGATGATGAGACAGCTCTCCTTGCTAGAAAATTTAAGAAATTTATGCAAAGAAGGAGACCCTTCCATAAGAAGAGATATGGACAAAAATGGAAGGAGACAAAGAAAAAGAGAAAGACCCCCTAATATGTTATGAATGCAAGAAATCGGAGCACTTTAGATATGATTATCCTCAACTGAAAAAGGGGCACAAGAAGAAGAAAAAGGCATATGTTGCAACATGGAGTGAGAGTGATGAATCCTCATCCGATGAGGAACAAAAGGAAGTTGCCAACATTTGCTTTATGGCAAACGACGATAATGAGGTAAGTTCTAAAATACCTTGTGATGATTTTACTTTTGAAGAATTATATGATGCATTTAATGAGTTAGTTAGTGATTTTAAAGTTTTGAATAAGAAGAATAAATCTTTAAAAAAATGATAATTTAAATTTTGACAAAGAGAAGGATAAACTAACTCATGAAATTGAAAAACTAAAATCTGAAAATGAAAATCTGCTAAAAGATAAAGAGTTAATTTCTAATGAAAATGTTAATTTAAAGAAAGAAGTTGATAAATATAAAAACATAGTTGATAAATTTACATATAGCTCAGAAAAACTTAATTTGTTATTGAGTAATCAAAGAGTTGTATTTGATAAGGTTGGACTAGGTTATAGACCTAATAAGAAACAAAAGTATGTTAAAACTTTTTTAGAAAAAAAAGATAAGAATGATTTTTTATGTTATTGTTGTAAAAAGAAAGGACATAAAGATATGAATGCAATCTTAGAAAACTTAATAAGAATTTAAGTATTAAAGGAAAGAAAATATGGGTTCCGAAAGGAAATCTTTGTTGCTACTAACCATGAAGGACCCAAGAAAGCTTGGGTACCTAAACAGAAAGTTTGATTATCCTTGCAGGAGTGTCTTGCGGCCAAAAGATCAAAACGAAAGTGGTATCTTGATAGCGGCTGCTCAAGGCACATGACGGGTGACAAGGAGCAATTCATCACCCTTGAAGATAAAAGAGGAGGAGTTGTCACATTTGGAGACAATGGTAAAGGCCAAATTATGGGATTTGGTAAAATTCAGATAACTCCCTTTACTTTTATAGAAAATGTTTTATATGTAGATGGCTTAAAACATAATTTAATTATATTAGCCAATTGTGTGATAAAGGTTTCAAAGTTTCATTTGAAGCTTCTATCTGCACTGTTTCTAATCCCATTGACAATAGCATTGTATTTGTTGGTAATAGAAATGGTAATGTATACTTAATTGATTTAGACAATTTGTCTACTAGTAATCATTGCTTAGTAGCTAACAATGCTAATGAAAATGAGATTGGATGGTTATGGCATCGTAGATTAGGCCATGCAAGCACACACCTAATTTCAAAATTAATTAAAATGGATTTAGTTAAGGATCTTCCAAAGCTAGATTTGAAAATAACAGAATTTGTGATGCTTGTCAATTAGGCAAACAAACTAGAAATTCTTTCAAATAAAAAAAATGTAGTTTTCACTTCTAGGCCATTGGAGCTACTTCATATGGACCTTTTTGGACCTACTAAACCACTAGTCTAGGAGGAAAGAAATATGGTTTTATGATAGTAGATGATTATTCTATATACACTTGGGTATTGTTTCTGGCTCATAAGGATGAGACTTTCTCAATATTTCTGAAATTTTCAAGAAAGTCACTAATGAGAAAAACAACACTATAGTGTCTCTTAGAAGTGATCATGGCACTAAATTTGAAAATCACTTATTTGAAAATTTCTGCATAGAATGGCATTCATCATAATTTTTCTGCACCTAGGACACCACAACAAAACGAAGTTGTAGAAAGAAAAAGTAGGACTTTAGAAGACATGGCCCGTACCATGCTATGTGAAAGCAACCTACCAAAGTACTTCTGGGTGAAGCTATAAACACAGCATGTTACATTCTTAATAGAGCCCTAATTAGGCCAATCCTTAAGAAAACACCTTATGAATTATGGAATAATAGAAAACCAAAAATAGGTTATTTTCATGTATTTGGCTGTAAATGCTTTATTCATAATAATGGAAAAGATAATCTTGGTAAATTTGATGCAAGGTATTTTCTTAGGATATTCAACAACTAGTAAAGCCTATAGAGTATTCAATAAAAAATCCCTAATTGTAGAAGAATCTATTCATGTAGCTTTTGATGAGTCTTTAGCATCAAGTTCACAAAAATTTGATGATGAGGAAGATACAAATATATTAGAAAGAGATATTTAAAAATTAAATATAGATGTATTGATAAACACATAAATAATTATCATTAAACCTATTAATTAATAATTTAACGTATCTATTATTATTTAATATTTAATATTTTATATATATTTTAGATAAAACCTTATCAATTTAAAGAGCTTGATTTTAGGGATTTAACGACACAAACGGTACTCGAATCGGACTTAAAACAAACTCGGAATTAATTTTATAAGGATTTAGCACGGATTTCAAAGCAAAAACGGCAAACACATTGCCGACTTCATTGTTTTCTCAGCCCTGTTTCCGCACGATTCTTCTCTGATTCCAATCTAATCTTTTCCTCCACCAATTAAGGAATAGATTAAATTGAAAGTTATAAAATTGGAAGAATTAAATTCCTCTATAAGGAATTTGGATTTTATTTATGATTTATCTAGATTTTCTTTGTTATTTTCTTCGTTGCTTCCACGTCTCTGTTTTGAAACAGAATTCTTCGCCGCGTCTTCTCTGCATCCGGGGCCTCTACAAATAGCAGAGAAGCATCGTTTGGGAGGAAGTCCGGGAGGCGAGCCATCCGTCTAGCAATCTACATCCGTTCCGTGGCTTGGGAGTGTGTTCGTCCGTGGATTGGAGTCCGCAGGAAGGAGTCCGTGCGTGCTGCTCTGTTCCCAGACGCTTTGTTCCAGATACTTCGTTCCAGCCGTGGAGAAGAGGAGAGAAGCTATGTTCTTCCTCAATCGTGTGCTCTGTTCCGTGGAGATCGGTTGTTCTGTTCTGCGCATCCTAAGAGCGATTGGGGATCGTGGAGGCTCTATTCGTCCGTGGATGTTGGAGGATCCGTTCTGTTCATGGGCTCGATTCATGTCTTCAACCCGGTTTCAGCCTGTCTTCAGTCCGTTTCATCTGGTCTTTGATTTGATTTACGAAGAATTTGTTGCTCTCTTATTGCTATCAGAAATTAAAACTCTTTATTTTAGATTTTAATATGCACTCTTGGATGTTATTAAAATAAAGTTTTATGCATATTGTTATTAAATTCTATTTAAGTGAAAATATTTAGACTGATTTATTCTTAAAAAGGGACGGGCCGTGATCTATGAGTACGAGCCGTGCTCTAATAAGAAACCATATTATTTTGCACTACTAATTATCTCTTCGTTATCTATTTAGTTAAATTTATAAATTTATTTCAAGATAATCGCTAAAGTCCCTGTGGAATCGATCCCTTACTCTCGCTATTCTAATAGTGAAATTAAGGTGTTTTAATCGTTGCGCTATGACATGCATCAGATTTTTGGCGCCGTTGCCGGGACTTAAGTGTGTTATTTTGAAAAAAAATTAAAATTTTAAAAATTAATAAAAAAAAAAATTAAAAAAAATTAGATTAATTTTCTCTTAAAGTTATTATCTCTTTATTTATTTTTTTGTACCTTAATTATTAGAATTCTTATTTTTTTTAAAATAAAAAAATTATAAAATAAAAAAAATATATAAACAAATAATTATTTTATTTTTATGCTTAGATTGACTTAGGTGGATTTATTTTCTGCAAAACTCAAAATTCTTCCATTGACATCTTATAATTTATTAGGAAATTAGAAACTTAATTATAAAAATAAAAAAAAGTAATTAGATTAATTTTGTTTGATAATTTCAAGAGTTGGACATCTGTTTGTTGCATAGCATTTTCATAATTAACTTTAAGGGTACAAACCCCTAATCAAGATAAGATGGGGATTTCATCACCCTTCCTTAGCCCACAAACCACATCGTTCATTCTACATTAACCCAAACCTTTAACTCTAAAATTAATTAGGCATCAGCCCCTAAGGACTTCGAGCTCAATAGGACAAGGCGGTCTTGAAAATTAGGAGCTGTCTAGATCTAGGGTAAACCTAGAGTAGAGAGTCTAATCTTTGCTAACTTGATTGCTAATTATAAACCCTAATTAAATTATTCATTTCTCTTAGTTCTAAGAATTTTTAGGGTATTTTTTTAGAATCTCCCTCTTTTTTTATTATTAATAATAATAATAAAACTGAATTACTTTTGCTTTAGAGTCATTGTTAGGGTGTATACTTGGTCGCCGATCGTTGCAGCCCAACCTTATACCCCTAGATCCTGAGATAGAAAGAACTATTAGAGCAAACAAACTCAGAATTATGGATCCTAATAACGAAAATAATCAACCACGGCAGTTAAAAGAGTATTTCACTCCTTCAAGGTATACCTACTCTCCCTGCATTCAAGTGCCTCTAGTAGAGGCTATCCAATATGAAATTAAGTCAAGTGTAATCCAAATGTTACCATCTTTCTATGGACTTACAAATGAGGATCCCTACAAACACTTAGATGAATTCTTGAAAATTTGCTCAACTGTCAAGATTCAAAATTTCTCTGATGATGCCTTAGGCTTAAGTTATTCCCTTTTTCCCTAAAGATAAAGCCAAATATTGGTTAAATTCATTAGACACTGTCATAATTTCAACTTGGGATCATCTTCAGAGAGAATTTCTTAAGAAATATTTTCCTATAGGAAAAACGAATCAAATTAGAAAAGCCATAACAAGTTTTTCTCAGACAGATGGAGAAATGTTCCATGAGACATGGGAGAGATTCAAAGAACTGATTAAAAAATGTCCACATCATGCTATACCCAAATGGAAATTGGTTCAGTGCTTTTATGATGGTTTATTAGAAAAGCATAGGCAGATGGTTGATGCTTCATGTGGTGGGACATTTATGTTAAAAAATGAACATGAAGCTTGGCAACTATTTGAGACATTGAGTGAGAATTCATTACATCATATGTCAGTTGCTCGTCGAGACCCTCCCATAGGACCTAAAAGAGGTGGAATATATGAAATAGGTCATTCTACAGATATCTATACTAAGGTAGATAAATTATCCCATAAACTTGACCGGATTCTACAAGTTGAAACATCTTTTCCCCATCTACTCAATTACATGAGGTCTGCATAATTTGTTCGAGTCCAACCCATTTCTATAGGTGAATGTCCAGCTGCATACCAATTTCCTGAACTTGTTCAAGAGCAAGCCCACCAAGCCCAAACCCGATTAGCTCCTAGAACATGAAATGATCCATTTTCAAATACTTATAATCCTGGCTGACGAAATCATCCAAATTTTTTCTGGAAACCTCAACCTGTAGCCAATTCATCGATCAGACCTAATTACCAAGAAACTAATTTTAGAAACATGCCATATTCACAATATCCAAACATCCCACAACCTCCACCGAATAATCAGCCTACTTTTAAAGACAAAGTATTACAAGCATTGAAAGGGCTAGAAATGAATACCCAAATCCTTTACTCCCACACACAATATTGCAAAACTAGAAACTTAGATAGGTCAATTAGCCACAACATTCAGTAGAAGGGATGAGGGTAAGTTACCTAGTCAGCCTATCGATAACCCGAAAGGACAATTCATAGCTGAGGGTTCTAATAGTCCTGACAAATTCCCAGAACATGCTAAATCAGTCATGACTCTCAGAAGTGGAAAAACATTGAACCCACCTGAACCAACCCAGAAATTAGAAGTGGCTAAACCAGAAGAGAGAAGAAATAAAAAGAAAAGGAATTCAATGATCAAGCAATCATACCTAAAGCCCCATTCCCTAGTGCTTTAGAATCTCCTTTGCCTTCAGATAAGAAGAATATAAAGATGAATGAGATGCTTGAATTATTTAAGCAAGTCCAAATAAACTTACCTCTTCTCGATGCTATCAAGCAAGTTCCGGCTTATACCAAATTTTTGAACGATCTATGCACACAAAAACGGAAAGCAAGTTACAAATACCAAAAAAGATACATTTGACTGAGCAAGTTAGCTCAGTTGTTCAGTAAATAACCTCACCCAAACTAAAAGATCCTGGTACCCTAATTATATCATGTGTCATAGGAAACTTTACAATTAAGAAAGCATTATTAGATTTGGGTGCGAGTGTAAACCTTCTCCCAAGTTCAGTGTATGAATTATTCGGATTTGGAGAATTGAAACCCACTACAGTAACACTACAATTGGCAGATAGATCAGTCAAAGAACCTCATGGAATATTGAAAGATGTATTAGAAAAGGTGGATGAATTCTATTTTCCTGTCGACTTCCTTGTGTTGGATATGGAATCTAGTGGTAATCCTAACCAAATTCCCATCATCCTTGGATGACCTTTTCTAGCTACCGCTAATGCATGTATAAATTGTAGAACATGTGTGATGGATGTATCTTTTGGAAACAAGAAGATGAGATTAAATATTTTTAATGCTTCCCAAGGACCACCTGTGTATGATTTAAATGAAGCAAACATGACAGAGGAAGTTATAGATAAAAAATTCCAAAGTTTGATTGATTTGGATCCTTTACAAACATGTCTTACACATTTTGGAATAGATGACTTTGATATTGATGAGTACACCAAAGAGATAAGCATGTTATTAGAACCACCTAAGTTTGACACCATCCCTCCTTGGACTATAAAATATGAACCACTTCCAACTAAACCAAGTCCTTTAATACCATCCTTGGAAGAACCACCCCAACTAGAGTTGAAACCTCTTTCAGATGACTTAAAATATTCATTCCTTGGACCCAATGATACCCTTCCAGTAATCATTGCATCTACCCTAACCTCTGAGCAAGAAGATAAATTGGTAGATGCACTTAAAGAACATAAAGAGGTAATTGGATGGACAATAGCTGATCTTAAGGGAATTGACCCTTCCGTTTGCATGCACCATATTCATAGTGAAATTGAAGCCAAACCACATAGAGACATGCAATGAAGGCTAAATCCAAACATGAGGGATGTTGTTAAGAAAGAAGTAGTAAAATGGCTTGATGCTGGTATCATTTATCCAATTTCAGATAGCCAATGGGTTAGTCCAATCCAAGTAGTACCTAAAAAATCAGGTATTACCGTGATTAAAAATAAAAAGGGAGAATCAATTCCTACTCGCACATCAACTAGTTGGAGAGTGTGTATAGATTATCGAAAGTTGAATGCCGTGACTAGGAAAGACCACTTTCCTTTGCCTTTTATCGATCAAATTCTAGAACGGCTAGCGGGACAAAGTTTCTTTTGTTTCTTAGATGGATATTCAGGATACAATCAAGTCCCAGTATTTCCTACAGATCAAGAAAAGACCACCTTCACTTGTCCCTTTGGAACATTTGCCTTTAGACGCATGCCGTTTGGTCTTTGTAATGCACCAGCCACGTTTCAACGATGTATTAGCCATATTTTCTGATATGATTGGTTAATTTTTGAAAGTATTTATGGATGATTTTTCAGTCTTTGGTGCATCATTTGATAGCTGCCTCGAGAACTTGACTAAGGTACTGAAACGATGTATGGAAATAAATTTAGTCCTAAGTTGGGAGAAGAGCCATTTTATGGTTCGTAAGTGAATTGTGCTCGGACACATTGTTTCAGAGCGAGGTATTGAGGTTGATAAAGCCAAGGTTGAATTGATCTCAAATCTACCATCCCGAACCTCAGTTAAATAAGTACGATCGTTCCTTGGTCATGCTGGTTTTTATAGATGCTTCATCAAAGATTTCAGTAAAATTTCTTGACCATTGTGTAATTTGTTGACCAAGGATAGTTCTTTTAATTTTGATAAAGATTGTCTAACAGCCTATAACATCCTTCGAATTGCTTTGACCACTGCACCCATTATCAAGCCCCCAGATTGGACCATACCTTTCGAAATCATGTGTGATGCTTCTGATTATGGTGTAGGGGCAGTTCTAGGATAGAAACTCAATCGAGAACCCCATGTAATTTATTATACTAGCAAAACTCTTTCAGATGCACAAATGAACTATACTACCACTGAAAAAGAATTACTAGCAGTTGTGTTTGCCCTAGAAAAGTTTAGATCATATCTGTTAGGATCTAAGGTTTTAGTTTATTCAGATCATGCAGCGTTGAGGCATCTTATATCAAAAAAGGATACAAAACTCAGACTGATTAGATGGATCCTTCTACTACAAGAATTTGATCTAGAAATCTTAAATAAGAAGGGTTCTGAAAATATGACAGCAGATCATATCTCTAGGATCTCAGTGGAATACAATAAAGAAATAATCAGAGATAGGTTCCCTGATGAGCAACTATTTTCAATTTCCCATAGCAGTCTTCCCTGGTTTGCCCACATTGTGAATTATTTGGCAATATGAAAAGTACCTTCCCACTGGACAAAACAAGAAAAAGATAGATTTTTCTCATAAGTCAAATATTACTTTTGGGAAGACCCTGAATTATTTAAGTACTGCTCGGATCAGGTGATTAGGCGATGTGTCCCAGAGAGTGAATTCAAAAGTATACTTAACTTCTGTCATTCTCTTGCCTGTGGGGACATTTTAGTGGAAAGAAAACTGCAGCAAAGGTACTGCAAAGTGGGTTTTATTGGCCAACTCTTTTTAAAGATGCACATGAATTTAGCCGTATTTATCTCTAATGTCAACAAACAAGAAATATATCTCGAAAAGACATGATGCCCCTAAACCCTATCTTGGTTGTAGAAATTTTTGATGTATGGGGTATTGATTTTATGGGCCCATTTCCTTCATCTTTTGGATTTGAATACATTCTAGTGGCAGTTGATTATGTGTCAAAATGGATTGAAGCCATGGCAACTCGAACCAATGACCATAAAGTTGTAATCAAGTTTATTCAGCATAATATCCTTAGTCGTTTTGGATGCCAAGGGCTATAATTAGTGATGGGGGTACACATTTCACGAATAGACACTTTGAAGCATTAATAAACAAATATGAATTACTCATAAGGTAGCTACACCTTATCATCCCCAAACTAGTGGCCAAGTTGAAATATCAAATAGAGAAATTAAACATATCCTTGAGAAAATAGTGAGACCTGATAAGAAAGATTGGTCAGAACGTTTGGATGATGCATTATAGGCTTATCATACTGCATTTAAAACTCCCATAGGAATGTCTCCTTACAGGGTCGTATTTGAAAAAGCCTGTCATTTACCTGTAGAATTAGAACACCGTGCATTTTGGGTCATCAAACAATTTAATTATGATATGAAAAATGCAGGTGTCAATAGAAAACTCCAATTGAATGAGTTAGAAGAGCTACGAAATGAGGCATATGAGAGCTCAAAAATTTATAAAGAACGAACCAAAGCATATCATGACAAATTTATTAGTAGAAAAATTTTTGAACCAAATAAAAAAGTATGGCTTTACAATTCAAGATTATACCTTTTCCCTGGAAAACTTTGTTCACGATGGAATGGACCTTTTATAGTAACTCAAGTATTTTCCTACGGAGCTGTAGAGCTTAAAGACCCCAAGCAGGGAAATATATTCAAAGTAAATGGCCAACGTTTGAAACCATATATAGAAGAAATTAATGATGGAGAAATTGTTGAATCAATTGATCTTGTGAACCCAACATTATCATAATAGGTAGCACAGTCTGGCTGAAGACTTTAAACTTAGCGCTCTTAGGAGGCAACCTAGTTTATTAGTTATTTTTAACTTTCTGTTCTTTTAGTATGTTCTTTTAGTATGACCAGAGAAGAGCAACAGAGGCGGATTGAAAGAAGATGGCAACAATGAAACTCGAACCTTCAAATACTTTACCAGATAGTATCTTTCCTTGAAATTAATTTTTCTTCCATTAGGGACAATGGAAATTAAGTTGGGGGAGGGGGAGGAAAAAGAATAAATAAATCCTCGAGTAAAACTATAACCAGATTCTGTCTCGATTTGAAGTTAATCAAGTAGTCTATTAATGAATTAATGGTTAGATTTTTTTTTTTTTGAAATACTGAGGAATAAATTATTAAGAAAACCTAATAAAAGGTAGGGTTTAGTCTAGAAAAATTTTTAGAATAATTTCAGACCCTCCTAACCACTGATCTTAATAGTACAATCTACTTAATAAGGGTATGGTGAAAATGTTATTCAAAAAAAAAAAAAAAAAGAAAGAAAAATAGAAAAAAAATCTCTCTTAAAGTTAATAGATTAGGTTCTTAGCATTTTTCACTGAGTAACCGGGCCCCGTCACCTAAGAAAGTGATGTTGTTCACGTAAAAAGGTGAGAATGTAAAAGAACCTAAGTAGAGTCAGTCCTACCTAAAGCCTTTTTGACTCGAGTAAGTAAGTCCGAGGTGTATTTTACACCTAATGCCCTAAAACCAATTGGTTTGGGAGCCATTGGCCTAAAGCTCGCTACAAGGGTTAATTAGAAAGCAAGGGGTTAGGACATTGCACTGACTTTACATATAAATAAATAAATAACCAAAGTACAAAAGATATTACACCCAACCCAAATTAAGTTAGAAGAATTAATCAGATAAGTAGAAAGTTGGTGAAGGAAGAATTCTATAAATTCTTATGGACTACACTTTATCACTAAATGGGTAAACTTAATAATCCAATGAAGTATCTCCCTTATGATCTAACTAGAAATTTTTAAGAAGAACTGTAAGATAACTATCAATTCTTGGACTAGCTTGATACATATTTCTAAATTTCTTATTTTCTCAAGGACGAGTAAGATTCAAGTTGGGAGGAGTGATAAACGCATAAATAATTATCATTAAACCTATTAATTAATAATTTAACGTATCTATTATTATTTAATATTTTAATATTTTATATAATTTTAGATAAAACCTTATCAATTTAAATAGCTCGATTTTAGGGATTTAACAATGCAAACGGCACTCGAATCGGACTTAAAACGAGCTCGAAATTGATTTTATAAGGATTTAGCACAGATTTCAAAGCAAAAACGGCAAACACGTTGCCAACTTCATCATTTTCTCAGCCCAGCTCCCTGTTTCCGCACGATTCTTCTCCGATTCCAATCTAATCTTTTCCTCCACCAATTAAGGAATAGATTAGATTGGAAGTTATAAAATTGAAAGAATTAAATTCCTTTAGAAGGAATTTGGATTTATTTATGATTTATCTAGATTTTCTTCGTTATTTTCTTCGTTGCTTCTGCGTCTCTATTTTGAAACAGAATTCTTCGCCGCGTCTTCTCCGCATCCGGGGCCTCTACAAATAGCAGCAGAGAAGCATCGTTTGGAAGGAAGTCCGGGAGGCGAGCCATCCGTCTAGCGATCTACATCCGTTCCGTGGCTTGGGAGTGTGTTCGTCCGTGGATTGGAGTCCGCAAGAAGGAGTCCATGCGTGCTACTCTGTTCCCAGACACTTTGTTCCAGATACTTCGTTCCAGCCGTGGAGAAGAGGAGAGAAGCTATGTTCTTCCTCAATCGTGTGCTCTGTTCCGTGGAGATCGGCTGTTCTGTTCTGCGCATCCCAGGAGCGATTGGGTATCGTGGAGGCTCTATTCGTCCGTGGGCGTTGAAGGATCTGTTCTATTCATGGGCTTGATTCATGTCTTCAACCCGGTTCAGCCTGTCTTCAGTCCATTTCATCTGGTCTTTGATTTGATTTACGAAGAATTTGTTGCTCTCTTATTGCTATCAGAAATTAAAACTCTTTTATTTTAGATTTTAATGTGCACTCTTGGATGTTATTGAAATAAAGTTTTATGCATATTTAATTGTTATTAAATTCTATTTAAGTAAAAATAATTTAGACTGATTTATTCTTAAAAGGGACGGGCCGTGATCTACGGGTACGAGCTGTGCTCTAATAAGATAAACCATATCTTATTATTTTGCACTACTAATTATCTACTTCGTTATCTATTTAGTTAAATTTATAAATTTATTTCAAGATAATCGCTAAAGTCCCTGTGGAATCGATCTCTTACTCTTGCTATTCTAATAGTGAAATTAAGGTGTTTTAATCGTTGCGCTACGACACGCATCATGTATCTTCAGATCATGAACAAGAAACTAAAGATGATGATTCACCTAGGATTGATGATATTGATACTAATTATAATGAAGTAGATCTTCCTAGAGATTGGAGATATGCCTATGATCATCCAAAGGAATTGATTTTGGTGATCCATCTCAAGGAGTAAGAACTAGGTCATCTATGAGGAATATCAATAATCATTTTGCATTTGTATCTCAAATTGAACCTAAAACTATTGAAGAAGCTGAAAAAGATAATAATTGGATGCTAGCTATGTAAGAAAAATTAAATCAATTCACTAGGAATAATGTATGGTCCTTAGTTGATAGACCTAAAGGTCATTCAGTTATAGGATCTAAATGGGTATTTAGAAATAAATTGGATGAAAATGGCATAGTAATTAGAAATAAAGCTAGATTAGTTGCAAAAGGATATAATCAAGAAGAAGGAATTGATTTTGATGAAACTTTGCACCTGTAGCTAGATTAGAAGCAATTAGACTACTACTTGCATTTGCATGTCATATGAACATTAATTTATTTCAAATTGATGTTAAAAGTGCATTTTAAATGGTTTTATAAATGAGGAAGTATTTGTGGAACAATCACCTCGTTTTGAGGATCATGGATTTCTAAATCATATTTTTAAATTGCACAAGCACTATATGGTTTAAAACAAGCACCTAGAGCTTGGTATGATAGGTTAAGCAAATTTCTGATTGAAAATGATTTTACTAAAGGAAATGTAGACAAAACCTTATTTTTGAAAAGGAAAGACAAAGATTTATTAGTAGTACAAATATATGTAGATGATATTGTATTCGGTGCTACTAATAATCTTGTGTCAAGAATTTGCTAAGTTAATGCAGGGTGATTCGAAATGAGCATGATGGGAGAACTCAACTTCTTCCTAGGACTTCAAATCAAGAAAAGCAAAGAGGGGATTTTCATTAACCAAGCAAAGTACACAAAGGAACTTCTCAAGAAGTTTGGAATGGAGTCAATCAAACCCCTTGGAACACCTATGAGTCCTTCATGCAAATTGGACAAAGATGAAGATGGTAAGAAGGTAGATCAAAAATACTATAGATGTATGATCGGATCTCTACTTTACTTAACAGCTAGTAGACCAAATATCATGTTTGCTGTTTGTCTATATGCTAGATTTCAATCAGAACCTAAAGAATCTCACTTAATTACAGTAAAAAGAATTTTAAGATATCTAAGTGGAACTAAAAATGTAGGATTATGGTATTCTAGAGACTCAACACTAAACTTAATTGCATATTCCGACTCTGACTATGCTGGATGTAAACTAGATAGAAAAAGTATAAGTGGTGCATGTCAATTCTTAAGAAGTAACTTAATCTCTTGGTTAGCAAAAAACAAAATTCGGTTGCATTATCCACTGCTGAAGCAGAATATGTTGCAGCTGGAAGTTGTTGTGCTCAAATCCTTTGGATTAAGCGACAACTTGAAGATTATGGCATAACACTCTATAAAACTCCTATTAGATGTGATAATACAAGTGCAATAAATTTAACTAAGAATCCAATCCAACATTCAAGAACTAAACACATTAAAATTAGATATTATTTTATAAGAGAACATGTAGCTAACAATGAAATTTGCTTTGATTATGTTAATACTGAAGAACAATTAGCTGACATATTTACAAAACCCTTGAGTGAGAGAGATTTTGTTATCTTAGAGGTGAATTAGGAATTTGTGATCCTTTGGAATGATTTTGAAACCCTTAAGGAATGATTATCTAGACTTCTATCAATTCTTGAGATTCCTTTCGTAATTTTAAGGACAATTTATCTAGTCATTTGAGCAATCCGATTCTCCACATTCTAATGATTTTTTCAAAAATTTGTTGATTTTTTTTTGACAAGTTTCGGCTGTTTGAAACTCATTTATTTTTCTCTGAAACTGTCAGTGGAGTCGACACCTCAATTTGAGGAGTCGACACCTCTTCTGTGTCGCTCTCGGTCCTTGACCTTGGAGCCGACACCCGCTTAAGTGGAGCCGACTCCAGTTCGGGCACTAACTGTGTTAGCGACTTGGAGTCGACACCCGACTTTGCAGGAGTCGACACTTGGTGGTCCCAAATTGACTTTATTAGGGCAGAGTCGACACCTTCACAATTTTTATCTTCTCCAACCCTTTCCAAATCTTTTCCAAACCCTCTCAAAACCTTCTAAAGCCAAATACTCCCCAAATCAATCATTCCCTAAGATTTCTATGGAACCTAAGCGTAGGGGATCGGTCTTTGATGCTTCCGTTGTGTTGACCCAATTAATGATTTTGATGATTAACAAAACTATTTGAGTATAACTCTTGAAGGCTCTGATGATTTTGATTTAGTGTTTCAGATTATAAGACTATTGAATGATCAAAATCAGGAGTTACATAGTGTTCTGGATCGAATCTAATGTCTAGGTAAGAATTGCAGACATTAGAGTCGACTCCGAGAATCACAGAGCCAACTCCGGAACTGGCACGGACGTTAGAGTCGACTCTCACAGAAGAAGCAGAAAGTCAATTTTTCTGGCCCCGACCTAGAGTCAACTCTGGGTAAGTTAGAGTCGACTCCGGAAAAGTTTCTTGTCGACCCCAGAAAAGCCAGAGACGACTCCAGAAATACCGTTCTGAGATGCCTCGAGCTAGAGCCGACTCCAAAAAAGTTAGAGTCGACTCCAACCCACCTGAAACGAAAAATCAAGTTGCCAGATCAGCTCTAACGGTAATATTTCTATTTTACCTTATTTCTAACGGATATATTTTGATACAAGGTACACTCTAACGGATAGTTTTCTTCCAAAAATGGTGTAAAAGAAATCTATAAAAAGGGAAGTCTATTGTTCAAAAACAAGAACGGAAAAATAGAAAGAAAAGAGAGAAAATCTGAGATAGACAAATCTCCTTTCAAAAATCCGAGAGCTTGAATCTTAAGAGAAAAACCTTCTAGCTCAAATCCACTCCACTCCAAAAGGCTCAAGAGGAATCCAAAGCATTCAAATCAAAGTCTTGGCGGATTTCCCAACTTGGAGAAAGGAGATTCATTTCTTGCTTTTCAACTCTTCTCAACTGCTTCAACTGCGAAGAATCGGAGCTGAGGCTTGATTCATCCAGCAAGGAGAAGAAGAAAAGAAGAAAGAAGAAAAGCTCAAAAGCCAACCTATCTACAAATCAGGCTTTTCTAAACCTTGTTATTCTTAATTTGTATATTTGCTCATAGAGGAGCTTTGTATTTCAAAAACAATACTTATTTTTGTATGTGCCTAGTTCAATCTGGGGGATTGAACTAGAGGAGGTAGTTTTACCTCGGTTCAAGCTTGGTTAAGCTTGGGTTAGGGTTTTGTGCTGGTGAGCCCTTGAAAACCAGCTGGGTTCGTTGTGTGCCCGAAAAAATAACAAGTTCGAGTTGTGAGCTTGTAAAACAACTCTGCTGTAATCTAGGGTGATTATAGTATGGACCCAAGTGAATCTTGGGAGTGGACGTAGGTGTTGGATACACCGAACCACTATAAAATCTTTTGTGTTTGCCGTGTTCCATTGTCTCTTTCTCTATCTCTATCTTATTCACTGCACTTTATAGTTACCTTGCATTTGCCTTCATTAATCTCAAGCAAACTATTTTAAAAAGGCTAATTTTTTAAAGAACCCAATTCACCCCCCCCCCCCTCTTGAGTTGCCATTTGGGCCAACAATTGGTATCAGAGCAAGTGCTCATTTAGAATTTGATCTCACGATCAAGGGCTAAAGATCTTATGACAACACAAAGTGGTTCATGTTTTGCTGAAGGTCATTCTACGAATAGACCTGCTTTATTTAATGGAACCAACTATTCATATTGGAAAGCTAGAATGAGAATATTCATTCAAGCTTCTGACTATGAATTGTGGGGAGTTATAATAAATGGACCTAGTACACCCACACACTTAGTAGATGGCACTATTGTTCCTAAGCCCGAAAGGGATTGGAATGATAATGATAGGAGAATGACACAATTAAATGCTAAAGCCATTAACATTTTGTATTGTTCCTTAGACTCTAATGAATTCAACCGAATCTCAACATGTAATTCCACAAAAGAAATTTGGGATAGGTTGGAAATAACACATGAAGGAACAAACCAAGTTAAAGAATCAAAGATAAATATTTTGGTTCATAAATATGAATTATTTACCATGGAACAAATGAAACCATCACATGCATGTTCACTAGATTCACTGATATTGTGAATGGTTTGAAAAGTCTTAGAAAAGTTTATACTAACTCTGAGCTTGTTCGCAAAATTCTTAGGTCACTTTCAAGGACTTGGGAAGCCAAGGTGACAGCCATACAAGAAGCCAAAGATCTGAACATCCTACCATTAGAAGAGCTTCTTGGTTCGCTAATGACTCATGAGCTTCAAGTTAAACAACTGTCAATGAGGATGAGTCAAGAAAGAAGAAGACCATCACCCTCAAGGCTGCAAAAGTTGAAGATAGCAGCAGCGGTAATGAAGAGGATGATGATGATGAGACATCCCTCCTTGCAAGGAAATTCAAGAAGTTTATGCAAAGAAGGAGGCCCTTCCACAAGAAGAGATTTGTATCAAAAATGGAAGGAGAAAAGAAAAGGATAAGAAAAAGGACAAGGACAAAGAGAAAGAGCCCTTAGTATGTTATGAATATAAAAAGCCAGGGCATTTTAGATATGACTGTCCTTTACTTAAGAAGGCCTATAAGAAAAAGAAAAAGGCCTACATGGCAACTTGGACTGACAGTGAAGAGTCTTCTTCCGAAGAAGAAGAACAAAAAGAAGTTGCAAATGTTTGCTTCATGGCGGACGACAACGAAGAGGTAAGCACCGAAACCCCCGATGATGAATTTACTTTTGATGAAATGTTTGAAGCATTCAATGAATTGATGATTGATTTCAAGGCTTTGAAAAAGAAACACAAATCTTTGAAAACTGAAAACTTAAATTTAATTAAAGAGAAAATAAATTAAATCTAGTAGTTAAAGATTTAAAAGATAAAAAGGAAACACTTTTTAATGAAAAGAATGATTGTGTTCATAAGATTGATTTGATTAAATCTGAAAATAAAAATCTAATTAAAGAAAAAGAATCAATCTCTAATGAAAATGATTTTCTAAAGAAAGATGTTAAAAAGTATAAAGACATTGTTGAGAAATTTACTCTAAGCTCAACTAAACTAAATATGATTTTAGATAGTCAAAAACAGTTTTTGACAAAGCAGGTTTAGGGTATAACACATCTAGAAAACAAAAATCATTGAAAAATATTTTTGTAAAAGCTAACCAAAGTAATATTACTTGTTTTAAATGTAATCAAAAAGGACATAAATCTTTTGAGTGCAAAACAATAAGTAATAATGAAAAACTAAACTCTAAAGGAAAGAAAATTTGGGTTCCGAAAGGAACAATCTTTATTGCTACTAACCATGAAGGACCCAAGAAAGCTTGGGTACCTAAACATAAAGTTTAAATTATGTTGCAGGAATGTCTTGTAGCCAAAAGATCAAAGAAAAAAGTGGTACCTTGATAGTGGCTGCTCAAGACATATGACGGGTGACAAAGATGAATTCATCACCCTGGAAGAAAGAAAGGTGGAGTTGTTACGTTTGGCGATAATGGTAAAGGTCAAATTATGGGCCTTGGTAAAGTTCGTATAACTCCATCTACATTTATTGATAATGTACTTTATGTTAATGGTTTGAAGCATAATCTAATTAGTATAAGCCAATTATGTGATAAAAACTTTAATGTTTCATTTAAATCTTCAATATGCACTGTAACTAATTCTATTGATGATAGCATTGTATTTACTGGTTATAGACATGGCAATGTTTACTTGGTTGATCTAGAAAAATTTTCCTTGAGTGATCATTGCTTAATTGCTGACAATGCTAACATAAATGAAATTAGTTGGTTGTGGCATCGTAGATTAGGTCATGCAAGCACACACCTTATTTCAAAATTAATTAAAATGGATTTAGTTAAAGGCTTACCTAAACTAGTTTTTGAAAACAACAAAATATGTGATGCATGTCAATTTGGAAAACAAACTAGAAGTTCTTTCAAATCTAAAAATGTTGTTTCAACTTCTAGGGCATTAGAGCTACTTCACATGGACCTTTTTGGACCAACTAGAACCACAAGTCTAGGAGGAAAGAAATATGGTCTAGTGATTGTAGATGATTATTCTAGATATACTTGGGTAATGTTTTTAGCTCACAAAGATAAGACTTTCTCGATATTTCTGAAATTCTTCAAGAAAGTCACAAATGAGAAAAACACTACCATAGTATCTCTAAGAAGTGATCATGGAACAGAATTTGAAAATCACCTATTTGAAAGTTTCTGCACTGAAAATGGTATTAATCATAATTTTTCAGCCCCTAGGACTCCACAATAAAATGGTGTAGTTGAAAGGAAAAATAGGACTCTAGAAGACATGGCCCATACCATGCTATGCAAAAGTAACCTACCAAAGTACTTTTGGGCGGAAGCTATTAACACAGCATGCTACATCTTAAATCGAGCCCTAATAAGACCAATCTTAAAGAAAACACCTTATGAATTATAGAATGAAAGAAAACCCAATATAAAATACTTTCATACATTTGGATGTAAATGTTTTTATTCATAATAATGGTAAAAATAATTTAGGAAAATTTGATGCTAAATCTGATGAAGGAATCTTTTTAGGATATTCAACAACTAGTAAAGCTTATAGAGTATTTAACAAGAAAACCTTAGTAGTTGAAGAATCCATTCATATAGTTTTCGATGAGTCTTTAACATCTAGTTCTGAAAGCTTGATGATGAGGAAGATACAAACATAATTGAAAAAGATCTT
>UESW01004020.1:0-174684 GCA_900491605.1 Calamus simplicifolius
GCGGAATAATAAATAAAAATGCGCAAACCACACAATCACAGAAACACCAAGATTTACGTGGAAAATCCCTTCAAGATAAAGGAAAAAAAACCACGGGCAAGCCAGAGAAGAAGATCCACTATAAAATAATAAATATCCAAGTCTCAAAGTCCCTTGCCAGAACTTGAGAAACAATCACAAGAGAATAATAGGGATATAAGGATTACGTCACCGAAAAATACGGTCTCCTGCGTTACCTCCTTATTTTCTTCCCTTCTCTTCTTCTTCTTCTCTTGTTTTTCTTCTGCAGCACCTTCACGTGATTCCTGGAGTGGAAGTCCTCCCACGTAGTTAAGCACCAAGCAGCAGCCCTTCCTTCTCTTCCCCTAGCAATCCATGCTCCTAGAAAAAAGAAATACCTGCTACATGCTTCTCCTTTTTTTTCAGACGGCTGCTCCTTAAAAAAGAGAAAACCAAAAAAGGAAGGCGGCTACTCCTTTTATAAAAGAGAGAGAACAAACCCTGGTAAAAAAAGGAGTAGCGCTCCCTTTTGCCCTAATGGGCTGAATAGGTGGGCCATGGGCCCAACAACCTCCCCCTTCAGCCCATAAGGGAGGCTGTCTCATGCTTCCTTAGTGTGAAATCATGCCGACCAGCTGTCGGCATATCTCTTGCCTTTCTTTTGATAAGGTCTTTGTCAACATGTCTGCCCCATTTTCATCTGTGTGAATTTTCTGAAGCTGTAACTGCTTCTCTTCAAACACATTTCGAATCCAGTGGTATCTCACATCTATATGCTTTGACTTGAAATGAAAAGTTGGGTTCTTGCACAAGTGGATGGCGCTCTGGCTGTCACAATGTACCACATAATTTTTCTGTTTCAATCCCAATTCATGTAAGAATTCTTTCATCCACAGCATCTCCTTACAGACCTCGGTAGCAGCAATATATTCTGCCTCTGTGGTAGAGAGCTACACACCTTTGCAATCTGGATTGCCATGACACAGCTCCCCCTGCAAAAGTAAGTATGAAACCTGATGTGGACTTCCTTGTATCAATATCTCTCGCCATATCTGCATCTGTGTAACCAATCAGCACAGCTGGACCACCCCCAAAGCTTAAACAAACTTTGGAGCTTCCTCTGAGATATCTGAAGATCCACTTCACTGCTGCCCAATGCTCTTTCCCTGGATTTGCAAGAAATCTGCTAGCAACACCCACTGCATATGCGATGTCTGGCCTCGTACATACCATCGCGTACATCAAACTTCCGACTGCTGAAGCGTAAGGAACCTTCTTCATTTTCTCCTTCTCCTCATCACTTGAAGGACTTTGCTCTGAGCACAACCTGAAGTGACCTGCAAGAGGAGAACCAACTGGCTTTGCATTGATCATACTGAACCTATCCAATACCTTCTCAATGTACTTTTCCTGTGACAACCATATTTTCTTGATTCTTCTATCACGGAAATCTGCATACCCAGTATTTGCTTTGCTGGTCCCATATCCTTCATTTCAAATGAATTGCTCAGCTCCTTCTTCAACCTGTCAATCATAGACATATCTTTCCCAAGAATAAGCATGTCATCAACATAAAGTAGGAGTATGACAAAATCCTCACTAAACCATTTGATATACACACAATGATCTGAAGCCATTCTTTTGTATCCATTTTCAGCCATAAATGAATCAAATTTCTTGTACCACTGCCTTGGAGCTTGCTTCAGCCCATATAAGCTTTTTTTCAATCTGCAGACAAGATTTTCTTTACCTTTGACTTTGAAGCCTTCTGGTTGCTCCATATAGATTTCCTCCTCCAAATCACCATGAAGAAAAGCTGTCTTCACATCTAACTGCTCAACCTCCAAGTCTAGACTAGCAGCAATACCTAGAGCAACACGAATTGAAGACATTTTAACAACAGGAGAAAAAATCTCTTCAAAGTCAATACCTTTCTTTTGACCAAAGCCTTTCACAACCAATCTGGCCTTGTACTTTGGTTGAGAACAATGCTGTTGAGTCTTTAACCTGAAAACCCACTTGTTCTTTAAAGCCTTCCTTCCTCTTGGTAGTTCCACTAAATCATATGTGTGGTTCTTCTGTAAGGCATCCATTTCTTCCAGCATACCTACTAACCACTCCTTTTTCTGCTCACTTTCAACTGCCTCCTGGTAACATTCTGGTTCACCTGCATCAGTAAGCATTATATATTCATCTGTAGAATACCTTTTGGAAGGTTGACGTTGTCTGATAGATCTTCTCAGCTGAGGCTCTGTAGGAGGTTGCTCCTGATCTCCTTCCTGCTCAACATGTCCTACAGGTGAGTTAATACCTGCTCCTGCACTATTTTCTTGCACATCTCCCCTATCACCCTGATTTACTAGAGGAGTAACTGGATCACAGTCTGTTAATCCTCCTGCAGAAGACTTGACTGACACCTCCTTCTTGAAGTCTTGAAGGGTTTGATCTTCAAAAAATACCACATCTCTGCTTCTGAATACCTTCTGCTTTTCTGGATCCCAAAGTCTATAACCAAACTCATCATGTGAGTAACCAAGCAAAGCACATTCTTTTGTCTTACCATCCAGCTTGGACCTCTCAATGTCTGGAACATGTGCAAATGCACGACAACCAAACACTCTCAAGTGCTTATAAGAGACATCTTTTCCTGACCATACACGCTCTGCAACATCACCATCTAGAGCTGTACATGGTGACAAGTTTATTACATCAACCGCTGTCTTCAATGCCTCATCCCAAAATCTTTTAGGTAACTTGGACTGTGAAAGCATACATCTGATCTTTTCCATGATGGTGCGGTTCATTCTCTCTGCAATTGCATTATGCTGAGGAGTACCAGGAACTGTCATCTCATGTTGAATGCCATGTGATCTGCAATAATTATCAAATAACCCTGTGTACTCACCACCATTATCTGACCTTATACATTTCAGTTTCTTTCCTGTCTCTCTTTCAACTCTGGCATGAAACTCTTTGAAGACATTAATAACCTGATCTTTAGTCTTCAAACCATAGACCCAAACTTTTCTAGAAAAATCATCTATAAAAGTGACAAAATAAAGTGCACCACTGATGCCTGGAACATTAACTGATCCACTAGGAGTTTTTGTCCTCAGAGGACCACAAACATCTGTATAGATACGATCCAAAACATGCATTTTTCTAGATAAAGCAGGACTAGCAAAAGAAACTCTATGTTGCTTGCCAACCAAACAATCAACACATGGGTTCAGATGTACACCTTTGAAGTCTGGTAGAACTTCTTCCTTGGAAAGAACTTGCAGCCCCTTCTCACTCATGTGTCCCAGTCGTTTATGCCACAACTCCATGCTGAAGTCGTTCTCTGTAACATTCAACTGTTCACCATAAGCTTTAGCCTGCAACCTGTATAAAGTGTGACATTTCTTCCCACTGGCTACAACAAGTGAACCTTTACTGAGCTTCCATTGCCCTTTATGAAATCTGCTATCAAAATCTTCATCATCAAGTCTTCCAACTGAGATTAAATTTAGCCTCAAGTCAGCTACATGCCTTACATCCTTGAGCACCAACTTACAGCCAAGATTGGTCTTCATGTGGATGTCACCCATGCCAATGATGTCTGCTGTGCCTTGATTTCCCATCTTGACAACACCAAAATTTCCAGTCTTATATGTAGAAAAAAACTCCCTCCGTGGTGTAGCATGATAAGAAGCACCTGTGTCAATCACCCACTCATGATTCTGACACTCACATGAGAAGATACCATCAGAAGTAGACAAAATCAAATAATCATCACTCTGCACAGTAGCTGTGATATTCTCCTTTGACTCTGTATCCTCCACTTCTTTTCCCTTTTTCTTACTCTTCTTAGGCTTCTTACACTGATTCTTGTAGTGCCCTTTCTCACCACAGTTATAGCAAGTAATATCTTTTCTTGACCTTGATTTGCTTCTACCCTTGTATGAATTGTCTCTATTTCTAGACTTTGACCGTCCTCTATTCTCTGAGACAAGTGCCTGTGAATCAATCTGAGAAGTTGCTGAATTTTTCCTTCTTAACTCCTCATTCAACAAACTGCCTGTTACTTGACTCATGGTGATAACACCGTCTGGTGCAGAATTACTGAGGGAAACTACCAGTGTCTCCCAACTTTCTGGCAATGAACTGAGAAGTAACAATGCCTGCAACTCATCATCAAGAGACATTTTCATAGAGGATAACTGGTTATTAATACTCTGCATTTCATTCAAATGCTCAGCAATAGAAGCACCCTCTTTATATTTCAGATTCACTAGTTTTCTGATCAAGAAAGCCTTGTTGCCAGCTGTTTTTCTCTCATATAGACTTTCTAACTTTTTCCAAAGAGAGTTTGCAGAAGTCTCAGTGGAAACATGGTGAAAGACACTATCATCCAACCATTGCCGAATAAAACCGACTGCCTTCCGATCTAACATGATCCAAGCATCGTCTGTCACTGTAGCGGGCTTTGCTTTGACCCCTTCTAAAGGTCCATATAGATCCTTGCAATATAAGAGGTCCTCCATCCTTGGTTTCCATATCATCCAATTGTTTCCGTTCAGACTGATCATGCGGGAAACATTACCGGCCTCCATGCTCGCACACACAAAAAAAATTCACAGGCTCTGATACCAGTTGATGGGAAAGAATCCGTGTACGAGCAAATACTAGCAGACCGTAATACGCAGCGGAATAATAAATAAAAATGCGCAAACCACACAATCACAGAAACACCAAGATTTACGTGGAAAATCCCTTCAAGATAAAGGAAAAAAAACCACGGGCAAGCCAGAGAAGAAGATCCACTATAAAATAATAAATATCCAAGTCTCAAAGTCCCTTGCCAGAACTTGAGAAACAATCACAAGAGAATAATAGGGATATAAGGATTACATCACCGAAAAATACGGTCTCCTGCGTTACCTCCTTATTTTCTTCCCTTCTCTTCTTCTTCTTCTCTTGTTTTTCTTCTGCAGCACCTTCACGTGATTCCTGGAGTGGAAGTCCTCCCACGTAGTTAAGCACCAAGCAGCAGCCCTTCCTTCTCTTCCCCTAGCAATCCATGCTCCTAGAAAAAAGAAATACCTGCTACATGCTTCTCCTATTTTTTTTCCAGACGGCTGCTCCTTAAAAAAGAGAAAACCAAAAAAGGAAGGCGGCTACTCCTTTTATAAAAGTGAGAGAACAAATCCTAGTGAAAAAAGGAGTAGTGCTCCTTTTATCCTAATGGGCTGAATAGATGGGCTATGGGCCCAACAAAGGGAAGCGCCGTGACTTGGGTCAAGAAGTCTTCGTTGGGAATTAATCATTCCAAGAAGACGGCCGTGCTTAAAATTGAATTTTTGCTTGTAAATTAAGGGATGGTCGGGAATTAAGCATTCGAAGTGGACAGATGTGCCTAGAATTGAATTGGGTGGGGCCTTTCCCGTGAAAAATGCCTAGCGTTCACACGGGCTGTCTTTTCATACTTAATTTTTCTTTAAAATTAATTGAACCGATTGGTACCAGCAAAAATTCACGAGCAGCCAAAGGAGCCGCGGGATCAATATTTCCTCTGGCGAAACGAAGGAGAGAGGGACTGTTCTGGTGTCTGCTTTAAGAGACGTGCCCGAAAGTTCTTCTTCCCCGATCGCTGGCTTTCCGTGCCACCTTCCTTGATCCTTCCTCTCGGCTTCATGGACAACCATGGGTCTTTGTCTTGGCCATGTCCGATGGGCCCAAACAAGCTGGAATGACATGGCATCGCGCTCTTAACGGATGGTATGAGTGGGTAGCTCCATCTGTACCCCGACGTAGTTCAAGTTCCTGTACAATCGCTGGAGAAGGAAGAAGCTAGATGGCTGAATCACTCAATCATCGCTTGCAGTCTCTCTCCTTGGATTCCACCGAAGGTGATTATCCAGGAATTTCAACATGCGGGAATTCCAGGCAAAATCAAAGCTGTAACTCTGGCTCACCGGCACTTCTTGTTCCGGTTCTCTAACCCCCAAGCCTTGGAGACTACTCTCGAAAGATCCTGGGTGGCCAATGGTCAACCGCTTGCAGTTGCACAGTGGCAACCGGATTTTGTCCCGGCGGCGAGCTCAATCCTCCATGCCCTGCTCTGGATTCGTGTTCCCCAACTCCCGATCGAATACTGGACTGACGAGGTGCTATCTTCGATCCTCTCGGTCGCGGGGCAATTCTTGTTCTCTGATGCTTCAACCAGGGAAAGGAATCGGGGGGCTTCGCTCGAGCTTGTATCTGTGTAGACTTGAGCAAGCCCCTGAGGCCAGGAGCTAGGATTCGTGGAAACAGGGTACCGTTTTGGCAGCAGTTCTCGTATGAGAATCTGGACGGAATCTGCGGCTTGTGCTATGCTTTGCATTTTGATGGTGGCTGGGGCGGAGCAGGCTGCATCGTCCTCCTCATCCCCCTCTCCTGAACCAAGGTTTGGGCCTTGGATGGCTTCACTCAGGCGTCGGAAGCCTTCACAGGACCAGCAGTCGACGCCCAGGAAGATGCCTCTTGCTGGCAAGCCCGATCCCTCTTCCTCTACTTCTCCGGACAGTTGGACTACTCCGAGGAAAGTGGCGCAGAGGCAAGTTGGTCGGGTGCCCGCGAATCAGGGAGCTGAGACACTACACTCTCCTCCTATGCAGAAGGATCCAGCGTGCCGGTTTCCTTTGAGCGTGCCGGTTGTCACTGGAAGGGAGCAACTATTGGCTAATGCTAATCCTTTTGCTAGTTTGGGTTCAGATCAAAATGCAGAGAGTGAGATAGGGAGCCTGATGCCCAGTATGGAAGTTCAGATGGGTCAGTCTAAGAGGGCCCGGCCAGTTGAGCCACTTTTGCAGAGAGTGGTATCTAAGACCACTAAAGCGAAAGGGAAAGCCCCCCTTAGGGGAAAAGGAAGGCGCAAGACCTTTTCAAGTTTTCAGCATCTTCTGATTCCCTTCAGGGATCAGGTGGCCTTAATGGGCCGAGATCGAAGAAGTCCGTTGTAAGGACGGGCCTGCTCTGGGGAGTAGCTTAGGGCCCTCCTTGCCGACTCAGTTGGAGGGTTGATTCATGACACGTCAGTTTCCATCCTCAAGAAGGCCATACAGAGGGAGGATTCAGTGGTGGTCATGGACGTGTTGCATTCTGAGAGTCAGGGCACGGGGAGCTGCTGTGACATGGGGCTTGGGGCCCCCATTCTACTAGTGATCCGACAGCTTTGGAGGTGCCTAGGGACATGGATGAAGTCCCCCCCATACAAGTTTCTGAATGAAGATTCTTACCTGGAACGTGCGAGGTGCTCTGAAACCCTCGTTTCGATCCTCGTTTGGGAGATTATTGCAGCTTCATGCTTTTGACATCTGTGTCCTGTTGGAGACCCGTCTGTCTGGGGATAGTCTGGCTTGCCTCTGGAGACAGCTTTCCAGATCGTGGGCTTCTTATGTGTTGAGTCGGTTGGTCTCTGGTGGTATTCTGGTGCTTTGGAGACATGATAACATCATAGTTGACACTTTCCATGGCTGTGGTCAGCAAGTAGCTCTGGTTATATCTGAGGGGTCCTCTGCTCCTTGGTTCCTATCGGGCATCTATGCTAGCACTGACTTCAGGATGCGTGTCCTTTGGGCTGAGATTCTCTCTCTTCTTGATCAGGGTCTTCCCTCCCTCATTGCTGGTGACTTCAATTGCATTGTGGGGGCTGAGGAGAAAAGAGGGGGTAGACGGTTTGTTGGATCCCCGGACGTTGTAAGTTTAGATCCTTCATTTCTTCTGCTGAGCTCTTCGATTTGGGGTTCACCGGACCCCAACATACTTGGTGCAATAATCGTCAGGGTGCCGCTAGGGTGTGGGAAAGGCTGGACAGGGCCATGGCGACTTCTTCTTGGCTCCAGCTTTTTCCTTCTGTTACTGTTACTCATCTGCCCAAAATTGGCTCTGATCACTGCCCCATTCTTATTTTTACTTATCATTCTTTTCAGCAGAGTAGGCAGTTTAGATTCGAGAATTTTGGACTTTTATTCTTCTGCAGAACCACTATCTCTCAGGTTTGGCAATTACCTGTTAGAGGGAGTGCTTCCTATAGACTTTCTCGTCGGCCGATTATTGCCAGACGCAGACTCTCCATATGGAATAGAAGAGAGGTGGGGATATTGTTAGGTAAGTTGAGCAGGTCGAAGCTACTATCTCTACTTTGCTGCATTGAAGGAGGACCAGGAGGGGTTCCTCCTGGATTCTGATATATTGACTCTCAAGTCCAGCCTGGCTTTGCATCACTCTCTTATGCTACAGCAGGAGACTTTTTGAAGGCAAAGGTCCAAATCCAGTGGATTAAGGAGGAAGATCGCAACACTAGATTCTTTCATCATGCTACTTTGAAACGGCGTGCGATGAATCGTATCAGGCATTTAGTTGATGAGGAGGGTGATATTCAGGAGGATGTCCAGATGATCAGGATCAGCTTTTTCAGTTCTTTTAGTCCAGATGGACTAAGCATTCTGGTGTGGGCTTTCCTATTTTTCCTGTTCAGCCCCCCTATAGAGTCTCCATTGCTGAGAATGCTTGTCTTATTAGATCAGTCTCGGCGGAGGATATTCAATGAGCTTTATGGGATCTTAGACCTGACAAGAGATCATTTTGTCATATCGTAAAAATGAAAAGAAGAGGATGCTTAAATGCAAAATTGAGATGATTGAGTTTGTTAAGATGATAAGCTCCAGGATAAGAGATCATGGGTTTGAAACCCACTCTTCCCTAGAAGACATTTAATATTTTTATTAGACGTATCCTATGATTCCATGACCAGGAATCCTATGATCAAGGAGAAAATCACCGTCAAAATTTTATATTTTCTTTTTTCTCGTACCTTTGGATCATTCTCTTTAAAACAAACGCAACTTCAACCTCCGCCCTCTCCCATGCAAAAGGGTGGAGATCCGACCAAGCCTCTCCAATATCCGACCCTTCCTTAAAAATATAAAAAAAAAAAATTGCAAAGCTTGCCTAAGCCTTGTGATTCCCAAAAAATAAAAAAATAAAAAAATCTCATAGAAACCTTCCTGCTATTAGTTTTTTTTTAATCAAAAGTCTTACCTTCTTCATCAAAAAGACTTATCCTGCTATTAGTTTTTTTTAATCAAAAGTCTTACCTTCTTCGTCAAAAAGACTTATCCTATCTCTTCATTAGTAAGTCTACTACCCTCTCTAATGTTTAAACCAAATAGAACCTCGCTAAAGTCCCTTGCATCATCTAAAGTCCTTTCTTATGTCCTTTAATAAAAAAATAATTTTTATTTTATTTTTATTTAAAAAAGTATATAAATGAAAGGATAGTAGTATGTTCTATATTTTATTATTTTTATAAAAAATAAAAATACCATTGATGTGGCCGATGGTGCCACGTGGTCGATAACGGCAAAGTTGGCAGACGACGTGAGCGGAAGCTGGCGGGCACGCCTCTTCCAAGTCAGCCCCAGCAGCCCCGGCTCTTCCAAGTCGGCCCCCAGTGGCCCCGACTCTTCAAGTTGGCCCCAGCGGCTCAACTCTTTCAAGTTGGCCCCCGGCAGCTCCGACTCTTCCAAGTCACCCCCCAGTGGCTTCTGGCAGGTCCACCTACCGCCCAGCCTATGCCACCTGATACAGCCAGGCCCACCTACTATCTGATCCACGCAGCCTGACATAGCCAGGTCCACCAACTGCCAGGCCCATGCGCTCGATGGAACAGGGCCACCAACCAATTTCCATTCATATAATAGCCATTATCCCCACAGACATTCCTTTTCATGGAATTCCACGTGGCTGACTCCCATGCGGATACCCAAGGCCTATAAAATGGTAAAAGGACTCAATATCAAGGTACGTGAGCACAAGTATTCACACGCTCATACCCACATTCACTTAGACATTTTCACTCTCTGGGGAACACACCCCGAGCCATCGGGATCTTCCTTTCCTAGGGAGCTTCTTTATGTGACCTCGATCGCTGACTTGATCATCGGAGGGTCCTTGCCGGAGCTCCCTCTAGCAGTGGGACTTCTTGCAGGTTGCTCATTTCGAAGAGGGGTACATCAGCAGATGAAACTTCTCTTTCTGACGTCTAGCTCTAGTGATCGAGCGTCAACAGATTGGTGCGCCAGGAAGGGGGACACGAGCGGCAATGACACAAGTTCTACGATGCTTGTTTGTGAGTTTTCCTCTCCCTCTTCATCAACAATGGTGGTAACGCAAGCTCAGGATGCCTTTACTAGTTACCCTAGGGGGCACCTTCCATTGGCGGAGCAGTGGGAGGTCAACCTTCCCGCTGCCAACCCACCAGCTACCCTGTGCCACCTGTTGCTGCCACTCAAGCTGAGCAGTTGGCCGCACTCACTCAACAAGTCCAAACTCTCACCGCAATGATCCACGGACTCTGGGAGCAGCAGTCCGTGGCCACCCAGCATCAACCTGCTCTACCGCACCACCGCCTGCTGCGCTGGCCAGTCAGCAGTCTGCGAGAAAAAATCCTCTCGTCGAGAGGCTGGTTAGCATCGGGTTTTTCCTCGAGGGCACCGTAGGAGCCCCTCAAGATGTTACGCTTCCCCGCTCGCGGCCTAGGCAAATCCTTCCCGGAGCCCCGGCACCAGGAAGAGCCAAAGCGAAGGCACCACCTTCCGCAGTCTTCCTCTTCTTCCTCTTCATCATCTTCTGGGCCACCAAGGAAGATGTCAACCATTAATTGCCAAGCGGAGGAATGTATGGACAGTACCACCGACGGCTGGAGGAGCTTACCAGAAAAGTCAACAACCAGCAAGATGAGGAGTACGACACCCATCCTCCTTACACTCGCCAAATCCTGGACAGCACTTCCCCTCCAGATTCGACTCCCCCAACTGGATCGATACGATGGTACGATCGATCCTCTTGATCACTTCGAAAGCTATAAAGCTCTCATGCAAGTCCAAGGGGCTATGGATGCCCTCCTGTGTAAGGCTTTTCCTGCCACTCTACTGAAAGCCGCCCGCGCCTGGCACTCCCGCCTGTCCCCACAGCATCGATTCCTTCTGAGGGCTAGAAAGGGTATTATTAGCGCACTTTGACGCTTGCCGGAGGATCCCATGGGTCGCGGACAGCCTCTTCTCTGTGCATCAGAATGAAGGGGAGTCACTTTGGGACTTTGTGGCCTGGTTCAACTCAGCCGCCCTTGAAGTTTATCACCTGGACAACGTGGGGGTGACTCTGGCGCTGAAGCAGGGACTTCTTCCTTCCCGCTTCACCTTCTCTTTGGACAAGAAGCCACCCATCTCTTACTCTGACCTCCTCCTCCGTGCACAGAAGTATATCCATGCAGACGAGGCTGACTTCACCCGCCGGCAGTCGAGAGGGGGTCCAACTGGAGGTTCACCCATCCTAGCCAGGTGGATCCTCCCATCCTAAGAAGCCCGAGCAACCACACCGATCGAACAACAGGCATCGGTGCGTTGCCCCTTAGGAAAGCGAGCTCACGCCTCTTTTCGTCCCCCACTCTCACATTCTTATGGAGATCGAAGGCGAGCCATATCTTCAACGACCTCCTCCTATGAAGAAAGGCCTCCCCCGTGACAAAAGCTGCTACTGCCGTTTCCATCGAAACTATGGCCACGACACCGACAACTACTGTAGCTTGAAGCGTGCCATCGAGGAACTCATTCAGCGGGGTTACCTTGGGAAATATGTCCAGAAGGCGCCCCCGGTGGTATCGGCGCTCATGGGCCTCCACCTGCTTAGGCTGCTATCGACAATGCCCCGATGGAAAGGATGGTGGGAATGGTGTCTTGGAGAGTGGCCTCTTCATCTAAGCGGTCAAGGGGGAGCGGGGGTTTAGATGATGTAACCCCCAGCGGAGAGTCGGCCAGGGTAGAAAATGTAAACAATGAAGGCATCATTGTTTCGATGATGATCGCCAAGCACCCTATAAAAAGGATCCTGGTTGATAGTGGTAGTTCAGCTGACATCATTACTTACAATGCATTTGTTAGGATGGACTTGCCTCTTAACTCTCTTCGACCGATAGCGGCTCCCCTGGTCAGTTTTACGAGAGATTAGGTAAGAGTGGAAGGTGAAATCTCTTTGCTGATGATGGCCGGGACTCGTCATGTCAGAGCACAGTTATAATGAAGTTCTTGGTTGTTTGGATACCTTTGGTATATAACGCCATCCTTGGCTGACCCAGCCTCAACCTTCTCGACACGATCATCTCCATCAAGTGCTTGCTTGTGCAGTTCCCCACTAGCAACGGAGTCAGCAAATGCAAGGAGAGACCAGTTCGGTCTTACCCTGCTATCATGCAGCTTCAAGTCCCCAAGGGGTCGAGTTGACTTCGAAGGTTCCAGACCTCAGAGAATCCAGTAAAGGGGAAGAGCCGACTAGCGGCTACTGACCTTTCCACTAGGGGATGATCCAGCGAGGACAGTGCGAGTCAGTGGACTCCTCCCTCTAGAAGACCGTGACCGCATCTTAGCTTTTCTGTGGGCCAACTCAGACATCTTCATCTAATCGGCATCCAAATGCCCGGCATTCCACCATAGGTGATCACCCACAAGGTCAACATTGACCCAAAGTACCATCCGATCCGCCAAAGGAAGAGAAGTTTTGCTCCCAAGCGGCAGAGAGCCATTGACGAGGAGGTTAACAAGCTGCTTGTTGTCGGCCATATTTGGGAAGCACACTACCCGAGCTGGTTAGCCAATGTAGTCATGGTCTGAAAAAAGAATGGGAGTTGGAGAATCTGAATCGACTTCACCGACTTCAACAAGGCATGTCCGAAGGATAGCTTCCCCTTGCCTTGGATTGATTAGCTGATGGACTCAACATCCGGCCACGAGCTTCTTAGCTTCATGGATGCCTTATCAGGGTACAACCAGATAAAAATGGATCCAGATGATGAGGAGCACACCTCTTCATGACCAAGAAGGGCATCTACTGCTAAAGGTAATGCCTTTCGGCCTCAAGAATGCGGGAGCAACTTACCAAAGGTTAATGAACAAAGTCTTTCGAGACCAGTTGGGTCAGAATATGGAGGTCTACATGGACGATATTTGACAAAGAGCATCCATGCTCTCGACCATGTTTCTGACCTGGAGGAAACCTTCAATAATCTCGCTGCTACAAAGTCAAGCTGAACCCAAAGAAATGTGCTTCAGGGTCACAGCGGGCAAATTTTTGGGCTTTATGGTAACTCAGCGAGGAATCGAGGTAAACCCCAAGAAGATCAGTGCCAACTTTGACATGAGGCCACCGACCAACAATAAAGAGGTGCAGCGGCTCACTAGAAGGGTGGTAGTCCTAAACCATTTCCTTTCCAAATCAGCTGAAAGGTGCGTACCTTTCTTTAAAGCTATGCGCAAGGTAAATGGGTTCGAGTGAACAAATGATTGCCAGAAAGCTTTCGAAGGATTGAAGGCATTTCTATCTTCCTTGCCACTCCTGTCGAAGTCGAAGGATGGGGAGAGTCTTTTCCTTTACCTTGTCGCCTCTTCAGAAGCTGTCAGCTCCGTCCTGGTGTGCCTCGACATCGACGAAACCGAGAAGCCTATCTTATGTGAGCAAGGTACTCCACAATGCTAAGGTCAGATTCTCCAGGACGGAGAAGATTATTTTTGCTCTGATTGTCTCCGCCTAGCATCTCCGTCCATACTTCCAGGCTCACCCTATTATGGTGCTCACGGACCAACCCTTAGAGCCATCCTGGCTCGTCCTAACACCTTAGGCCAGCTTGCCAAATGGGCGATCAAGCTAGGAGAATTTGACCTCTCATTCCAGGCAAGGCCAGCTCTAAAATACCAAGTCCTGGCTAATTTCTTGGTCGAGTACACTTGGACAGAGGAGCAAGCAAAAGAAACTCCTATGGAACAACCCCACGCTGAGCTTGATGATGTAGGGAAATTTTGGATCCTCCACGTGGACAATGCCTCAAACTCCCAAGGGAGTGGTGCTGGCCTCATCCTCGCGGGTCCGAGGGCGAGAAGGTGGAGTATGCCCTTCGACTCCTCTTCAAAGCTACAAACAACCAGGCTAAGTATGAATCCCTATTGGCCAGGGTGAGACTCATCCAGGAGCTTCGGGTAAAACGTCTCAGGGCCTTCACCGATTCCCAACTTGTCTCCGAGCAAATCAACGGAGAGTACGAGGCACGGGACCCGCCATGGCTCGATACCTGGATAAGGTCCGACTCCTAGTCTCTTCATTGGCCTACTTTAGTATCAGCTACATCCCTTGGAGCTAGAACGCTAAGGCCGACACTCTTTCCCGGCTGGCCACCTCGATCGGCGATGTCACAGGGGATGCCTACATCGAGCACCTGGAAAGGCCCAGCATTGAGGATAAAGAGGAGGTCCTCCCGCTGGCCCAAGAGCTGACTTGGATGGACGCCTACATCCGTTACCTTACGGATGGCACCCTCCCAGCTAACTATGAAGAAGCCAGACTGCTCAAGTGGAGAGCCTCCAAGTTCACTCTTCTGGATGGACATCTTTACAGAAGGTCGTTCTTCTACCCCCTTTTCAAATGCGTCGGACTTGCAGATGCCGACTACATCCTCAGAAAAATCTATGAAGGTATCTGTGGAAATCACCTGGGGGGCAGATCGCTAGCCCAAAAGGCCATCCGTCAAGGCTACTTCTGGCTCACCATGAAGGAAGATGCTGCCAAGCTAGTTCAAAAATGCGACGGCTGCTAGCAGCACGCATATTCAGCATCAGCCATCTGTCCCATTGAGTCCGCTCTCAGCCCCATGGCCCTTCATCAGTGGGAGATGGATATCCTTGGACCGTTTCCCCCGGCATCAAGCTAGTGGAAGTTCTTACTCATCGCCATCGACTACTTCACCAAATGGGTTGAGGTCGAGGCGCTGGCCAAGATTACCAAGAACAAAGTTAAGGCCTTCTTCTGGAAATTCATCATATGTCATTTCGGCTTGCCTCATACCATCATCACCGATAACGGCCAATAGTTCGACAACATTACATTTAAGACTTTCTGTGCTGAGTTGAACATCTGCCACCGGTTTACCTCCGTCGGCCACCCGTAGGCTAATGGGGAGGCTGAGGTCATGAATCGCACCATCCTCCGGGGACTCAAAACTCGACTGGGTTGATCCAAAGACTGGTGGGTGGAGGAGCTTCCCAGCATGCTGTGGGCGTATCATACGACTCCAAGGGCTCCGATGGGTGAGACCCCCTTTAGTCTCATCTTTGGATCGAAGTGGTCATCCCCGTCGAAATTGGCTTGCCGAGTCCTCAGATAGAGTCCTACAATGAAGAAGACAACCCCACACTATTGAGAGCCAACCTCGATTTTATCGATGAGGTGCACGATCGAGCGCGAATCCAGATGGCAACCTTTCGCCAGCGAGCGGCCAAATACTACAACGCTCGGGTGCATCCCAAGTTGTTCTATCCCGGAGATCCAGTCCTCAGGAAGGCCGAGGTATACAAACCAACGGAGGAGGGCAAGCTATCTCCTAACTAGGAAGGTCCCTACTGCATTACCGAGGCACTTCATTGGAGGACATACCGGATCGAAGAGCTCAGTGAGTGACCCATCCCACGTACTTGGAACGCGGATAACCTTCGCCAATACTATCAATAATGTATCCCCTACATGGTTGGCAATAAAGGATTTCCTAGACTCTACACCCGGCTCACCTCCGAATCTAAGAACTTGTTTTCTAAAGGAGCTTGTCAGCATCGCGGCTAACAGGACACCACTCAGTCCGGCTAGGAGACGCCCCCTAACAACTCCGTACCCGATCGAGTCGCCCCTCGGACTGGCACACAAACCTTGAGGCAGTTCTAAAGGAGCTCATCGGCATCGTGGCTAACGGAAAACCACTCGGTTTGGATAGGAGATGCCCTCGAGTCGATTCAAGTCCCTCACAGCTCCGTACCCGATTGAGCCGCCCCTCGGGCTGGCACACAAACCCTCGAGGCTGTTCTAAAGGAGCTTATCGGCATTGCAGCTAACAGGACACCACTCGGTTTGGCTAGGAGATGCCCCTGAGTCAGTTCAAGTCCCTAACAGCTTCATACCCGATCGAGTCACCCCTCGGGCTGACACAAAAACCCCCGAGGCTGTTCTAATGGAGCTCGTTGGCTTTGCGGCTAATGGGACACACTTGGTCCGACTACGAGATGCCCCCGAGTCGGTTCAAGTCCCTAACAGCTCATACCCGATCAAGTCACCCCTCGAGCTAGCACACAAACCCCGAGGCAGTTCTAAAGGAGCTTGTCGGCATCGCGGCTAATGGGACACTACTCTGTCCGGCTAGGAGATGCACCCGAGTTGGTTCAAGTCCCCAACAGCTCCGTACTCGATCGAGTCACCCCTTGGGCTGGCACACAAACCCCCGAGATGGTTCTAAAGGAGCTCGTTCATCGCGGCTAACGGAACACCACTCGGTCCGGCTATAAGATGCCTCCGAGTCGTTCAAGTCTCTAACAGCTCCGTACCGATCGAGTCACCCCTCGGGCTGGCACACAAACCTTAGAGGTGGTTCTAAAGGAGCTCGTCAACATCGCGGCTAACGGGACACCACTCAGTCCGACTAAGAGATGCCCCGAGTCGATTCAAGTCCCTAACAGCTCCATACCCGATCGAGTCATCTCTCGGGCTGGCACAGAAACCCCTAAGGCGGTTCTAAAGGAGCTCGTCGGCATTGCGACTAACGGGACACCACTCGGTCCGGGTAGGAGATGCCCCTGGGTCAGTTCAAGTCCCTAACAACTCCATACCTGATCGAGTCACCCCTCGGGCTAGCACACAAACCCCCAAGGCGGTTCTAAAGGAGCTCGTCGGCATCACGGCTAACGGGACACCACTCGGTCCGGCTAGGAGACACTCCGAGTTAGTTCAAGTTCCTAACAGCTCTGTACCTGATCGAGTCGCCCCTTGGGCTGGCACACAAACCCCCGAGGTGGTTCTAAAGAAGCTCGTCGGCATCGCGGCTAATGGGATACCACTCGGTTCGGCTAGGAGATGCCTCCAAGTCGGTTCAAGTCCGTAACAGCTCCGTACCCAATCGAGTCGCCCCTTGGGCTGGCACACAAACCCCCGAGGCAGTTCTAAAGGAGTTCATCGGCATTGTGGCTAACGAACACCACTCGATCCGGCTAGGAGATGCCCACGAGTCGGATCAAGTCCCTAACAGCTCCATACCCGATCGAGTCGCCCCTCGGCTGGCACACAAACCCCGAGGCGGTTCTAAAGGAGCTCGTTGGCATCATGGCTAATAGGACACCACTCGATCCGGCTAGGAGATGCCCCCGAGTCAGTTCAAGTCCCTAATAGCTTCGTACCCAATCGAGTCACCCCTTGGGCTGGCACACAAACCCCCGAGCAGTTCTAAAGGATTCGTCGGCATCGTGGCTAATGGGATACTACTCGATCCAGCTAGGAGACGCCCCTAGTCGGTTCAAGTTCCTAACAGCTCCATACCCAATCGAGTCGCCCCTCGAGCTAGCACACAAACCCCAAAGGTAGTTCTAAAGGAGGTCATCGGCATCGTGGCTAACGGGACACCACTCGGTCCAGCTAGGAGACGCCCCTGAGTCGGTTCAAGTCCCTAATAGCTTCGTACCCGATCAAGTCGCCCCTTGGGTTGGCACACAAACCCCCGAGGTAGTTCTAAAGAAGCTCGCGGCTAACGGGACATCACTCGGTCCGGCTAGGAGACGCCCCCAAGTCGGTTCAAGTCCCTAACAGCCTCGTGCCCTACCGAGTCGCCTCTTGTGCCGGCACACAAACCCCCATGGCGATTCAAAACTAGTAGTCTCGTACTCATTGACGTCATTTCTCGGGTTAGTTTACAAGCCCCTAAGGCGGTCCTAAAAGGCCCCCTAGGCGCGTTCAGATCTTCTTCGGCTAGCAGTGACCCACTATGTCCACCCAGCCGGGCGCTGAAGAGCAAGGGACTTAGCTAGCGATGCAGGCCCCTGTGGGCTCGGTTTGGACTGCAAGGATAGCAGTGGCCATTTCCTACCGAGCTAAGTATCCGAATTACGTTGCCACTACATATGCGCGGAGCAGTTGTGAAGAATGAGAAAAAACTCTTTAAGCAAAATACTTTCCTTTTCATTGGTATCTTTGGTAATTACAAAGTCCGACTTGAAGTCGGTTACAAAAAGAAAAGGAAAATGATACAAAAGAGTTCCTAATCTAGGGTCCGCCAGGCCCCGACTCTCCGCCGGCCACGTCCCCGTCCGACCCTTCGTCGTCCAGGTCCCGGGCTAGATGGCTTCAAGATCGAAGTTACTAATTCCAAAGACCTTGGACACCTTCGCCTTCATTGGTTGAAGCCTTGTGCATAAGCGTCGATGCTGGCCTCAGTCACTTCCTGCTCAAACTCTGGCGACCCTCGAAACTCAGCGATGGCATTTTGAGCTCGGGCCTTGGCTTCCCGACTCGTGCTTCAGCTCTCCAGGCCCGGCTCTCAGCCTCTTCAGCTCGGGCCCTGGCATCCCAGGCTTGGGCCACAGCTTCGGCCCGCCTTTGTTCTACCTCGCATGCCATGATCTCAGCTGTGGCGGCCCTCCCCAAAGCATCCTGAGTCTCGACTGCCGCCACATTCCCGGTCCTTGGCATCCTTAAGCTGGCGGGCCATCTCCTCCATCCTCTCTTCGGCCGACTCTAGCCTGGCCAAGACTACATCCAGCTTGGCCTCGGATGCAAAGGCTTGGCCGTGCTCAATCGCCGCCTTGCTCTCTGCCTCCTTGAACCGGGCCTACCACTCGTCCCGATCGACTTTGGCTGCGAGGAGTTTGCCACCCAAGTCATTCTCCCGGGCCTTGGCCTCCTTCAGTTTTCGGATGAACTTTTCGGTTAGTTCATTGCATCGACCCTGAAACTTCTCCACCCTCTCCTGGAAGTGTACGGCCAAGTCGCACATCCGAATCATTGAGTCGCGGAGGGCGAGGACTCCATTGGCTATCTACACAAATCAACTCATCAACTATGTGTCATATCAAGTAAGCGTGAAAGAAAATGTAAACGAAAGTTACCTGGAGCACCAACACGTAAGTCATATCGAGACCTTGGCGACGGTCTGTTGATGCAGCTGCGCAGAATGGCAGTAGCTACAACCTCCCCAGCAGGCGCTTTGCCTACCCGGCGTCCTCCATGGAAGAAAGCCTCGGCACCAGCTGTGGGGGTCGCCCCGGTGGCTTCCTGACCGCCCGCCTGATTGTGGAATGTGTGGTTGGCAGGCGGCGAGTCCTCCAGCTCGGCCCCGCCTTTGCCTGTCGGCTCTGCCTCGGCATCTCCCGCCGTTGTCGTCGCCCCCCCTCTCCGGCCGTCAGGGGGTCTCTTCCGTCTCCAGCTCAGGAGGAGCCAGAAGTCCGCCCTCATTTCCTACCTGCTCCGCCTCGACAGGCTCCGTGGTGGTGGAGGTCCTGGCCTCGGGATCCAACTCCACTACCGTCGGCTCATCGGTGGTCGGGGCCTCTCCCTCGGCATCAATAGGTGGGCCGGCTGGCCCCCCTCCTCTGCTCCCACATCGGCCAAATCAGGAGCCGCTCCACCCACCGGCGCCTCTTCTGGTGTCCGCCTACTCGGCTCCTCCGCGGAAGCCGCCATGCTATTGAAGGCACATTTGTAGGAATCTCTGAGGCCTGGGCCGACTCGACTTGGGCCTTGCTTCATTCCCTCTTCGCCGGCCTCACCTCCTTGCCAGCCTCCTGCCTTCTTTTGCATAAGGCCGCCTTCAGCTTCTCGACGGACACCTTCATCACTGCACAGAATCAACAGTCAGTAAAAGAAAGCATCAAGCTGGGGACGAGAAGGATGGGTCCCGCGCTCACCAACCGTCGGAGCCAGCTTGGCCTCATAGAGATTCTCCTCAGCTAGTAACTCTTTGTAGGAGGAGATCTCGGAGACGTCAAGCGGTCGAAGAGCTCTTGAGCCCTCTCGTCCATAGCAGAATTTTTGTTAGGGCCGACATCGGGTTCTCTCCAATCTTCCCTTACTACTTCCACGTGGGCATACAAAAAGCGAGACTTCTATCCCTTGACCTTGGAGGGGAGACGAAGGGACAGGGCCCGGCTTGGCCTGGAAGTGAAAACCCACCACGCATCCTCGCTGTGGTGGCAAAGCTTGTAGAGGGCTTAGAATAAAGAAAGCCTAGCCTCCGAGCCCTAAAAAAAGCTAAGGATGACGAACGCGCAAATGATCCGAATTGAGTTCGGAGTCAACTGCGCAGGAACTAACCTATATCTATCCAGTAGATTTAAAAAGAAAGGATTGAAGGGAAGGCGTAGTCCGCACCTGAAAAACTCTCGTATAGAACAACCCGATTGGGTAGGTCAGAGGTTACTCTGTCCTCGGGTCCTGGCATGAACAACCAGATGAAGCTAGGGACCCTGTACCTACTCCTAAGGCCTTCTATCTCCTCGAAGGTCATGGTGGAAGCCACCCCCGCCGGCTCTGCCAATTGGAGCTGGCTGCTGGAGGAGGGGCCGAATGAGCGAGCATGGAGGATCTGCCCTAACCGGAGACTCTCGAGGGGATGGCTGAGCACTGGGCCATCCAGCGGTCGCAGATGGTGATTCCTCTGACTGGCCGAGGCATACGGCAAACCAGAGGGGCATTATCCTCGTCATCGAAAGAGCGAGGGGAGCTCACCATAGGTCTCTTACCTTCCCTAATGGTACGATGATCCATGGGCTTTAAGGAAGGAAACAAAAAGGGGAACTGACCCGGTGTTAAGGAGGAAGATGAAGACTGAAGGTTTCGGGCTTCAAGGACTCAGAGCTCAGAGGAGGAAAAATAGCGAAGAAGACAGTGATAGCATAAAGGCTTCCATCGGGCGCGAGGGACGGTTTTATACCATGATTTTGAATCGCCTCGCCCGATGCCTCGCCATGTGGACTGCTGCCATTGCACAAAATGCCAAGCTGTCAACGATCCCACCAGCTCTCGGTGTGCAACGCCTCGATTCTGCCCAGAAAGCGGGATTTCTGGCCAATGATAGACATGGAAGTGAAAGTAATGATGGCGCCCGTCTTTTTCCCATCCCTCGAGAAGCACTCTCTCGGTGCACTCGGTGCTGACGTCATCCATCACTTTTTCACTTGATTACAGATTTTCGAAGCGACGTCGCTTCGGAAGAACGCGCCGCACTTCCAGCAATTAAAGGCACATGAGAGCTAGCAATTATTTCTAATTTTTGCGCTCCTTTCGCCCAAGGGTCAGCAGACGCGTGGCCCCTCGCACTCAGGAGTGTGGGGGCATCTAATGTGGCCGGTGGTGCCACATGGTCAATAATGGCAAAGTTGACAGACGACGTGAGCGAAAGCTGGCAGACGCGGCTCTTCCAAGTCGGCCCCGACTCTTCCAGGTCGGCCCCCAGCGGCCTCGACTCTTTCAAGTCGGCCCCAACGGCTTCTGGCAGGTCCACCTACCGCCCAGCCTGCGCCACCTGACATAGCCAGGCCCATCTACCATCTGACCTGCCAGCCTGACATAGCCAGGCCACCTACCGTCTGACCCACGCTATTGATGGGACCAGGCCTACCAATCGCCAGCCTATGCGCTCGATGGAACAGGGCTCACCAACCAGTTTTCATTCACGTAATAGCCATTATCTCCGCAGACATTTTTCACGGAATTCCATATGGCTGACTCCCAATACTCAAGGCCTATAAAACGGTAAGAGGACTCAATATCAAGGTACGTGAGCACACAAGTATTCATACGCTCATACCCACATTCATTTAGACATTTTCATTCTTTGGGAAAGACACCTCGAACCATCGGGATCTTTCTTTCCTAGGGAGCTTCTTTCCTGTGACCTCAATCGCTGATTTGACCATCGAGGGTCCTTGCAGGAGCTCCTTCCGGCAGTGAGACTTCTTGCAGGCCGCTCATTCCGAAGAGGGCTACATCAGTAGATGGAACTTCTCTCTCCAACGTCTAGCTCTAGTGATCGAGAGTCAACAACTATTGCCAAATAATTTTTTTTATTAATTTGTATGGATCTCTCTAAACGAATAATTGGCATTATTTTGCGCAAACAATTTGATCGGGACCTATCTGGCCTGTGACGGTTTGGTCCTCGCACAAGATAGGACCCGGTATTATGGCAGATTTTGTCGCTGTAGCTGAGCTGCATGAAAGAAAAAATGGAGGCCTGATCGCATCAGGGCGCGTCAAGACCAATTGACCGAGCAACATCCTTTTAAAATTAAAGAAATAATATCTCCTCAAGGGTGTTGACAACTCCGATGACGTCTCCTACAACAATGAAGCGGTGGGGGACCATCTTACCTATTGAAAAGATAGCCATAAGGGTTTTTTTTTTTTTTTTCATCTCTCTCTCTCTCTCTCTCAGCCTCAATTGGACCGGAGCAAGGTCACGAAGAAGGCTAATCCTCTTTCGGAAAAAGCATAGATTTTTTGTAATATATCCATCCCAATACATAAAACAAAACTAAAGTTTCATAAAAATTTTAGAATAAATTCATGTTCATGATATTCCTCATCAAATTAAATTTTCATCACATCTTGAATCATCCAAATTAGAGGTCATATAAAAAATTATAAATAATTTAATAAATATATCTTAATCTTAATGATCTTATAAAAAATTATGAAAAAATCAGCTCATAATTTACGAAAAACTTTTTTATATTTTTATTTGATTTTTTATTTTTCTCCATAAAAAATCATATTATGTGAGTTAGAATCGAGTAAGAGCTAGAAATTTATTTTTATATATTTATTTTATATTTTTATAGTTTTCTTTAAAAATTGATATTCTAATGAAAATAATAAATTAATTAACTTTCAAAATTTTGAGAGGTAGAAAACCTATAGGCTTTAAGATAACTCTCCATCAATAAAATTTAATTGAAATCTTTTGATATAAAAAAAAGTAATCTAAAGATGATGCTTCACTTTTATGAAATTTAAAGTTTAATAACCTTCAATCTTAGCAAGGAACAAAATTAAAAGATTAGTCATTTGTCTGTAATTATGAGTAATTTCATCAAAAAGATTATATGTACCTCTATTTTTAATTTTTTATTATATGCACATATTTTNAATAAAGAAAGCCTATCCTCTGAGCCCTAGAAAAAAGCTAAGGATGATGAACGCGCAAATGATCCGAATTGAGTTCGGAGTCAACTGCGCAGGAACTAACCTATATCTATCTAGCAAATTTAAAAAGAAAGGATGGAAGGGAAGGCGCAGTCCGCACCTGAAGAACTCCTCGTATAGAGCAACCCGATTGGGTAGGTCAGAGGTTACTCTGTCCTCGGGTCCTGGCATGAACAACCGGATGAAGCTAGGGACCCTGTACCTACTCCTAAGGCCTTCTATCTCCTCGAAGGTCATGGTGGAAGCCACCCCCGCCGGCCCTGCCAAATTGGAGCTGGCTACCGGAGGAGGGGCCGGATGAGCAGAGGGTGAAGGATCTGCCCTAACCAGAGACTCTCGAGGGGATGGCTGAGCACTAGCCGCCATGCGGTCACGGATGGTGATTCCTCTGACCGGCCAGGGCACGCAGCAGACCAGAGGGGCATTATCATCATCATCGGAAGAGCGAGGGGAGCTCACCATAGGTCTCTTACCTTCCCTAATGGCAAAACGATCCATGGGTTTTAAGGAAGGAAACAAAAAGGGGGAACTGACCTGGTGTTAAGGAGGAAGACGAAGACTACAGGTTTCAGGCTTCAAGGACTCAGAGCTCAGAGGAGGAAGAACAGCGAAGAAGACAGTGATAGCATAAAGGCTTCCATCGGGCACGAGGGACAGTTTTATACCATGATTTTGAATCGCCTCACCCGATGCCTCGCCATGTGGACTTCTGCCATTGCACAAAATGCCCAGCTGTCAACGATCCCGCCAGCTCTCAGTGTGCAACGCCTCGATTCTGCCTAGAAAGCAGGATTTCCGACCAATGATAGGACATGGAAGCGAGAAAGTAATGATGGCGCCCATCTTTTTCTCATCCCTCGAGAAGCACTCTCTCGGTGCACTCGGTGCTGACATCATCCCTCACTTTTTCACTTGATTATGGAAGATTTTCGAAGCGACATCGCCTCGGGAGAACACGCCGCACTTCCAGCAATTAAAGGCGCGCGAGAGCTAGCAATTATTTTTAATTTTTGCGCTCCTTTTGCCCAAGGGTCAGCAGACACGTGGCCCCTTGCACTCAGGAGCGGGGAGGCATCTGATGTGGCCGATGGTGCCACGTAATCAATAATGGCAAAGTTGGCAGATGGCATGAGCAAAAGCTGGTGGACGCGGCTCTTCCAAGTCGGCCCTAGCGACCTCGGCTCTTCCAAGTCAGCCCCGACTCTTTCAAGTCGGCCCCCAGCGGCTTCTGGCAGGTCCACCTACCATCCAGCCTGCACCATTGATACAACCAGATCCACCTACCATCTAACCCATGCAACCTGATACAACCATGCCCACCTACCGTCTGACCCACGCTGTTGATGGGACCTGGCCCATCAACCGCCAAGCCCATGCGCTCGATGGGACAGGGCCCACAACCAGTTTTCATTCACATAATAGCCATTATCACCGCAGACATTCATTTTCATGGAATTCCACGTGGCTAACTCCCATGCGGATACTCAAGGCCTATAAAACGTAAGAGGACTCAATATCAAGGTACATGAGCACAAGTATTCACACGCTCATACCCACATTCACTTAGACATTTTCACTCTCTAGGGAAGATACCTCGAACCATCGGGATCTTTCTTTCCTAGGAAGTTTCTTTCCTATGATCTCGATCGCTGATTTGACCATCGAAGGGTCCTTGCCGAAGCTTCTTTCGGCAGTGGGACTTCTTGCAGGCCGCTCATTCCGAAGAAGGCTACATCAGCAGACGAAATTCTCTCTCCGATGTCTAGCTCTAGTGATCCAACGTCAACAACCATTGCCAAATAATTTTTTGTATTAATTTGTATCGATCTCTCTAAACGAATAATTGGCATTATTTTGCACAAAAAATTTGATCGGAACCTATCGGGCCTGTGATGGTTTGGTCCTCGCACAAGATAGGACCCGGTATTATGGCAGATTTTTGTCGCTGTAGCTGAGCTGCATGAAAGAAAAAATGGAGGCCTGATCGCAACAAGGCGCGTCAAGACCAACTGACCGAGCAACATCCTTTCAAAATTAAAGAAATAATATCTCCGCAAAGGTATTGACCACTCCGATGACATCTCCTGCAACAATGAAGCGGTGGGTGACCATCTTACCTATTGAAAAGACAGCCATAAGGGTTTTTTCTTTTTTTTCTTTTTCTCTCTCTCTCTCTCTCTCTCTCTCGGCCTCAATTGGACCCGAAGCAAGGTCATGAAGAAGGCTAATCCTTTCGGAAAGAGCATGAATTTTTGTAATATATCATCTCAATATACATAAAACAAAACTAAAGTTTCATAAAAATTTTAGAATAAATTCATGTTCATGATATTCCACATCAAATTAAATGTTCATCACCTTGAATCATCCAAATTAGAGGTCATATAAAAAAAATTATAAACAATTTAATAAATATATCTTAATCTTAATGATCTTATAAAAAAATATGAAAAATCAGCTATAATTTAAGGAAAACTTTTTCACATTTTTATTTGATTTTTTTATTTTTCTCCCATAAAAAATCAGATTATGTGAGTTAGAATCGAGTAAGAGCTAGAAATTTATTTTTATATTTATTTTATATTTATTTCTATAGTTTTCTTTAAAAATTGATATTCTAATGAAAATAATAAATTAATTAACTTTCAAATTTGAGGTGTAGAAAACCTATAGGCTTTAGGAGAACTCTCCATCAATAGAATTTAATTGAAATCTTTTGATATCAAAAAAAGTAATCTAAAGATGATGCTTCACTTCTATGAAATTTGAAGTTTAATAACCTTCAATCTTAGAAAGGAACAAAATTAAAAGATTAGTCATTTGCCTGAAATTATGAGCAATTTCATTAAAAAGATTATAGGTACCTCTATTTTTATTTTTTATTATTATATGCACATGTTTTATTAAAAATTCATGTTTAGCATTATTTATTTAACAATAATAAATGAAAGGATATAAATATAAATGAAAGGATAGGTCACCGCACATGCAAAAAAAAATACAAAAATATCATTACCAAATATTTTTTTAATTAATTTGTATGGATTTCTCTAAACGAATGATTGGCATTGTTTTGCATTGAAAACCTGATCAGGACCTATATGGCATGGGACGATTAGGTCCCCGCACATGGTAAGACCCGGTATTCTAATAGACTTTTGTCGTTGTAGCTAAGCAATGTGAAAGAATAAAATGGAGGCCTGATCATAACAGGGTGCATCAAGACTAAGAAAAATTCTTTCTGCATGCGCGGGATGCAGAAAGAGGTGCAATGTGCATGCATGTGACCACGTGCATAATGCGAATAAAACAGAAATATTTTTAGCACATGTGCTAGTGAATCAATCATCGCGCACAATACGCGCTTTGTGCATCGTGCGCGATGTACAAAGACATCCTACCACAATAAAGTGGTGGAGGACTATCTTACCTTGTAGAAAAGTCAGCCATAAGTTTTTTTTTCTTCTCTCTCTCTCTCTCTCTCTCTCAGCCTCAATTTCTTTTGACTGATGCAGGGAAGATTCATACACCATTGGACCGAAGCAAGGTCATGAAGAAGGCTAATACTCTTTTGGAAAGTGCGTGGATTTTTGTAATATATCCATCTCAATATACATAAAACAAAAATAAAGTTTCATAAAAAATTTAGGATAAATTCACATTCATGATATTTCACATCAAGTTAAATTTTCATCACATCTTAAATCATCCAAATTGGATATCGTATAAAGAAATTATAAGTAATTTAATTAACATATCTTAATCTTAATGATCTTATAGAAAATTATAAAAAAAATAATTTAAGGATAACTTTGGGGTTGATTAAAATCATCTCAAATAACATTGTTTGACCAATTTAGTGTCAACTAGTTATATTGATAGATCAATTTAAGTCTTGGGTTCAATTAGTGGATCCAATTGCTAACAATTATATTATATTCAATCTTTGGACTCTGCTAGAAGGATTGATCGCTAATGATCGGATCAAATGCAAAATCCTAGCTCAATCACTTGATTCAATTCACAGCCTTTCATCCTACATCGAGTTCAATTAATTAAGGTATCTAGCCTGATCTCCCAAACTAGATCCAATTATAATTATCGCCAATTAAGTTAAATTTAATTTAAATGGGTTCAAACCATATTTAGATTGAGTTCTCAAGTACCTATGTTAAGTTTTGTTATATGGTTAAAAAGAAAAGAAGAGAATGGTTAAACGCAAAATTAAGATGATTGAGTTTGTTAAGATGATGGCTCTAGAATAAGAGATATCATGGGTTTGAAACCTGATGACGCTCAATCACCTCTCCTGGACATCGGGAACGGAGGCTCTTCTTCACCAGGTTACCTGCAGAAAAGTCCCAGGACCGGGGGGTCTCCGGTGGGACCCTCCGATGCCCAAGTTAGCAACTGAGGTCACAACAGAGAAGGAGCTCGAGAGAGCTCTTGGAAAAGGGAGAGATCTCAGAAGGACCAAAATTTTCCTCTGAGTATTAGGGTATCAAGTGTGTAAACTTGCGTTACCTGGTTCTCGAAGTGATTTACCCTTTTATAGGGGTTGACGCTGGCACGATTACGTAGGTTTTCGTGAAGTCAGAATGTCTGCTAAGCCCTTACGTGAATCTGGGCTGGTTGGTGGGCTATGTTCCATCAGTTGTTGGTAGGTGGGTCCTGTCCCATCACCAACATTGCCAGTGGGTTGCTGGATCTGGCGCTGTCAGGCGGCGCGCGTCAGAGAGGTTGCGCCCTGAATTGATAGGGCCATGCTGGGGCAGATCTGATGGGAACTGAGAAATCCCGACTTATCAGGGCTGAGCCGAGTCGACCCGAGATGGCTGGGGCCAATCCCACTGGCAAGGCAGTGCCGGGGCAGGGCCGAATCGACGACTTGGAGGCGTCGGGGCCGAGTCGGGCCGGCCAGGGTGGCCTTGGCCGACTCGGCGGACTGGAGACGCCGGGGCCGAGTTGGGCTGGCCGGGGATGGCCTTGGCCGACTCAGCGGAATTGGAGACGCCGGGGCCGAGTCGGGCTGGCGGGGATGGCCTTGGCCGACTCGGCGGAACTGGAGACGGGGGCGAGTCAGGCCGGCGGGGATGGCCTTGGCCGACTCGGCAGAACTGGAGACGCCGGGGCCGAGTGGGCCGGCCGGGATGGCCTTGGCTGACTCGGCGGAACTGGAGACGCCGGGGCCGAGTCGGGCCGGCCGGGGATGGCCTTGGCCGACTCGATGGAACTGAGCGCCGGGCCGATCGGCTGGCCGGGGATGGCCTTCGACTCGGCGGAACTGGAGATGTCGGGGCCGAGTCGGGCCGGCTGGGGATGGCCTTGGCGACTCGGCGGAACTGGAGACACCGGGCTGAGTCGGGCTGGCCGGGGATGGCCTTGGCCGACTCGGTGGACCTAGAGATGCCGGGGCGAGTCGGGCTGGTCGGGGATGGCCTTGGCCGACTCGGCGGAACTGGAGATGTCGGGGCCGAGTCAGGCCGGCCGGGGATGGCCTTGGCCGACTCGGTGGAACTGGAGATGCCGGGCCGAGTCGGGCTGGCCAGGGATGGCCTTGGCCGACTCGCTTGGAGAAGTAGGGGGCCGGCTAGGAAGATGCCGGGCCGCCTGGGAAGATTCCGGGGCCGGCTAGCTTGGGGACGTAGTGGGCCGGCTAGGAAGATGTCGGGGCCGACTGGGAGGTGCCGGGGCCACCTAGTTGGAGATGCCGGCCTTGGAGGTGCCGGCCTTGGAGGTGTCGGCCTTTGGGGCCGTCGGTCTTGGAGGCGTCGGCCTTTGGGGCCATCGGTTTTGGAGGCGTCGGTCATGGAGCCGTCGGCCTTGGAGGCGTCGGCCTTTGGCGCCGTCGGCCTTGGAGGTGTCGGCCTTTGGGGCCGTCGGCCTTGGAGCCGTCGGTCTTGGAGCCGTCGGCCTTTGGGGCCGTCGGTCTTGGAGGTGTCGGCCTTTGGGGCCATCGGCCTTGGAGGTGTTAGCCTTTGGGGCCGTCGGCCTTGGAGCCATCGGTCATGAGCCGTCGGCCTTGGAGGTGTCGGCCTTTGGGGCCGTCGGTCTTGGAGGTATCGACCTTTGGGGCCATCGGCCTTGGAGGGTCGGCCTTTAGGGCCATCGGCCTTGGAGCCGTCGGTCATAAAGCCGTCGGCCTTGGAGGTGTCGGCCTTGGGGCCATCGGTCTTGGAGGTGTCGGCCTTTGGGGCCATCAGCCTTGGAGCCGTCGGTCATGGAGCCGTCGGCCTTGGAGGTATCGGCCTTTGGGGCCGTGGCCTTGGAGCTGTCGGCCTTGGGGCCGTCGGTCATGGAGCCATCCAAAAATTTTTATTTTTATGGGTCAACTGGCCCCATCAAAACCCAGTCTTCCTTAAAAGACATTTAATATTTTTATAAGACATATGGAGGGTCATACAAACTGATGTATGCCGTGATTCCATGACCACAAACAGATGTATCCACAATGTATGCTATGATTCCATGACCAGGAATCATCAAGGAGAAAATCACCTAGATTTTATTTTTCCTCTTTTCCTCATGCCTTGGATCATGCTCTCCAGAACAAACGCAACTTCAACATCACACTCTGTCGCAGCCTCCATCTTTAAATTTAACCCCTCCCCTCTCCTATGCAAAAGGGTGGAGATCCGATAAAAAAAACCTCTCCAATTTCCAATCCCTCCTTAAATATAAAAAATAATGAAAAAAATTGCAAGGCTTCCCTAAACCTGTGATTCCAAAAAAAAAAAAAAAAAACCCTCATAGAAACCTTCCTGCTATTAGTTTTTTTTTTTCACAAAAAGCCTTATCTTCTTCACCAAAAAGACTCATCCTATCTCTCCATCAGTAAATCTGCTACCCTCTCTAACGTTTAAATCAAATAGAACCTCGCTAAAGTCCTTTCTTATATCCTTTAAAGTCCATTTGGAGCTTCCATAGAAGTTGCTCAAGCTCAAAATCAGAAGTAATTTCTGATCAAGCCTGATGGAGCTAAATCAAGCTCAAATCAAGTGGTGATTGAGTCAATCAAACCATATCAAGCCAAATCGGTCCAAATCGGGTTCAAATCAAGCTTGAGTGGAGCCCAAAATAAGCCAAATTGAGTTGATCGAGCTAGATCAAAAGGTGATCAAGCCCAAATCAAGCCTGATCGAGCCAAATTAAGCGATGATTGAGTAGATCGAGCCAAATCAAGCGTTGATCGAGTAGATCGAGCCAAATCAAACGGCAACGAACTAGATCAAACAGCGCCCGAACTAGATCATATAGCGATCAAGCTGGATTGAGTTCAAATCAAGCTGGATTGAGTCAAATCGAGCCAAATCAAGCAGCGATCAAGCTAGATTAATTTCAAATAAAGCCTAATCAAGTCAAATTGAGCCAGATCGAGCCAAATCTAACCCAAGACAAGACAAAGGAAGCCTTGCTCCTATAATGGGTCAAATTTGATTGAGATCAAATATGAGTCAAATTCAAAAAGGAGCATTATTCCTAGATTGGGCTTGTCGGCACCCCTTCTAGCCGACAACGCAGGTGGCCTGTGCAAATCGAGTAAAGTTCTACTAGCCTTTATGTTAAGCACCATAAAGTATAAGTAAACTCCATTCAATTGGCATAGATCACCAAAGCAAACACTGATCCTATTAAAAACTTTTTTAACCTGCTCAATCATATATATTCACCATCACAATATAACTAAAGCTTGATCAGCTTGACCTATCGGACAAAAAAAAAAAAGTGCTAAACTCAACCGAATAACTCTGCATTTTACTCACTAGATTGACTCAAGTGATATTCAGTCTAAAGGGTAGCTAGAGATGGAAATGGGACCTTGCTGAAAATAGTGAAAATTTCAACCATAGAGCGACTCCAAGGAATTGAAGAGTGTTGGAATACTTTCTAAATTTTCCCTCTATCTATCTATTTAATCCCTTTTCCCTAACTAAACACAGCCATCACCTTCCTATTTCAAGTAACTAGTCTTTCCTTTATTCCTTTGTTTCACACTATCATTGGTAGTTGATATCCTTAAGTCAACCACCTCAAGTGTCTTACCTCTAGATCCTTGTTGGACATATGACATAATTGCACATCCAATAAGGGATGGCCCTGTAGAACAAATAAAGCCTATTTTTATAAATTTTCATAATAAGCCATAATATCATCTTTAATTATAAACTAAATAACTTTGTTAAAATAATAATAATTTTTTTTTCAATTATGAGTTTCTTTATTTAGTTGGTATCAAAATTGCTTCTAGTTACTTGAATCCAAATTATAGCTTGATAATAAGCATAATGTGGCTCTGAAAAGGTAAGTAGAATGTTGTATAAGCATGATAGTCGGATAAGAATTCCTCCATGCATACACACATGCATCAATAATTATAAATATTTACAAATAAATAATCATGATAGGTAAAAATGGTATAAGCATGATAGCTGGGTATAATCAAAATATAATATTTACAAATCTTTAACAATACAATCATAAAAATGTAATCCTCAAGATATAACGCATTCCAATATACTTAATACATATATCTTCATATCTGTACTTAATAGAACTTGTCATGCCACATTAATCACCATCCCATAATACTATTTTCAAGTACAATTCATTTTGGTTATTTTTAAAATTATGATCCAGTTTGACTTGATCAAATATGTTTAATTAAAACCAAGTAATCTCTTTGGCTTTAGACTAGCTATGATGATATTCTTTAATTGCCCCTAACGAGGCAATTAATAAGTTTGCATTTTTCTGTCTCTAATAGAAGGATTTTAATTTTTATTAATTTTTAGTTTAACCACACTCTATTTTCACATGCCATGCATAATTAGATGAGGAGACCAAAATGATGCTTTCCATATTAAAGTATGATCTATTTCTAATATCTAAAGTGGCTTCCATAAGGGTGAGCATTAGGCATGAATAGAGGCATCAGAGTTAAGGATCTAGAAGGTTCTAGAAATACCCATGCGGCCAGCCAAGGTAGACAACACAGTGGTTGATTCTTACTTCCCATAATCTGAAAATTAAGGTTTATTCTTCGGGCACCTCTCCAATGCAATACTCTCTTCATCGAAGAATTCAAATGCCTTGATCCGAATGTTCTGAGACCCACCTGCAGAAATTGATCTCATGATTATAATATTCAAGTGCCAAGTAGTACCGCTATCTATGAATACACATGCACATTACCACCATAATCCACATGCGCACAGCAAGAAATAAGACTTTCATGCATCCAAGCAACTAAGAAGATTTTTTATTTGCCAAAAATATAATTTGATCTAATATGCTAACTCAATTTGCAAATTCCTAGCACACCCTTTTAATTTAAAATTAATATTTGGCATGATAAAATCAAAAAATTAACCTCCTCAACAATTTAATAAATTAATCAATAATTTGTAATTTTTTTTCAATTCCAAAATTTAGCTCTACAACCCTAACTTCAATTCTAGCTATTCTATATTCTGACTCATTTATTCAATTAAATAAAATAGGAGACCAAAATTTTATCTGAATGAGCCAGCGAAGACCCCACACTTTGGGCCTATGCTATTATCCACCTATACAAATTTATGGAAGCCTAATTAGGAAATGTGCTCAAGAAGAGAGAGTTTTAGTGATAGGAGTTTTTGGACTATAGAACCTCTAATAGGGTGGCCTAAAGGATCCCTACTAGAGCTTTTTTTTTTTGCAAGCAGCCGGAGAAGCAAATGTTTTGATCTATGAAAAACTCTTTGTGCATCGCATGCGGTGATTGATCCATGCACATGTGTGTTAAGAATATTTTCATCCTTTTCGTGACTTGCATGTGGCCATACGCACAAGTGGTGATCCTCGTCCTGCACCATAGGCGGTGCACAAAGAATTTTCTCCTAATATACCATCCTAAAATGGAGGTGGACTATGGCTAAGGTTGAAGTGAGCTTGGGCTAGGCTCGGGTCAGGATTCTTTTAACTTTGCATCAGGCCAAAGCTCAAAATCAAGGCTCATATTAATTTCAATAAGGCTCATATTAATTTCAATAAGGCTCGAGTAGATGATTAGCCCAGTCTAAGCCTATTCAAAACCTGAGCTTGATCCAAGCATGATTATAGAGCCTAAATTAGGTCCAATGCAGAGCACAAATCAAGCCCAGCTTGGTTGCTCAATAAGTTAATATGGCTTTGAGTCCAAAGTCTAAGTTCCTTTTCTACTCTTTGAAATAATCTTGATGCTGCTGAAATTCATTCTCCGGCTTGGAAGCGGTGCACGTCAGAATCCGGATAGCGCTCTCCTATCCGGATGGACCTGCAAGACAGTCTTTGCACAGGAAGCATAGAGGATGGTCCCTGCAAAAGACCCTCTAATGCCCAAGTCAGTAAAGATTTCTAGCAATCAAATGAGAGGAGAAGGCTCCAGCAGAAAGATGCTACAATGGCTCCTGCTCAGAGCTGTAGAGGCTTAGAATTGCCTTCGAGAGCGTACTTAGGGGTCCTGGGACTTGACATTTATACGTTGCTAAGGAGGTGAACCGTTACCTGATTTTTCAACACATTTTAGGGAGTTGACATCCGATAAGGCCAAAATTTCATCGGTTACTGGATCGGCAGTCAGTTACCTAAATTTCTGGGCACATTTTGGAGGTTGGGAGCTGTACGATTCAAATCCCATTAGTTATGGGATCGTAACTGATTAGCCTTATCAAGAGTTTGAAACTCCGTTAATCATGGTCGGAGGGTTGTATTTGGCTCTTATTTTTATTTAAGGAAGTTGCTATGAGATTTCTATGATCAAAACGGTTCGTCTCTGAAATATTCGGTGTGGTATGAGGTGGCAATAACACTCAGGCCGAGAGAGGATCCTTGACTCTTAGTGAAATAGCTCGGCCCTATTGCTCGGCCCTATAGCTTGGTAAGATAGCTCGGATCTGTAGCTTAGCCCTGTAGCTCGGCGAGATAGCTCGGCTTTATTGCTCGACCCTATAGCTTGGTCAGATAGCTTGGCCATATAGTTCGGCCATATAGTTCGGCCATATATTTAGCCATATAGTTCGGCCCTGCTAAGCTAGGAGATTACGGATGGCATTGCTTATCTTTTTCTGTAACGAAGAAGGGACCCTCTCTGATTATGGCAGTTAGCGAGTAGAGCCCACAAGTAAGCTTTACTGACTTTCACATCTCCCATCTATCAGGTAACGATTTTGCCCCACATCACATGCCTCCCACTCTCTAGTCCGAAGCATAGGTTTGGGCATAGAAAGTAGAGTCCATGATGGCTCAATCCCATTGGTAGGATTTAAACCAATAGACGTTATGATGGCCCCATAAATGCTAAGCCATTATTCTATCGTTTCTTTTCTAGTTGAACGAGGAGAGTCCCTTTGAATTCTAACAAAGGGTGTCTGGCTAGGTAAAACGTGCCAAATTGAAGATCAAGGCACATGAGCCGATGAACCTTGATTCTGCATGTGTCTTAAGATGAATATATGTTGCTTTAGTTGGTTAGGCTTCATAGGAAGAAACTATAGCCCTCTTAGTCATGTCGAGGTATGAAGAAAATTTTTTCTCAATCCTGGCGAGGTATAGGGAGCTCTGATCGACCATGCCGAGGCTTGGAGGATTTTTTACTTGATCCAGCCAAGGTACGGAAAAGTTGCTCGGCCTGCAAGGTATGGAGAGAATATTTTACTTGGCCTATAGCCAAGGTACAAAGAAAGTTACTCGGCCCTGCCGAGGTACAGAGAGAATATTTTACTTAGCCCAGCTAAGGTTCGAAGAATATTGCTTGGCCCTGCTGAGGTATGAAGAAAATTTTACTTGGCTCAACCAAAGTTCGAAAAAAGTTGCTCGCCGTACCGAGGTACGAAGAAAATTTTACTTGGCCCTGTGGAGAAAGTTGCTCAGTCCTATCGAGGTATGGAGAAATTTTTTACTTGGCCCTATCAAGGTTCGAAGAATGTTGCTCGGCCCTCAAGGTACAAAGAAATTTTTTACTTGGCTCTGCCAAGGTTCAGAGAAAGTTGCTCAGCTATGCCGAGGTATGAAAAATTTTTTACTTGGCCCTGCCAAGGTTCGAAGAAAGTTGCTCGGCAGTATCGAGGTACGAAGAAATTTTTTACTTGGTCCTACCAAAGTTTGGAGAAAGTTGCTCAGCTGTGTCGAGGTACAGAGAAAATTTTACTTGTCAGCCAAAGGTTTGGAGAATGTTGCTCGGCCCTGCCGAGGTATGGAGAAATTTTTTACTTGGCCCTACTAAGGTTTGGAGAAAGGGACCCATAGTTCAAATATTGGACGAGACCTACCTTTCATCCACAACTCAAGAAAGATTATTATTCAATAAGAAATATTTGAATCAAAGAGTGAAGTTTTATTACAATGAGCAAAATGGCTAGGTTTAGGCATACTTCACTAGTAATATGTTCGGGGTTTAATCTAGTTCCATGCCTTCGAGGTATTGTATCCCTTGAAGGTCCTCATTGCTTAAACATGATCCGAGTTCCATATCTTGGGAGCACTGTATCCCTTGAAGGTCTTCATTGCTCGAAAGTGATCCGAGTTTCATATCCTGGAGGCACCATATCTCTTTGATTGCCTCATTTGAAGAGGTGAACCCCTTGCACCAGACCCTTTCAAATTGGTTCTCCTCTTCACTTGGCCATACCTGGTAGGATCTCACGTGGGCAATCATTTTAACAGCACTAGCCATCAGTAGGTTCGACGTGGGTAATTATTGTTGCAATCCTCATCCCGAGCATAGGAGAGATGGGACTGGAGGATCATGGCCGCTGCGTTGAGTCATGGCAAAAGAATACTGGAGGTAAAGAGCGAGCCCGACGATATCTGGGCAGGCTCCCATCTCCTCCCCTTCGTGGTGCCGGTTCAACTTCTTTAAGGTCAGGCTATCGCGGAGGCTGGTGACTTTCAGTAGATTGGGCGGAGGGATCATCGGTAGGACCGGGATGTCCGTTCCATCAGGAAGCTGCTGAGTGGATGCAGAAGAAAGAGGAACTCCATGAAACCTCTCCACCAGTTGTGATAGGGCTTGAACTTGATAGACCAACATGGCAAACTGGTCCTGGGTGACCGAGGCTGCTGGCGGTGGAGGGACCTCAATCGGTGATGGCTATGAGGGCGTCGTGTTGTTTATGGGATCAAATCTTTGAAAGGTGACCTTATCAGGAGCATTTGTTGTTCTCTCTTACGGTTGGCCATTGAGGAATCGTCGTTCTTGTTAGGAACCTTGTCTCCTTGATTACAAGTTTAACGGGACTTAAGGTCATTCCTCTAGCGCCAATCTAATGCTGCTGAAATTTGTTCTTCGGCTTAGGGGTAGTGCATGTCAATCTGGGTAGCCCTCTCCTGTTCGGGTGGACCTGTAAGGCAGTCTTTGCGTAGGAAGCATGGGGGTGCTTCTTGCGAAAGGCCCTCCAACACCCAAGTCAGTGAAGATTCTTAGGAATCAGATGAGAGGAGAAGTCTCCAGCAGAAAGACACGGCAATGGCTCCTGCTCAGAGCTATAGAGGCTTAGAATTGCCTTCAAAAGCGTACCTGAGGGTTCCTAGGACTTGGTATTTGTATGCTGCCGAGGAGGTGAGCCGTTATCTGATTTTCTAGGCACATTTTAGGGAGTTGGCATTCGATAAGAACAAAATCCCATCGGTTATAGGGATCGACAGTTGGTTACCTAATTTCTAGGCATGTTTTGGAAGGTTGGGAGCTGATACGATTGGAATCCCGTCAGTTATGGGATCGGTAGCTGATTAGCCTTATCAGGAGCTTGAGACTCCGTTAATCATGGTCGAAGTATTGTATTGGCTCTTGTTTTCATTTAAAAAGTTTGCTCCGAGATTTTTGTGATCAAAGCGATTCATCCTCCAAAATATTCGGTGTGGTATGAGGTGACCAATAACACTAAGGCTGAGAGGAGGATCCTTGGCTCTCAGTGAGATAGCTCGCCCTGTTGCTCGGCCCTGTAGCTTGGCGAGATAGCTCGGCTCTGTAGCTCGGCAAGATAGCTCGGCTTTGTTGCTTAGCCCTGTAGCTCGGCCAGATAGATTGGCTATATAGTTCGGCCATATAGTTTGCCATATAGTTTGGCCCTGCCGAGCTACGGAGATTGCGGGTAGCGCTGCTTATCTTTTTCTGTAACAAAGAAGGGACCCTCTCTGATTATGGCAATTAGTGGGCCAGAGCCCAAAAGATCTGACATCTTAATCTCTAGAGATTTTAGCTGAGCCGCAATGTCCCTTATCTTCATGATGTACTCATACATACCTTCAATAGTAGTGAGCTTTATTTATGACAATTTTTTCATTAGGATGCTAGAGTGCCTTATTGAAGACTCAAACTATGCATCAATAGCCTTCAAAAGTTTCTTGACATTTTTGCACTCAGAAATTGAACCACATATACTAAAAAAATCTTAGTATATATGAATATCATTTGAGGCGATTAGATCATCATTCATACACAGCAATCTCAGCCTGAGTGCTAGTAGGTGTAATTGAATATGGTTCATCCTTCCTAATAGTATAGTCAATATCCATGCATCCTAACTGAAGAAAAATTCTTTCCTTCTATACTTTATAATTGTCACCACTTAAATCAAAAAATCATATTTCATATCAAAAATATTAACTGGCAAAATAGCTGCACAAAATAAAAATCATGTTCATATAACTGAATTTGAGGCATACAACTCAATGTCATGTCTTACCAATGTAAGTATGCAACAATATGAATCAATAATATATAATAACTACCTGTGGGCTAAGTTATTATACTTAAATAGATTATTAACTTAATGATGTGACTAATAAATTATATTCTTTTCTTAATTCCTATGGGTAATTAAGAAAATAATTTATTATCCCATCCTAATTAATTATAAATGCAATAAAATTCCTATGGAATAAGATGTTTGCATTAAATATAATTAATTATAATTAATATCATCTAACCTTATGTGATTTTTGTAACTCAATATATAATTTTGATTAATCAAAGATATGTGGCTACTCCTTAATTAATCAAAATCATATTGACCACATGACATTTAAACTCCATTATATGCATATAGATTAGCCAATTTAGCATAAGTATTAGGTAGTGATCTTAATCAACATAACATTTTTAAATCAAGGTCTGAATCAATCGAATTAGCCAGGTGAGTGAAAAAGAGATAGGTCCCCCATTGCTTTCTTTAGACATCAATTTAATTGGCCAGGTCAGTCAACGGAACCAATTAAGAAACTATGATTTTTTTACCTTCAAAAACCACTCTTTTAGACACAATTGATCAATCAAACCCTAAACGGATTTGCATTATAATTTTTCACACTACCACTAAATATAATTTTGTTCATGCATAGCATATAAAATCTAATATGCATAATAGGAGCAATAACATACCAAGCATCTATTTAATGCAATGATTCATAGTTACAGTATCAGCAAAACTAGATGCCATTTGATAGAGAACTTACATCAGATCAGATGCAGAAAGCATTTCCATGAACCACCAGAAGGCCTGTAGCAAGCATAAAATCTATTTCCAGAAAGCAAGAAATATATCACTCATCAAACCTATGTGCACCATTGCATACTTACTACATTTCGATGTTTGGAACTTGGACATGCACATCCACGCATGTAACATCTATCACATTGCCAAAGCAAAGACATTATGTGCACTGGTATTATCCAAAGGTATTGTCACAAACATAAATTTATATCACATCCAGTACTGGAACTCAAAACCTCTGATTCTTATGCAGACACTACAACAAAATTTGGCCATAACAACTCTTTTTTCTCAACGCTAGGGATAAGCATCAAGAATTTTCACAGGCTGCCGATGCTTTTTAGAAGCATCAGCAAAAAAAACTGGGAGACCAACGATTTTTGGATGTCGATGCTTTCTAAAGCACCAGCATCATATTTTTTATTTTTTTATTGAATGTCGATGCTTTCTAAAGTGTCGGCATCGTATTTTTTTCCTATCATATTTTTATTTTTTTACCAAATGCTGATGCTTTCTAAAGCGTTGGCATCATTTTTTTTTCGGAAAGCTGCCTGACGCTTCCTCAAAGCGTTGGCGGTTAAGATCTTTTTCTCCCCCTTTATCGCCGCACCGGCTGCCTCTTTGGACCAGTGAAACCCTAGCCATGCTCGGCCTTCTGTATGCTGGGATGAAAAGTGGGATGGTTGCCGCCAGGGATACTAACGACTGGATCAACAGCGCGGCTATCTAGGGTTTGTTTGAGATCCCTCTCGCCTCTGATACTTCTCCTAAAGCCCACTTCCCTTTCCTTCTCCAAGGCATCTTTGCAAACACCCTAACCCAAAGCCCTCTTTCTCCTCTCTTCTTTCTTTCCTTCTTTCTTTCTCCTTCTCCTAAAGCCCACTTCCCTTTCCTTCTCCAAGGCGTCTTTGCAAACCCTAACCCAAAGCCCTCTTTCTCCTCTCTTCTTTCTTTCCTTCTTTCTTTCTCCATTCACCTCCGAAGCGACCATGAGAGAGTGCATCTCCATCCACATCGGCCAGGCCGGCATCCAGGTCAGCAACGCATGCTGGGAGGTCTACTGCCTCGAACATGGCATCCAGGTCGATCTCTTCTCCCTTTCTCTAACATTGGCTCCATTTCTGGTTCTTACAAACGTTTGACATTGGGATTCGTATACTTGGATCGATTCGCAGCCCAATGGCTAGATGCCAGCACATTCCTCACGCCGTGTTTGTCGACCTCGAGCCAACTGTGATCGATGAGATCCGCACAGGTGTCTACCGCAAGCTCTTCCCCCCCCGCAGCCCATCAGTGGCAAGGAGGACCGCCAACAACTTCGCTCGCGGCCACTACACCATTAAGACCCCACCCATCTAATCTTTCTGGATGATACTTCACATCGCCTTATCGTTGGAAATCTGATTTTAATGAGTTCATCGAAATGCTTCAGTTGGAAAGGAGATCGTGGACCTGTGTTTGGACCGCATCGGAAGCTAGTCGACAACTGCACCGGCCTCCAAGAGTTCCTTGTGTTCCACGTAGTCAGTGGTGGGACTGGCTCTGGGCTCGGTTCTCTGCTTTTGGAGAGGCTTTCTGTGGACTATGGCAACAAGTCGAAGCTCGGCTTCACCGTATACCCTTCCCCTCAGGTCTCAAAACTTTGAAGCTCACCTTCGATGATTTTGCTTCTTGACTCACTATCAATAGGATACATGCGAGTATTTTCACAGATCTCATGTTGTTCTAAGCTTTATTTCTTTTTGTTTGAAAGCATGCAGAATTTAAAACAGAGCTTCTTCCTTCATCGTTTTTCTTCTTTAGCTTCTTAGCTTTCATACTTTCTGTTAGCGGCTGTCGCATGTGAACTCTACAATGGATTTTTAATACCCAGAGGGGAGGTCACAACCATATCTTCTTAACTTCCCTGCACCATGTTGAACAATTGGTTGCTGTTATTCTTCTTTATTCTTTTTAAATTATATTTCTTTTCAGGAATGCCGATTTCAACTGCCATCTGCCATCTTTGCTCACATTCCCCACTACTAACAAGAAGTACCCAAGGATTCACTTCAAGCTCTCCTCCTATGCCCAATGATCTCGGTCGAGAAGGCCTACCACGAGCGGCTGTCGGTGATGGAGATCACCAACAGCGCATATGAGCCTTTTCCATGATGGCCAAGCATGACCCAAGGCATAGAAAGTACAGGGCGTGCTGCCTCATGTATCGCGGCGATGTCATCCCCAAGGATTGGAACGCTGCTTTCTTCTCAATTCCCTTTACCATAATTTGGCCGGAAACAAGCATTGGCACCATAATTTTGCTAACACATCAGCAGTAAACTTCTCGACGCTTCTTAAAAGCATCGAGAAATTTTCTCTCGACTCCCGCTATTCCAACACTCCAAAAGCATCGGATGCTATATTTCGATGCTAAAAAGGCATCAAAAATAACTTTTTTAGGGTCACTATTTCTAAAAATTTCTGTAGTGAGAGGGGAATGATCATCATGGCAAGGCCCAGTTCATGATGAAATGAAACCAAATTACATAAGGGAAAAATTGCAGGAGAGCAACAACCATTGTTCCGTAGCTTTTGCTGTTTCTTGCTCTAGAACAACCAACTCTATATCCACTTTCCCATGGATGAAAATATTCTTTTTAAATTAACTATTACAGGTGCATATGATGGAATCCACAAACTTCAGAATAAGAAGAGTCCATTCTTAAAATCAGTGTTTATTTGTCAAGAACAAGCTAAGTGAATAGATAATCAAGCCAAAGCAGCAAACAACAACAACAAAGCCTTAATCTCAACCTAGTTGAAATTGGCTACATGAATCCTTTTTCTCCATCCAGTTCAGCTAATCAATCCAAAGCAATAGGAAACATGCTAATATTAATAATAGCTAACATTTATTCAAAAAAGACCTATGTACAAAATCACAAACTATTTAAACATCTCCATCAACCAAGTACTTCAATATTAAGATAAAAGGCTAGCTAACACAACTGTTTTCGCTAAAAGCAATGAAAATAACAGAGAAAATGTTTCTCCTTCATCATCTCCACTAATAGCAGCAAGAAATTCCTCGACCATCATCATGATCATCATCAGAAGGAGCACCAAGTCCTAAGCTCAAGGGAACATTTCAAAACCATACCTGGGTCTCAACAATTCCATCAATCCAACAGCAGCCCTACAAGCCCTTAATTTTTAATAGTGGGGATCATTCGTCGGCAGCTCATAGCGGCAAACGGCGCATCTGCCATACATCACGTCCCTTTCTCTCCCTTGGGCATCGGAAAATACGGCTGTCAACGTCCGAAGTAACAAATTCCTTAATTAAATCTGAGCAATCAAACCAAGATGCCACTTAAAGCACTGGAAGAAACAGAAATAGATGGTGTTCAACGTTATGTACCGGGGCGAGGAGAGTGAGGGATTTGACTGCGCCGGGATACATACAAATCCATCATATGTTTGAACAAGATCTAGCAAAAGTCAGACAAATTATTCAAGTAAAAACATGGAAGTACATTTATACATTTATAACTCCTCCAATTGTGAATCCTGCTCCATACAAGAGTTCAGCTAAGCTATAATGGCTTAAAGAGTCTATTCTTTATCAGGAACATATAATTTGGACAGAACTAACTATTGCTAGAAACTTTAAATAGTTTCAATTATTTTATCATATATGAAAAACAAAAAATATAGTTGGGAAAAGGCTTAGATGAGTTGAGTTGAGATGAGATGAAAAACAAGAACTGTCCAGATTCATCAACATCCAAAATCAATGATTATTCAAAATTGACCTGAGAAAAATTAAAATCTTTGAAATGTGAGTTTCCCTTTTTTTCTGTTAATAAAACTTGAGCTTTGCTTGATTTCCTTACTGCAGTTCACTAAATTTAGAGATGCACATCTGTGACTGGTATATACCATTCTTGTTTACTCCTGATTCAACCTGTTACTTAGACATTAAAACTACATCAATTTATCATAACATACATACAAGCCTAAAACTAAGCACGTCAAAAGTTTTTTTTTTAAAAAGGAAAAAAACATTTGGGTAGTAAAGAAATGGGGCAATAGCCACCAAAAATCTTGCTATTATCCAAACATCACAAATCCGTACAATAGCGCCAATATTTTTCAAAAAAAAAAAAATCCTAAAACTAAGCAAGCCAACCATCAAGAGCCTAAAACGTGGAACCTTGAAATCTCGGTATTTAACAGCTATCAAAAATATGATGTGACAACAGTCGTAAATTCAAGATTCTCCCAAAGGAAATGCACATGCACCCCTGCTAATTATGTATCTCTTTGATTATTGAATATTTAAATAAAATACATGATATAGCACTTACTTGATAAAATTAAAATAAATATTTTATTATAAGTATATATAGTTTTAACTACAGTAAATCACCATTCTTCATTTGGTCTATTATAGTTGTTGCTACAAAATCCGCTCTCTGACTCGGGTGCAGCTCAACTCCGGATCTGGACGCTGGTCTCTCATCTGGATAGGAACTGCAAGATAGTCCTCACGTAGGGAGCATTTGGGGTGGCCCTCTGCGGAGGACCCTCCGATGCCCAAGTCAGTGAAATTTCACAGCAAGCAGATATGAGGAGAAGGCTCTCGCAGAAGAGTTCCTCAAGGTCAATGGCCTCTCGAGAACCCAAAGCTCTGCTCAAGCTTTAATGGAGCTTTCTCAGTTAGAGTGTTAGTGGAGGCATACCTGAGAGACTTCAGGGCTAGGATATTTATAGGCGATCACCTGATTCCTTGGGCACATCACAGGGGGTCTGAAAACTGTTAGGATTCAAATTGGATTAGAATCAAGTTTGTTACGAGGCCGGTAGGATTGTATTTTGTTAGTTAGAGGATCGACGGCTAGAAAAGCTGGTTGATGCCTTGAGATTCAGCGATTATGTAGGCCCTAGGCCACTTTTATGGCCCTTAGGCCACTTCTGGTACTGTTTGCATAATTTTTAGTTTGGAATCTTGCTCGGCCATCATGAATTTGGAACTCTCCCGCTTGATTCCACAGAGGTGCTTAGGCGCATTGGTCTGGCCGAGGCATAGAATAGCTCAGTTCGCCGAGGTGTGAGAATGGCTCGGTTTGCCGAGGTATGAGAATGGCTCGGTTCGCCGAGGTATGAGATGGCTCGGTTCGTTGAGGCATGAAAATGGCTTAGTTTATCGAGGATGATTTAGCTTCGGTGTCTTTTGGGTATGACAGCTGGCTGACGGGATGTCAAGATTTGTCTCGACCCAATAGATGGTACACGCGCACATTAATGATATGATAATTTTATCCCTCATCACATGCCCCCACTCCCTAGTCCGAAGTGTAAATTCGGATGTAGGAGTAGAGTTTAGGATAATCTCATTCAGAGGGATCCAAAGAGATGCACAATGATGGTCTCGTAATTGACAGACTGCTGCCTTGCCATCATTTTTATCATTGCACGAGGAGGAAACCCCTCGTTTCTCATGGGTAGCTATTGGGGAAGTCCCACGTGGCGAGATCCCTATGTTTATGGTGCCCATAGCAGAAGTTTAGCGTTCAGTGCTTTCCTTCTGGAGTGCTATTTGAAAAGGGGAAGGGGTTAGGGTGGCGTCCCTTCTGCAACGCCTTCTCATTTCTTCCTTAGAAATTTTTCTTTCTCCCCCAAAACTTTTGCGAGTTTGTCTGTGCTTTATCCTTCATCCCGCAACATGAAGGGTCCGAAACGTAGCCTCTGAGATTACTCTTGAAGATTTGGATAGAATACGCCACCGTTACAGGGTCCCTCGGGATGTTGCCCTATGGCTTCCGAGGGCTGAGCATAGGGTCTCAATGGAGCTGAGTCGCGGGGTGTTCTTCTATAAGGAAAGCCTAAGAGCGGGTCTCCGGTTTCCTTTCCATCTGCTGGTGTAGGAGGTGATAAGATTTTACAACATATGCCCGATAATGGTGGCTCTGAACAGCTAGCGCAACCTCATCGGGTTCATTTTGATGTGCAGTCATGTCATGATAACCGCAACCCTTCCCATATTCCGAGTCTGTTACAACCTGATTTTCAGAAGGAACTCCGAGTGGCCTTATATCGGCCCTTAAAAATCATTCAAAATGATATCGGATAATCCATCATCGATTAAGGAGTGGAAGTCTCGGTTCTTTATCGTTGAGGGAAACATTGGCTCAGATTTTCCTTGGGCATGGGCGAGCTATGTGAAAGACCCGGAGGCGTGCCCAGAATTGTCCAAATAGGAGAAGAGAGATTTGGTAACTCTTCGTAGCGGCCGAGTGTTTTTGACTAGTGCCTTGTTGTCGGAGGATGCCCTTTTTGCCACCGAGCTAAGTTCTATCGATCCCCAAGGTGAGTTTCTTGCTTTCTTCTTGCGGTCGATATATCCAGATAATTTTACTGTGATTTAACTGATTGCTTGTTGTGCTTATAGCCGAGAGATCAGCATTCGTGGGTCAAATGAAGAAGGAGCTGGGCAAACGCCATAGGGGATCCAGTTCTGGAGACAAGCACAAGTCTGAGAAAAAATCTGCCTTTCCGAGCCCCACTTAAAGAGGCCGAAGCAATCCAGTGTTGGTCGACACTCCTCCACTCCGAAGAAGGGGGAAGCGGGCACGTCGGCCACGGTTGATGAGCCCTTCCTACCGGAGGGAGGCATGGTAGTGGAAGAGGAATGAGTTGCTGGGGAAAACTTGGAGGAAGCTATTGAAGTTTCTCCCCTTCAAATAGTAGTTGTGTCTGACGACCACGAGGGGATGTCACCGGCCTATCCGGAAATCCCCTCGGTCGAGGCTGATCAGCCTCGTTCATCAGAGGTTGGCAGCCCTAGGACACTGCAAGTGGATGAGGGAGAGGCCCCCGCTTTAATCGAGGGGGTAGAAGAGGTAGCCACCACTGCCGAGGCTCAAGTAGAACTGCCCGAGGGAGAGCCGGCGAGAGTCGAGGGATTCTCCGTTGGGGGACTTTCTCCCGAGGTATTGGGAGAAGCTGCGGAGGAGGCTGAGGCTTTGACGGAGCCTATTGGGGATGAGGAAATGCTTGAAGAAGAAGAAGAAGAAGAGCCACCGAGTAGGGGGATGCTCGGACCGAAATTCCTCCGGCTGGAGCCGAGGTGTCCGAGGCTTCGCAAGTTAAAGTCTTGATGGAGGAAGCCAAGCAGATGAAAGCTTCACAAGTCGAAGCTCCTCGGATCAATTCTTCGGCCGTGAACTTTCTTACCCATGATCCGGAGGTGGAAAATATGTTTACCGCTCTGATGCGGTCTGTGCTGCGCACAGGAGAGAGTTCCTCGATGAATGAGTCCGCCGTAGAGGATATCGTTGAGGTGGCTTTTGAGCAGCTCGGGGTGCCGAAGGATGTTTATCTCCTTCCTGAGATCGACAACCCCATCCTTATGAGGATTGCCACAAACTATGCCTCTCGAGTAAGTAATTAAGTCAAGGTAACAAGTTTTAGTCGGTTGGTTCGGTCGCATTTTCCCATATACTTTTTCCTTGCAGAATGCCTTAATTATGAGGGCGCTGAGTTGGCGCTTAAATTTGGCCATGGGGGCCTGTGCTCAAGCCAGGAGGGAGGCCGCCGGTCTTGGGAAAGAGTGGATTCAACCAGCAAACTTTCCAAGGCTTTGGTGTTTGTCCAGGGGGATCTCGAGAAAGTGAGCAAGTCTTATCGAGCCGCCACTGAGAAAGCTTCTCAGCTTGAGATTCAAGTCAAGGAACTCCACGGATTTCGTGAGCAATCTGATAAGGCTTGCCTGGAGTTATCACAGATTAATCCAAGCATGCTGAAGAAATAAAGGCTATGCAGCAGCGTTTTAGCGAAAGATGGGGCGAATTGAAAGATAGTTTCGCTGAGCAGAAGAACAATTGGAATAAGAGGCTAGACGAAGAGGAGCACAGGTATCGGTGGCAACAAGATCAGCTTGCTAGCTTGAATAGGAAGCTCACCGATAGGGAAGGCCGAATAAGATGGCAGCACGACCAAATTGCCAAACTCACCGCCGACCTTGATTAGTCTCAGCAGGAGATCAAGGAAAAACAATCTTGGATTAACGACCTCAAGGACGGCCTCCATCAAAATAAAGAGGCTAAATTGAAACCTCTTGACAAAATCCAAGGGCTGAGTACGAAGATGGCTCGGTGGAAAGAGAAGGTATAATGTCCTCTAAACTTTTTTTTTGTGTCTTTTTTTTGGTAATAACTTTAACCGACCCTATGTTTGCAGATGGACAGGATCAGGCTTGAGGTTCAGAACCAGTCGAATATCCTGAGGGAGGAATTGGCCTCGAGCATTAAAAGGGGTTCTGAGCTAGAGGGTCAATTGGTCGAAGCTAATAGACGAGCCACTTTGGCCGTGGAAGAGTACAAGAATTTTGCCTAATTTATTGATGAACATAAGGCAGCTTGTGCCGATGCATTTTGGTTCGGCGAAGAGGAGACATGGGAGAAGATCTCTTGGGTATACCCTGAGTTAGATCTGTCTTTTCTGGAGGCCGAATATTACAATACTCGTACTCCTGGAACCGAAGAAGCTGAATACGAAGAAATTTTGGACGTTGACCTTGAGGAACTCTTTGCGAGAGCCTTCTCCTCATATATGCTTGCTGTGAATTTTCACTGACTTGAGCGTCAGAGGGTCTTCCACAGAGGGCCACCCTAAACGCTCCTTGCGTGAGGACTGTCTTGCAGGTCCCATCCGGATGAGAGACCAGTGTCCAGATCCAGAGTCGAGCTGCATCCAAGTTGGAGAGCGGATTTTCACAGCAACAATAGTTTTTATTGAGTTTAATAAAGTTAATAGAGAAAAATTTTCTAATATGCATAATATACGAATCCCAAACTATATATATGAAATATTGTAGTAAATTATAAGAGAGATATTCTATTTGGATGCATGCTGCTTTAGAAATTATATATATATATATATATATAAAATTTCTATGGTCTTTGTCAGTATGTGTCGATTAATTTATTTCTGCCTCTCTCTCTATCTCTTTTATGTTTTAACCCTTGAGATCTCTCCTCTTGTACGCGTGACAAGGGAAATCGGATCTTGGTTTTCAGACGTGACCAAGGAAATAGCCTGGACGATAGCAGCAACACCAGTTGAAGCATCCCATCAATCTTGAGGGATAGAATCCACCCTTGTCTTTTGGAGACCGAGCTGTGGATGGACTTTGTTTGTTCAAAGAGCATGCCCTAACTGCGCTGACCGCTGGAGACAAGTTTGAAAGTAGTATCGGCAAGTTGCGTGCCGACTCTCTGTGGCCTACAATGCATCTAGGCCAGACCTAGGGCAGAGCAGAGATCGGCGCCGAAAAAAAAAAGTGTTGTTGTAATTAAATTTTATTATAATATAATATTTTTTATATTTTTTATATTATTTTTTTTAAACATAATTAACAGTTTCACCTATAATATTTTACTCTTCTTCACACAACTAAATATATTTAGTAGGAAAAGTTTTGCAAAATTAAAATTTGCACCCAAAAAATTTCTCCTACAACTTTTTTACTCCATTTTTATCTCCATACCAGACATACCTTAAACTTAAAAAAAATATTTTCAATAATAATATTATTGTAAGCCACACAATAATAAATGCATCGATAGATTGCCCCCCATTTAGAATAAAGGTGAAATCTGCTTTGGATAGGTTTGATAGAGGCCTAATCCCATAGGTGGAAAATCATTAAATATTTGCCTTTTCATTTTGGTGAAAAAAGATTTTTTATTGAAAGAAAAGATACACTGAATCATACCTTGGATGGCTATAAAGGCTCACTGTTGTCGCTCATTTTTTAGGAAGAGGCAGTCTTTTGATTTTTCTTCTTTTTTAATCAACACTTACCAACAATACCTTGAAGCATGAAGACCATGCATTTGGCTTTGTTTTTCTTCGTGTTTGCAAGCATTTTTGCTAACATTCAATGTGAGTGTGAGGTTACTCTCTTAATGGACACCAGTCCCCCTTCTCTCTCTCTCTCTCTCTCTCTCTCTCCTCCTCCTCGCACACAGATAACTCAATTCAACTCAACTCAACTCATCTAAGACTTTTCCCAACTACTCACACACACATATGAGAGAGAAAAGGGAAGAAAAAAAAGGGTCTTCAGCAACCCAAGCATGGTCATGCAATATTTCAGATCTTAACCATAGACATCAAGTGTTTGGATATAATCTACTTCATTCTTGCATGCCTCTTTTCTTCCAATCAATTTGATTTTGAAGTTACTTTTCCTAGTTAGTCTTCTTATCCTTTCAAAGAAAGAAGTAAAGGATGTAGTTAAGCAACCCCAAAGGTGAAGAACAGAAAATACCTTGGCATGAGTGCAAACTAATACATTTGCTAAAGTTATTTTGCTGCAGTACAAGTTTGAATTGTACCGATACTAGATTGATTTGATGACGGTAACACCCTTTCTTTTCTGAAAAAAAAGGAAAAAGATAAAAAAAACCAGCTGTTATTTCCTTTTCAAAATGTTTTTCATTTTTCATTTTTTTTGTGTGGTATTGGACTCTTGCCAATAAACTGATGTGGTTTCAAATTTTATCTTGGACATCTTTTGATTTTTTTTCCCACACCAGCCATGCACATAAGACTACTAATGATATAGTTGATATATTAACAATGAATTTATTCTTATATACCTGGTCATAAAAATTTATATATATTATAATCATAAGAATTTATATATATTAATCTATAATTCCCCTCTTCAAGTTAATATTAAATCATTTTTTGATAATACTTTTAGCAAAGAAGGAAATCGTCGGTGAAGATTCTAGATTCACTCTTATGCCAATTTGTCATGGACATAAATAGCTTTTTGACCTAATCATGCACTTTCACATGCAAAAAAGTATATTGTGCTATGTATGATACTATGCTGTGTTGTGATGTATTTTACACATGATATCTACAAATGTCTTCTACCAGATGATCCACCATAAACTATTAGGAGATTTTCTAATATTTAATGATTAAAACTATTAAAATTGTATACTTAGCATAGATGTTGATGGTTATGGTTGCAAGTAACATAACAATTGACAAGGTTATTTCACATTGGCTTCTTGGCTAGTAATTATGTGTCAAAGATGTGCAAACTTTCAAATCTTTTTTGATATAACAAAGCCAAGTCTGCCATCCTAGAAACTGAGACCATCTAATACGATTCAGTACAAGATGCATGTATCTAATTTAGTATAGCATATATCATACCAAACTAGTGAAATACCGATTAGGAATTAGAAGGCTCTAACCCACGAACTAGTCAGTACCGAGCTAAACCAGATGGTTTGGCATAGTACGAGGTGATTCAATACGGGAGCTGTTATATACACCCCAAAAATTACTCTCTATACCCCAAAATATTAAAATTTTTAAATTACTCTCCACAGCCATGAAATTTCTCTCTATACCCCCTCAAATTTTAAAAATTTTAAAATTAACCTTATACTCTATTTTTTTTTTTTCAAACTCATCCCCTTCCTCTTTCCAACCGAGAGACTTCTCTTCCTTTTTCGTGAGAGGCAGTGGAAAGAGGCGGTGAGAGGTGGCGGAGGAGGCATTGCCTCTAGTGGATAAAGTTAAATTTCTATCTTTTATATGATAAAAGATAAAGCTAAATTATGGATAAAGTTAAATTAGTATTTAATTTAATTTTAAATAGAAGGATTGGATAAAGGATATCATGTTAAAAAAAAGAAGGCGTTGCCTCTAATGGGTGCATCTTAGAAATTCCATGAAAATCATGGGGATAAGTTTAAAAAAAAGAGGGGAGGGAGGCCGTCAAAATCGAATGCGTTCTGGGTTTAATACACCAACGCTGAGAACCGAACGCTGGGGCCAGTCATGGAATGTTCGGCCTATCAAGCCGAACAACATATATATTCAGCATGATCAGGCCGAACATGTAGTAAGGGGAATGAGGGGTTGAGGAAACTGAAACGGTGAGAAGAGAGGGGGTGATTGAGGGTGGGGTGTTGAGAGAAATTTCAGAGGGTATAAAGGTTATTATATAATGGGGTAAATTGGGTATTTTATATTTTTTAAGTGTGAGCATGTAGAGAGTAATTTTTGTGGTGTATATAGAAATTCCCATTTAATAGATATGAGGTTGGTATGGGGTCGGTATAGGGCAGTACAAGTTTCGTATCATTTCAAAACAATGAGCCATACTGGTTTTCAATGCATCCCATACTAAGCGGTTCAGCATTGTTCAACATATTTTGTCACAAATGGGGTATTTCTCTAATAGCATCCAATTATCCAAAATTTATACTATACCTTCACTTGGACAAAGTTGATGAGGCAAGGAATTAACAAAGGTTAGAGAAATTCTTAAATCTACTATGGAAAAATGAAAGAGTACCAACAAAACAATAAGTTATAAAATGCATAATAATTCAGCTCTATCTAAAGAATAAGGCGACGTTTAGTTCGCGGCAATGTATTATTACTAGGAATCTTACATTTCTAAAAATGTTACACTTGACAATCAGATTCTCAAAAATGAAGGATTCTAAGTTTGGTTCATAATAACAAAAATGGTAATTAGTTTACCATGTTTTTGAATTTTATTAAAATTTTGTTATAAATCATTTTTATCTTTTAAATGGCCCTCTCTATTTTATTTGCTAAAATATGAAATGTTCTAATAAAAATCAAGATTCTTTTTAAACAAATTTTAAAAATATTATATATTTGAATAAATTTTTAAAATATATTATACAATATAATTACATTATAATATTATTAAATATACCATTATATAATATAAATATATATATTATATAATAATTCAATATGCAAGGACATAAATATAAATAACTTAAAATTTAATATTTAGATATTACTATATAAATATAAAATAGTTTTTAAAAATATTAAATGTTATGTTAATATTAAATTTAATATTAAAATAAAATATTATATTATATTAATATTAAATATAAATATAATATTATATTTTGAAAAAGTTTAAATTAATATATAAATAAAGAAAGTATTATTAAATATTTATATAAAAATTAAGAGAATAATTTAAGATTACTAAACTTTCGTAATCTTAAATACTCACCTATCATATGGGAATCATATTACCATTATTTATGTTAATCTTAAATTATCGATAATCAAATATTACTACTCAGATTATCATATCTAATTGCTAAATATGCTAATCTATATGATAATCTCAGATTATCAAGGTAAATTATCATGAACCAAATAGCCCCTAAATTTTAAGAAAATGTATCTTACTGTATTCATACGGAACATCATGTCAATGAAACTTTCATGTTTTTCAAACAATATGGATCATGCATTGTACCAATTTTAGCAGCAAACTCCATCCAAATGTCAAATGCAGTTCGATGAAGTTTCACTCCAGCCTTGATAAATCTTCGAGCATATTTGGTTATCAAATCCCATTTATTTGTGTTGTAACAGATGCTGTATAGGAATAGCATGCTAAGAAATTCAATTATAATTTAGAAAGAAAAACAATTCCACTTCCAAAATGAACAGCAGGATGGCAATAGACTTGTCATATAGAAATGTTGGAAGCTTGATAAATACTCTGAACCTGAATACCTGAGAAGCGCAAAAGAAATGGCCTTATAATATTATAGTAACAAAGCAGATAAAATTTCCACACATGATACAACCTTTGCACTTAAAAAGCCTTTAGACTTAATTAGATGATTTAAAAAGAGAGGCATATGACTAGAGCATAATTCTGTATTATAAGAAACCAAGAATCTCATAGCAACAACAGATTCTACATCCTGATGCTAACCAGCAAATAACATAATTTTGGATCATACCATTTCATCATAATACTGTTTGGCAATAAAATGATTAATTTGACGCTGAGGACACATTATGGAAGGAAAAGCTGAAAAGAGATGCAAGCATGTGAACAGCTAGACAAGATATTTAGTAGTAGACTAGGCAAAAGTTATGAATCTAGACTTTTTTTTGTTAATGAGGCTTATAATAAATCAACAACTAATATGCTAAAACAGTTAGTTTTTAGCATAATTTTTTCCTTAAAAAGTATCAACATGAAAAACAAAAAACATTGTGACTAATTAAGTATATCATGCCCTAAACCCACTAACCAGCTTGGGTTGCACAACATGGCTGCATAGCCCTAGATAAACAATTCCACCACTCTCTTGCATGTTACTTTTTTAATATTAATTAAATTAATAATATATTAATGATATTTTATATTTTCTATATTATTCTTATTTTAAACATAGTTAACAGTTGCACCTATAATATTTTACTCTTCATATCACACAACTAAATATAGTTAGTAGGAAAACTTTTGCAAAATTAAAATTTGCACCCAAAAAAATTGCTCCTACAACATTTTTACTCTTTTTTTATCTCCATACCAAACATACCTTAAACTTAAAAAAATATTTTCAATAATAATATTATTGTAAGCCACACAATAATAAATGTATCAATAGGTTGCCCCTCATTTAGAATAAAGGTGAGATCTGCTTTGGATAGGTTTGATAGAGGCCTAATCCCATAGGTGGCAAATCATTAAATATTTGCCTTTTAATTTTGGTAAAAAAGATTTTTTATTTAAAGAAAAGATACACTGATTCACACCTTGGATGGCTATAAAGGCTCACTGTTGTCTCTCATTTTTGAGGAAGAGGCAGCCTTTTGATTTTTCTTCTTTCATAATCAACACTTACCAACATCATGACCTTGAAGCATGAAGACCATGCACTTGGCTTTGTTTTCTTCATGTTTGCAAGCATTTTTGCTAACATTCAATGTGAGTGTGAGGTTACTCTCTTAATGGGCACCACTCCCCCTTCTCTCTCTCTCTCTCTCTCTCTCTCTCAACTCTCACTCACACAACACACACACACACACACACATATGAGAAAAAAAAGGAAAGAATATTCTGATCTTAACCATAGACATCAAGTGTTTGGATAAAATCTACTTCATTCTTGCATGCCTCTTTTCTTCCAATCAATTTGATTTTGGAAGTTACTTTTCCTGGTTAGTCTTTTTATCCTTTCAAAGAAAGAAGTAAAGGATGTAGTTAAGCAACCCCAATGGTGAAGAACAGAAAATACCTTGGCATGAGTGCAAACTAATATACATTTGCTAAAGTTATTTTGCTGCAGTACAAGTTTGATTTGTACCTATACTAGATTGATTGGATGACGCTAACACCTTTTCCTTTCTGAAAAAAAGGAAAAAGATAAAAAAACCAATTGCGTGATTCATTAGAAAATTGCAGTATTATCATAGTAAAAGAAAAAAGGTTTATTTTTCTTTCTGCAGCTGTTATTTTCTTTTCAAAATGTTTTTGTGGTATTGGACTCTTGCCAATAAGCTGATGTGGCTTCAAATTTTATCTTGGACATCTTTTGTGCAGGTAGAGTCATAGAAAGGATGGATGCCGGCACTAAAATAGTGATTGGACCTTTATGTAAGTACGAGGCGGCTAAAAACGGTCTCAAGTACTGCTGTCAACTCAACCACCTTTGTTATGAAACGCTGGTGATTTGCAAACAAAGCTGCATAGATTACAAACAAAACGCTGGCGCTGCCATGCACCCACCGCTGGCAGACCTTCACCGCCCATGAGCTCAAATATTGCAATAAATAATCTATGTATGCTGTGCATGCAGTTCTGAAAGCAATAAACATGATGAGCTAGATCATCTTGAACAACAAGTATTGATCTCTTTCCATTCAGTCATCTCCCTCTCTTCCATGTTGATAGATCTTACGAAATCCTCAAGATTTTCATACCATCGATGTAGCTTATGAAATCATCAAAATCTCTCTACCAAATGATATGGTGCGCTCTGGCTCTAACGCAAGGTCACTATGGTTGCACGGCTATGGCAACATAAATCATAGAGTTTGATTTTTTTTTTTCCCACACCAGCCATGCACATAAGATTACTAATGATATAGTTGATATATTAACAACGAATTTATTCTTATATACCTGGTCATTATATATATATATATATATATATATATATATATATATATATATATATATATATATTTCATGTTAGATCCTAGGATGGATTTGGTAAGTGGCAACCCGCTAGCACGCTAGGCATACAAGGCATCCAATAATAATAGAAGCAATCATTAAATACAAGGGCAATTGACTAACTAAAATTAAAAATAAAATAACTCTTACCCATGTCCCTCTTCATTCCTTGGGCTCTAAAAAATATCAAAGAGAATTTAATGAGCTTAGTAAATAAGCTTAATATAAACATATTATTATAAATTCAAGAATATAGCATGTCATGATTTACTTACTTTTATGTATTAGAATTTACATGTCATCTTATTATTCGATATTACTTATATTCTTGAATTATTTTAAACTCATCTTTCCCAAGATGGTGGACACCCACCCTATTGAGGTGGGCATATCTTTCTATCGGCTAATTAATGCTAATGCTAATGAGAGAGGTTATCAAGCCTCTGGCCGGAGTTGACATGGTGTGTGTGTGCACAGTTTATATACATCGTGTTGACCCCATGTTGTTTTTGATGATTACAAAATAATTATATAGAGTACTAGTATGTTTATTATGAAGATAAAGATCAATGCAAGCAAATACAGCATGTCGAGAAGATGTTTCAGATGATTTACAATGACACCTCAATTGCCTCAAGTCCTCTAACAAATTGAAGCTGTCTCTGAACTACCTCAAATGCCATGGCCGAATCTTGCTTGATTTTAGTTAGCTGGGGTGTTCTGTCAGCTAGCTAATTTGTTTGTTCTTCTCCCTAGCCGAATGGATGATAAAAATAGCTAACTGGATGGAACATTCAGCTAGCTAAGCTCCCTGTTACTTCTTCATGGCTGAATGTCACTTCAAAATAGCTAACTGGGCTGGTCTGCCAGTTAGCTAGTTTCCTGAGCTCCCTTCATAGCCGAATCATGCTTCATTTTAGTTAGCTGGGGCATTTTGTCAGCTAGCTACTTTGCATAAAACTCTTCTCCTAGTGTCAGCTCCCCCTTCTCTCTGGGGCCACCGATAGTACACCTGCATACCTATGGTAATCGGATAGAGTTTTGCTAGTCTTTATGTAGCGCTCCATAAAGAGCTAGAGAACCCCAACTAATTATCATAAGTGGCAGACACACGAAAACACATCCTATTAAAAACTTTTTATTATCATCTCAATTATATACTCAAATCAATACTAGGGATCAACCTGCTCAGATAATATTTTTCATGACATTCCTCAGGCAGTTTATAAGATCACATTCACAATCGATATCAAAATCATAAGTACATATATCATACTCAAATTTTCTCCAAAACATAAGTCTCGTATCCATATTCAAATAAGTCTACTACATCACCACATCTCACTGTACACATACAAATATACAATATCACCGCACACTAACTCAATGTACATGGCTATCATCTACACTACCTTGCATCCAAGCAAGCTTCACCAGCTAAGGTCTGGTCCTGCTTATCCTGCGATCCTGGCAGAAATACTTACTGATCTGAAAGAAATTTTAATCATAGAGGGGTAAGACCTAAATCCCAGTGACTGGATAACCATCTAACTATGGAGAAATAAAGAACCATAACCTCACATTATCAACGTATGCTGATACTATATAGCTTGTATAACTCAAAGTCTATTTTTAACATGATATCAGATAAAGTAAAATGTAGCTTATTCTTCAAATAATATACCAGTACTGAAATACTCTACAATAACTTTCACTGAAAGATAACTCATTAAGATAAAAATCCATGCATTACAATATAAAGACATGCATTCTTTATCTACAACCCAACTTTCTTTATTAAATTCCCAGATTTTCACCAAATCTGCTTGCCCACTGGCATCTCATGTAAACTCTCCCTCTTGGGATAACTACTTGGCCCACTGGCCCTTTTTATATCACAATATATGCTTTTAAATCTCATGATACTGGGCTGTGTATGTAATGCCTCTAAGGTACCACCCTACAGTCGCCCTCCTACAGGTGTACTCTCATCGGGTGCGTGACTAGCAACAGGATCCATGCACAAATAGCACCCCTTACCCGTGCGGTTCATCCGGCAAAGTGCTTTGTTCCTTAACCCTGGAACCTCGGGTTTTCTCTCTGCCTCCACGGGCTATATATAGTAACCAGCTCCACTAAGCTATGATTCATGCCCCCACGGCTGCTTACAACCTGCCCCACTAGCCTAGTCAAGCGTGCACTCACCCCTGATTTGAGGTTCATCGTACGATCGATTCGCAAGGAGGTGCCGGCTCAATAGTAGTGTGCAATGCTTATGCTATAGTACAGTCTAAAGGGTGATCAGCCCCATAACTTCTTGATGCTCAATATGATACATCATCAAAATATATTATTTGTAAAGCTTTATCATGCAATTATGCCATGTATACATTAACCATCCCCTTTTTAAAACTCATGCTTATTTCTTTATGCTTAAAACTCATGCTCAAAACTCAAGCTTATTTCTTTATGCTTAAAACTCATGCTCAAAACTCATGTATCAGAATATCATGTACTAGGTTCTCATTTCTCAAATTTAAAACATACACAATACTCTACTAAACATAACATACCATAACTAGGTATTAATCTCATTATACTAGCTCAAATTAACTTTTCATTGTTAGATGAGAAACCCACTCACCTTAACAGGTTACTCCTCAACTGGTACTCAACTCGGTATTCCGGCTCTCTGGAATAACTTTATTGACCTATGTCAACATACAGATATGATAGCTATTAGGATTACCTCCACACGAGGTTTTCTCACGAAACCATGCATGCATGCATGCTCTATCCTCTAATATCTCATTATTTTCTTCACCCTTTCTCTACTCAAGGTTACTTCCACTATTACCTCAAAATACAATAATCTAAGAAAATCTAAAGTCATGCAAGATCTAGGAAAGCTATAGCTTACCTGGAGTCAAACACAAACCCCAAGCTTCTCTTTCCCTTCCTCTTTCTTTCTCCTTCTTCTTCTTCTCTTCCTCTCTTTTCTTCTCTTCTTTCTCTCTTTCTTTCTTTCTTTCTTTTCTCTGGCTGAACCCATGTTTTTCCTTTTTCTCTCATGATTTGGGGGCCAAGTCATGGGTAACTTAAGGGCTAAGGCATGCCAATTTCCTATTTTGCCCTTAAACACTCTTAATGCACACTTTTTGAAAAACACATGGCTCACTCATAACCATGATAGTTTACCCTTATATTTTCTTTTCTAAATTGCCCTTAACACAATTAGTAATTGACATCGGAGCCTTTTCCATTTTGCCCCCGATATAACCTTTTTTAATCATTTATAGCCCAAATTATATTTTTTACTTAAATTGATACTTTTATATAATATTTCTAAGAAAAGCCTTTATTAACTTTAAGAGCTTGATTTTAGAAATCCAACGGTTTAAACAGCACTCAAATCGGACTTAAAACGAAATAGATATGAAATTTTAAGATTTAACCCAGAAAATCTTTCGTCTTAGAGTCGACTCCAATAGATTTGGTGTCGGCTCCAGCAAAAATAGGTGTCGGCTCCAGCAAAAATAAGTGTCGCTCTATTGCAGCAAAAATGTTAACCTTCTATTTTCTCTATAGGTGTCGACTACCCCTCTGCAGGTGTCGACTCCAAAGCGTGCCGAAGTTCAAAACCATGCCAGAGTCGACTCCACTCCAATTAGAGTCGACTCTAAATACTAAAAACATCATTTAAGGATAAAACTCAAACTAAACTTGATTTTTCTTGTGATTTAAGCCTATTAAAACTTAAATCTATCAATTTCTTAAATCAAACTCATTAGCACTCAAAAATACACTCGTTTGCTCCAAAATTTCTTCTCTTTACATTTATCAAAAGGCCAACACACCCACACTTCACTGAAACTCTCTGACTTTCATTTCAAATGAAAAATGCCATTAATATTTAATAAATTATAAGGTTTTCAGGATGTTACAATTCTCCCCTCTTAAAAAATTTCGTCCCCGAAATTTAGCTAGATATATTTTCACAAAAATGGGGGTACTTCAATCTCATCTCATCTCTCGCTCCCATGCAGCCTCCTCTTTTTTATGATTTAACCATTGCACCTTAACTAATGGAATTCTTTTTCTGTGGAGTTGCTTGATCTCCCTACTCAAGATCTTCACTGGTTCCGTTGCAAATGATAAATCTCCCTGTAACTCTATAGTCTCAGACTGAATCACATGAGAGGAATCCGGCACATACCTACTAAGCATTGATACATGAAATACATTGTGAATCTGAGATAACTCTAGAGGTATAAAGCCAATTTATAAGCTAGTGTCCCAACTCTTTCTATAATTTCATAAGGTCCAATATACCTAGGGCTCAACTTGCATTTCTTTCCAAATCTCATAATACCTCGCCAAGGAGATACCTTCAGAAAGACTCTCTCCAACCTCAAATTTTACCCCTCTATGCTTTTTATCTGCATAGCACTTCTGTCTATCTTGGGCCGCCTTTAATTTAGCTCTTATGATTTTAACTTGATTTGCTGTAAGCTGTACTAACTCGGCCTAACAGCCTTCTCTCTCCCTCTCATCCCAACACTGGAGTTCTACATTTTCTCCCATATAAGGCCTCATATGGTGCATATCAATGCTAGAATGGTAGCTGTTATTGTAAGCAAACTCTACTAAAGTCAGATGATCATCCCAGCTACCAGAAAATTCCATGACAGAAGCTCTCAACATATCCTCTAGTGTTTGGATGGTTCTCTCCGACTGACCATCAGTTTGGGGATGAAATGCTGTACTGAACCTTAATTTAGTCCCTAAAGCTTTCTTAATTCTGCCCAAAATTGAGATGTAAACCTTGGATCTCTATCTGATACTATAGATACTGGCACACCATGCCTACTCACAATTTCATGCACATATAATTCTGCTAATCTATCCAAGGTAAAGACAATCTTAATAGGCAGAAAATGAGCAGACTTAGTCAATCTATCAACTATCACCCAAATAGCATCATTGCCCCTTCTGGTCTTTGGGAGTCCTACAACAAAATCCATAGTTATATGCTCCCATTTCACTCTGGCACAAATAGAGGCTGAAGCTTGCTAGCCGGACACTGATGTTCAGCCTTAATCTGCTGACACACCAAACATTTAGATACATACTCAGCTATCTCCTTTTTCATACCATTCCACCAGTAATTCTGTTTGATAGTTCTATACATCTTAGTACTACCTGGATGCATTGAATAAGCTGAGCTATGTGCTTCCTTTAAAATATGATCTTTCACTAATTCCACAGCTGGAACACAAACTCTACCCTTGAATAATAACACCCCATCACCTCTAACAGAAAACTCTGACTGAGACCCACTCTGAATTAAATCTCTAGCTTTAAGCAACTGTAGATCTAACAGCTGAGCTTCTCTTATTTCCTCTAGCATCTGGGGTCTCACCCTGAAAGTAGCCAACAAGGCTCCTGATTCTTCAGGTAGCTCTACATCTAACTTCCTTAACTCAATCATCAAGGGTAGCTGTACTGTCTAATAAAAGCTAATGTGGCCATAGACTTCCGACTCAAGGCATCAACCACAACATTAGCTTTCCCTGGGTGATACTCAATAGTGCAATCATAATCTTTAATCAATTCAATCCATCTTCTCTGCCTTAAATTCAATTCCTTCTAGGTCAAAATATATTTCAAGCTCTTATGATCAGTAAATATCTGGCACCTTCTTCTATACAAGTAGTGCCTCCAAACTTTTAATGCAAATATAACAGTAGCTAACTCCAAATCATGGGTGGGGTAATTCTTTTCATGGGATCTCAACTGTCTAGATATATAAGCCACCACTTTCCCATTCTGCATTAAAACACACCCCAAACCCTTCAATGAAGCATCACTATAGATCACATAATCACTAGCACTATCAGGGAGTATTAGAATTGGGGCTGAGGTTAATCTCTTTTTCAATTCATCCATACTCTTCTGGCATTCATTAGACCAATCAAACTTGATATTCTTTCTAAGCAGCTTAGTCATAGGAGAAGCCAAAATCGAGAAATTTTCTATAAATCTTCTATAATATCCTGCTAGCCCCAAGAAACTCCTCACCTCAGTCTGATTGGTAGGTGATACCCAATTCACTATAGCTTCAATCTTTTGAGGATCTACCATAATACCTTCGGCTGAAATGACATGTCCCAAAAACTTTACCTCATCCAGCCAAAATTCACTTTTACTAAACTTTGCATATAATTGCTTTTCTCTTAATATCTGCAAAACTGTCCTCAGATGCTGTTCATGCTCTTCACTACTTCTAGAATAAATCAAGATGTCATCAATGAATACTATCACAAATTTATCTAGATACTCCTGAAATATTTGATTCATCAGAGCCATAAAAGCAGTTGGAGCATTTGTCAAGCCAAATGGCATCACCAGGAACTCATAATGACCATATCTGGTCCTGAAAGCAGTTTTAGATATATCCTCATTCTTTATTCTCAATTGATGATACCCAGATCTCAGATCAATCTTTGAAAACACTGTTGCCCCCTGCAGCTGATCAAACAAATCATCGATCCTTGGCAATGGATAATTGTTTCTAATGGTCACCTTGTTTAACTGTCTATAGTCTATACACAACTCAAGGTACCATCCTTTTTCTTCACAAACAACACTGGTGCACCCCATGGCGATATACTGGGTCTAATAAACCCTTTATCCAATAATTCTGTAACTGACTTTTCAATTCTTTCAATTCAACTGGAGCCATTCTATAAGGTGCCTGGCTATTGGTCTGGTACCTGGAGCTAGATCTATACTGAAATCAAATCCTCTGTCAGGAGGTAACCCTGGCAGCTCCTCAGGAAATACATCTGAAAAATCCCTTACCACAGGGATATCCATCAGCTCTAAACCATTGCCCTCTAGGCTCACTGCACAAGCTAAATAGGCTTCACATCTTTTTGCTAGCATTCTATTGGCTGACAAGGCTGAAATCACTCCTGAGGGCAACCCCCTCCTATCTCCAACAAAACAGACTCTCTATCATCAGAAGTTTGTAACATCACCTCCTTCCTCAAGCAATCTACTCTGGCTCTATGCACAGATAGCCAATCCATTCCCAAAATGGCATCAAACTCTTTCATCTAAAAGGAATCAAATGCTGCTAATTTCTGACCCTCCACAGAAATATCACAGCCTCTATACACTTGGTCTACTATAAAAGGCCTCCCTACGGGCATAGATACTACCAACTGGCTACCCAACTGGCCCATATTTCTAACTAGATGCTTAGCAAACTCACATGAGATAAATGAATGCGTAGATCCAGAATCAATTAAAATATAAGCATCATGATTATCGATGGGTAGCATACCTGTCACCACATCAGGATCAATCTGAGCCTCCTGCCTGGTCATGGAAAACACTCTGGCCTCGGCCCTTGGGACACTGGATGACCCTCCTGGCTGATTAACATTAGGCCCCACCTGACTGGCTGAAGCCACAACACTACTGTCACCTCTTCTACCAGGCTGTCCCTTGGCATTACTGGCCCCTGAGGAAGCCCCCCAGCCTGCTGCCCTCTCCTAGGGCAATCTCTTTTCAGGTGACCTAGATCACCACAAATATAACATCCCTTATTGCCCCTCTTACACTCTCCCAAATGAAGTCTCCCACATACATTACATGGAGGTATATTTCTTCCTCCACCAGAAGGACGACCCTGCTCCCCTACATCACCAGACACCCTGCTGGTGGCAACCTGAGGCACACCCCCATAAGGCTTTCTTTGGGCTAGGCTAGATGCTGACACAGATACGATCTTCTGCCCACATCACCAGGGGCTCTAAAAAAAATAAAACTGTCCAGTCCTCTGGGGTTTCTTAAATGGCTGAGTCCCTCCGGAGCAGAAAAATAACTAGGAGCACTTCTTTTCATTCTATCCTGCCTCCTACTCATATATTCTTTTTCAATCTCCTCGGTTTGAGTGCTCCCGCACCAACTCAGAATAACTATTATAGGTCTGCATACGAATCTTGGCTTTAATAGGGAGATTCAATCCATCCTGAAATAGTCACATCTCTCCCTCTCATCAGTCACCAAGGCCCTAGCAAACTGAGATAACTCAACAAAAGTGGCTTCATAATCTGCCACAGACATCTCCCCTAGGTCAGACTAAGAAAATCCCTCTCTTCTGATCCCTATAAATCTCAGAATAATATTGCTGATGAAACTCTCTTCTAAAATCTTCCCATGATCAACTCCACTCCCTGGGGCTGCCTGCTATAAATAGATCTCCACCAACTCTGGGCTCTACCCTCCAGTAAAAAGGTGGCAATACCCAGCCTCTGCTCCTCAGAGCATCCCATCACATCAAATACCCTCTCGATCCTCTGCAGCCATGCCCCGGCCTGAATAGGATCAGTAGTTCCCTGGAACTCCAGAGCCCCAACTTTCTGGCTCTTTCCACATTCCTCACAACCTCCAAATTTTTAGATGGAAGGCTGGAACTAGCACCCACAGCTGCTACCACAGCCTGAGTAATCATGCCTACCAACTCTGGCATACTAGGCCCCTGAGTCTGTGCCCGAGATGGGTCCACTGGCACAGGGGTAATAGACTGTGAAGAAGACTCTGGCATCTGCTCTGAAGATGCCCTCACCTAGCCTCATTAGATACTGGCTCGGTGGAATCACTAGAAGCCATTCTATCAATTTGACTTCTTCTAACTGACCTTCTGGGTCTACTTTGACCTTTGCTTCTATCCCTGCCTGAGGATTGCTCTGTCTCTCTAGATGTCTTTGTAGTAATCGTCCTACAAGACATATTCATTACATCAGTTTCATCATTCAATAACTATAATCATAATCATGCAATCATCCTAGACTCATACTCATACTTATTCCCCTAGGACCTAATAACCTAGGGCTCTGATACCAAAACTTGTCAGCTCCCCCTTCTCTCTGGGGCCACGACAGCACACCTGCACACCTATGGTAATCGGATAGAGTTTTGCTAGTCTTTATGTAGCGCTCCATAAAGAGCTAGAGAACCCCAACTAATTATCATAAGTGGCAGACACACGAAAACATCATGTTAAAAACTTTTTATTATCATCTCAATTATATATGTACATCACTCAAATCAATACTAGGGATCAACCTGCTCAGATAACATTTTTCATGACATTCCTCAGGCAGTTTACAAGATCACATTCACAATCGACATCAAAATCATAAGCACATATCATACTCATAATTTTCCAAAACATAAGTCTCGTATCCATATTCAAAAAGTCTAATACATCACCACATCTCACTGTACACATACACATATACAAAATATACAATATCACCCCACACTAACTCAATGTACATGGCTATCATCTACACCCCCTTGCATCCAAGCAAGCTTCACCAGCTAAGGGTCCGTCCTGCTTATCCTACGATCCTGGCAGAAATACTCACTGATCTGAAAGTAAATTTTAATCATAGAGGGGTGAGACCTAAGTCCCAGTGACTGGATAACCATCTAACTATAGAGAAATAGAGAACCATAACCTCACATTATCAACCGTATGCTGATACTATATAGCTTGTATAACTCAAAGTATATTTTTAACATGATATCAGATAAAGTAAAATGTAGCTTATTCTTCAAATAATATCAGTACTAAAATACTCTACAATAACTTTCACTGAAAGATAACTCATTAAGATAAAAATCCATGCATTACAATATGAAGATATGCATTCTTTATCTATAGCCCAGACTTTCTTTATTAAATTTCCAGATTCCATCGGAATCTGCTTGCCCACTGGCATCTCATGTAAACTCTCCCTCTTGGGATAACTACTTGGCCCACTGGCCCTTTTATATCACAATATATGCTTTTAAATCTCATGATACTGGGCTGTGTGTGTAATGCCTCTGAGGTACCACCCTACAGTCGCCCTTCTGCAGGTGTACTCTCATCGGGTGCGTGACTAGCAACAGGATCCCCGCACAAATAGCACCCTTACCCGTGCGGTTCACCTGGCAAAGTGCTTTGTTCCTTAACCCTGGAACCTCGGGTTTTCTCTCTGCCCCCACGGCTATATATAGTAACCAGCTCCACTGAGCTATGATTCATGCCCCCACGGGCTACTTACAACTGCCCCACTGGCCTGGTCAAGCGTGCACTCACCCTGATTCGGGGTTCATCGTATGATCGATTCGCAAGGAGGTGCCGGCTTAATAGTAGTGTGCAATGCTCATGCTACAGTACAGTCTAAAGGGTGATCAGCCCCATAGCTGCCTGATGCTCAATATGATACATACATCAAAATATATCATTTGTAAAGCTTTATCATGCAATTATGCCATGTATACATCAACCATCCCCTTTTTGAAACTCATGCTTATTTCTTTATGCTTAAAACTCATGCTCAAAATGCAAGCTTATTTCTTTATGCTTAAAACTCATGCTCAAAACTCATGTATCAGAATATCATGTACTAGGTTCTCATTTCTCAAATTTAAAATATACACAATACTCTACTAAACATAACATACCACAACTAGGTATTAGTCTCATTATACTAGCTCAAATTAACTTTTCATTGTTAGATGAGAAACCCACTCACCTTAGCAGGTTACTCCTCAACTGGTACTCAACTCTGTTATTCTGGCTCCCTGGAATAACCTTCTTGACCTACGTCAACATACATATATGATAGCTATTAGGATTACCTCCACACGAGGTTTTCCCACGAAACCATGCATGCATACATGCTCTATCCTCTAATATCTCATTTTTTTTTTCACCCTTTCTCTACTCAAGGTTACTTCCACTATTACCTCAAAATACAATAATCTAAGAAAATCTAAAGTCATGCAAGATTTAGGGAAGCTATAGCTTACCTGGAGTCAAACACAAACCCCAAGCTTCTCTTTCCTTTCCTTTTCTTTCTCCTTCTTCTTCTTCCTCTTCCTCTCTTTTCTTCTCTTCTTTCTCTCTTTCTTTCTTTCTTTTCTCTGGCTGAACCCATGTTTTTCCTTTTTCTCTAATGACTTGGGGGCCAAGTCATGGGTAACTTAAGGGCTAAGGCATGCCAATTTTCTATTTTGCCCTTAAACACTCTTAATGCACACTTTTGGAAAACACATGGCTCACTCATAACCATGATAGTTTGCCCTTAGATTTTCTTTCCTAATTTTCATTAACATAATTAGCAATTGACATCATAGCCTTTTCCCATTTTGCCCCCGATATAACATTTTTAATCGATTTATAGCGTAGATTATCATTTTTTACTTAAATTATACTTTTATGTAACATTTCTAAGAAAAAGCTTTACCAACTTGAAGAGCTCAATTTTGGAAATCCAACGGTTCAAACGACACTCAAATCGGACTTAAAACGAAATAGATATGAAATTTTCAAGATTTAACCCAAAAATCTTTCGTCTTAAAGTCGGCTCCAACAGATTTGGTGTCGGCTCCAGCAAAAATAAGTGACGCTCCAATATTACAGCAGAAATATTAACCTTCTATTTTTCTCTACAGGTGTCGACTCCCCTCTGCAGGTGTCGACTCCAAAGCATGCCGGAAGTTCAAAACCGTGCCAGAGTCGACTCCACTCCAATTAGAGTGACTCTAAATACTAAAAACATCATTTAAGGATAAAACTCAAACTAAACTTGATTTTTCTTGTGATTTAAGCCTATTAAACTTAAATCTCTCAATTTCTTAAATCAAACTCATTAGCACTAAAAATACACTCGTTTGCTCCAAAATTTCTTCTCTTTACATTTATCCAAAGGCCAACACATCACACTTCACTGAAACTCTCTGACTTTAATTTCAAATGAAAAATGCCATTAATATGTTCAATAAATTACAAGGTTTTCAGGATGTTATACCTAGTCGTGTGATTCATGAAGTTAGTTAACTAGATTTCTATTCCAGCTAACTAAATTGGAAATGAATCTTCTTGGCCGACTGCTTCATGAATCTAGTTAACTAAACTTTTAGTCCAGCTAACTAAGATCCCCTGGAGTTTTTTTCTAGCCGTGCTACTCTTGAAATTAGTTAACTAGACTTTTAGTCCAGCTAACTAAATTGGAATTGAATCTTCTCTGGCCATGTGACTTTTGGATTTAGCTAAATGGAGGTCATCACCAGTTAACTAAATCAGAAATGGAATTTACTTCAGACTTCTCTGGCCAAATGCTTTTTGGATCTAGATAACTGGAATAACATCGAACTAACTAAAAATTTGCTACAGACCTCTCTAGCTGAATGTTTCATGGATATAGCTAACTGAACTTTTAGTCCAGCTAGCTAATGGTTGCTGATATTCATTCTGGTCGAACTCCTCATTGAACTATTTAACTGGAATCAAATTCCAGTCAACTAGAAACCTATCTCCACCTCACTTGGGCATGAGTTCTTTGGATTTCAGTCAACTGGAACTCAATCCTAGCTAACTGAACTTGATCTTCAGTTGCTTGGATGAATGCCTTCTTGTGCTCCAGTCAACTAGGGAGCTAACTCCACTTCATCAGGGTGTGCTCCTCTCTATCTGAATTCTTTAGCCAGCTGGAACTCTTTCTTGAAAATGTCAAATGCTCTCTCCATTTTCCCGATCGTCAGTGCATTCAATGCCTCAAAAAATCTCTTCAACGGTTATTTTTCTTCTCCCATTTTTCTTTCTATTTTTTCATTTCAGTCTAACGGATAGTTTTGTAGATTAAATACTTTAAATAGCTGTGTAGAAGATGAAGACACGGTGAATAGTAGAAAGCTATTATTGCACACATTCGTGGTTGTTCAGCAACAAAGAAAGGAAGCCTATTTTAAATTCATGTGTATTTTCTAAAGATCATTGATTGCTCATCCTTGCTGATACTTTAAAGCTTCCAAGAGAATTGAAGGTTTCAACTACTTCAACGAAGACTTCATTTATTGCTAAAGTGCATTCAAGGAAGAAGCTCATTTGAGAAGTTGCCTTCAATATTGTAAAGTATTTATTTCTGAATATTTTCTTATTCTAGAAGCATTTTGTTCTTACATTTTTTGAACCTATTTTGAATCTTGTAAAGGGTTGGGTTTAACCCTTGGTTGTTTGGCTTCCTTGTGCTATGAAACAAGAGGACTAGCCTGAAAGGCTAGGGGTTTGGCTACCTTGTGCCGTGTAATAAGAGGTCATGCCAGGGAAGGCTAGGGGTTGTAATCATTGGTGATACGATTGGAGTAAAATTCTTAAAGGGTTTTTGGGAAGTGAATATAGGTGCTGGGTTAGCACTGAACCACTATAAAAATTTTATATTTGTGATTACTTGCTTAATCTTTATGATATCTTTGTGTTCACGTCACTACACCACTACCGATTAGATTTTGATTTGCTATAAGCACATATCTACGTAATTAATTTTTAAAATATTCAATTTACCCCCCTCTTAGGTTGCTACATATGGGCAACAAGTGGTATCATAGCAACATTCTATTGATTTCTTTTGCTTTAACTAGCTTGGAGCCAAAGATCATTAGCAATCCAAATGGAATCTATTTTGACTGAGGGATAGTCAACTAATAGACTACCTTTGTTCAATGGAACAAACTACACTTATTGGAAAGCATGTATGAAAATTTTCATACAAGCACTATATTATGATTTATAAAAAATCATAATTAATGGACCTCACACACCCACCATCAAGACTAATGGTCTTGACATCCAAAAACCAGAAATGAAATGGGATGAGCAAGATAAGAAATTACTCAATTGAATGCCAAAGCTATGAATGTTCTTTACTATTCACTTGATGCAAATGAATTTAATCATATTTTCACTTGCAATTCTGCTAAGAAAATTTGGGATAGACTTGAAGTCACCCATAAGGGTACTAATCAAGTCAAAGAATTCAAGATAAATATGCTTGTTCATAAATATGAATTATTCAAAATGGATTCTGCTGAAAATATCACTGACATGTTTACAAGGTTTATCGATATTATTATGGGCTAAAAAGCTTAGGAAAATCTTATACTAATGGTGATCTTGTTAGAAAGATTTTGAGATCCTTGCTAGGTCTTGGAAGGCCAAGGTTACTGCAATTCAAGAAGCAAAGAACNAAATTTATTAATAAATATTGCGACGCATCAAATTGCGTCGCAATAATAAAAATTAATTTTTAAAATAAAAAAATTATTATTAAATCTTGCGACGCATTAGTTGGGTCGCAATATTTAATAATAAATTTTTCTGTTTTAAAATTTAATTTTAAATATTGCGACGCAATTTGATGCGTCGCAATATTTATTAATAAATTTTTAATTTTTAAAAATTAATTTTAATATTGCGACGCAATAAATTGCATCGCAATATTTATTAATATTTTTTTAAAAAATTTAATTTTAAATTTAGCGATGCATTTTTATGCGTCGCAGAGCGTCGCAGGACGCAATTGCGACAAAAGAGTATTGCGACGGGGAGTTGAGCGACGCCATCATTGCGTCGCAATTGCGTCGCTAAACATGGCATAGCGACGCAATAGCGACGCATTTTGGCGTCGCAATATTTTAAATTTCTTGTAGTGTTTCCTTCTATGCTTTATAATTGTCACCACTAAAATCAAAAATCATATTTTATATCAAAATATTAACTGGTAAAATAGCTACACAAAATAAAAATCATGCTCATATAACTGAATTTGAGGCATACAACTCAATGTCATGTCTTACCAATGTAAGCATGCAACAATATGAATCAATAACATATAATAATGTCATAACTATCCAAAAAATCTTTCTTGGATATAGAAGAAATGTCATTGTGTAATCGATTCTTTCTCTCTGAGTGAATCCTTTGGCAATGAGTCTTGCTTTATATCTCTCAATGTTGCCTTGTGAGTCTTTCTTTGTTTTAAAGACCCATTTACATCTAATGATTTTTACACCATCAGGCAACTCAACGAGATCCCAGACTCAATTAGATACCATAGAATCTATCCCATCCTTCATGGCATTATACCATAAGTTTGATTCCTTAACACTCATGGCTTGTGAAAATGTTTTAAGATCATTTTTTACTTTAATATTATAGTTAGATTTCTATAGATACATAATATAATCACTAGGAATGGCTGATTTCTTTATTCTAGTTGATCTTTTTAATGTTGTGTCAATGACCTCCTGAGAAGTATTTTGCACAACTGATTATTGTTGAACAACAAGATCTTCTAGATTATTATCAGCAGCTTATAAAATCTCAATGACTGATTATCGAGCACTTATTTGAGCTTGAGAGGCACTATGAATGACAACCAATATCTCACTTGAAGTGAAAGTTAGAATATCTGAATGTTCTTTCTTAGAAGAAGCCAAATACTGAGATTGATCACTCCCATTGATCAAGTTATTCTTAAAATTTTTTGCATTTCTTGATTTCATAATCCTAGTGGTATGAGATGGATAATAAAATTTATAATCCTTGGACTTCTCAGCATATCCAATAAAATATCCACTAATAGTCCTTGGTTCCAGTTTTCTTTTTTGTGGATTATAAACTCTTACTTTAGATGGGCATCCCCAAATATGAATATATCGCAAACTTGGTTTTCAACCTTTAAATAACTCAAATGGCATTTTGAAAACAGCCTTAGTTGAAACTCGGTTTAATATATACGTGGCCATTTTAAGAGCTTCAGTACACAAGGATTTAGGTAGCTTAGAGCTACCAATCATGCTCCTCACCATGTCCAATAATGTTCAGTTTCTTCTTTCAGCTATACCTTTTTGGTCTGGAGACCCTAGCATGGTGTATTGTGCAATAATTCTATTTTCTTTAAGAAACCGAGCAAATAAACCAGGTGCTTATCCATCCTCAAGTGTATCTATCATAATATTTTTCATCTCTATCTGATCTCATGATCTTAATTTGCTTGCCGCATTGTTTCTCTACTTCTGCCTTGAATACCTTAAAGGTATCTAATGCTTCATTCTTATTATAAGTAAGTAGACATATATATATCGTGAATAGTCATCAATAAATGAGATAAAGTATTTCTAACCATACGAGTCCATATCTGGACTATAGATATCTGTATGTATGAGTTTTAATATTTCTAAACTCCTTTTGGCATCTTTCTTAGACTTGTTGAATTACTTTCCCTTTACATAAGTGCCAAAATCAGTAAAATCAAGAATATTAAGTACTCTATCTTTTACTAATCTTTTAATTCTCTCAATGAAGATGTGACCTAATCTTCGATGCTACAAAATAAAAAAATTCTCATTCATAATACATCTTTTCATACCTGCGTTAGTTTGGACGTGCATTACATTATAAGAAGTATTATTTTTTAAATTGATTTGAAAAGATTATCAGACAATGTACCATGCCCAATAAGCTTAGATTTATAAAATAAATCAACATGAATTTTATTAAAATTAAAGAAACATCCTAAGAGTATAAGTCTTGGCACTGAAATCAAATTTCTACAGAAACTTGGAATATAAAAAGTCTTTTTCAAATCTAAAACAAAACCAGAATCTAAAACAAGTGTGTACGTTCCAATTGCTTCCATATGTGAACTCATCTTATTTCCTAAATAGATATTTTGTTTACTTTACAATGGTTTTTTTTTGATTTAGAAAATCATACAAGGTATTTGAAACATAGATTGTAGAATCAGAATCAATCCACTATGTGTTATGACAAACAACCATATTAGATTCATAACATAAAAATAAGGTTAGAATACCTTTCTTATCAAGCCAAGCATTGAATTTGAGGTAATCCTTCTTTATATGCCCTTCTTTTTGTAAAAGAAGCACTTGGATTCCTTCTTTACTTCTGTATAGATGGTTACTTTACCCTTTCCTTTATGTTTGGCTTTAGCAGCTTTAGTCTTTCTCTGAGTAGCTAAATGTATACTTTCTTTCATTTCTAGAATCAGCCTCTCTTCTTCTTGAGCACACATGGTCAGAAGTTTATTAATTAACCATTCGTCCTTATATGTGTTACAAGATATTTTAAAGGGACTATACTTCTGTGAAAGTGAATTCATAATAAAGTGTACTAAGAAAGATTCTAACATCTCAATCTCTAGAGATTTTAGCTGAGCCGCAATGTCCCTTATCTTCATGATGTACTCATACATACCTTCAATAGTAGTGAGCTTCATTTATGATAATTTTTTTATTAGGGTGCTAGAGTGCCTTATCTGAAGACTCAAACTGTGCATCAATAGCCTTCAAAAGTTTCTTGACATTTTTGCACTCAGAAATTGAACCACATATACTAGCAGAAATCTTAGTATATATGAACATCATATTGAGGTGATTAAATCATCATTCATATGCAGCAATCTCAGCCTGAGTGCTAGTAGGTGTAATTAAATATGGTTCATCCTTTCTGACAGTATAGTTAATATCCATGCACCCTAACTTAAGAAAAATTCTTTCCTTCTATACTTTACAATTGTCACCACTTAAATCAAAAACATCATATTTCATATCAAAATATTAACTGGCAAAATAGCTGCAAAAAATAAAAATCATGTTCATATAACTGAATTTGAGGCATACAGCTTAATGTCATGTCTTACCAATGAAGCATACAACAATATGAATCAATAACATATAATAACTACATATGGGCTAAGTTATTATACTTAAATAGATTCATTAACTTAATGATGTGACTAATAAATTATATTATTTTCTTAATTCTTATGGATAATTAAGAAAAAAATTTATTATCCCATCTTAATTAATTATATAAATGCAATAAAAATTCCTATGGAATAAGATTTATTGCATTAAATAAAATTAATTATAATTAATATCATCTAACCTTATGATTTTTTTAACTCAATATATAATTTTGATTAATTAAAGATACTGTAGCTACTCCTTAATTAATCAAAATCATATTGACCACATGACATTTAAACTCCATTATATGCATATAGATTAGCCAATTTAGCATAAGTATTAGGTAGTGATCTTAATCAACATAACATTTTTAAATCAAGGCCTGAATCAATCAAATTGGACAGGCGAGTGAAAGAGAGATGGATCCTCTATTGCTTTCTTAGACATCAATTTAATTGGTCAGGTTAGTCAATGGAACCAATTAAGAAACTATGATTTTTTTACCTTCAAGAACCACTCTTTTAGACACCAATTGATCAATCAAACCCTAAAAGGATTTGCATTATTATTTTTCAAACTACCACTAAATATAATTTTGTTCATGCATAGCATATAAAATCTAATATGCATAATAGGAGCAATAACATACCAAGCATGCATCTATTTAATGCAATGATTCACAATTATAGCATCAACAAAACTAGATGCCATTTGATAGAGAACTTACATCATATCAGATGCAGAAAGCATTTCCATGAACCACCAGAAGGCCTGTAGCAAGCATAAAATCTATTTCCAGAAAGCAAGAAATTTATCCACTCATCAAACCTATGTGCACCATTGCATACTTCCTACATTTCAATGTTTGGAACATGGACATGCACATCCACGCATGTAACATCTATCACATTGCCAAGGCAAAGACATTATGTGCATTGGTATTATCACAAAGGTATTGTCACAAACATAAGTTTATATTCACATCCAGTAGTACTAGAACGTAACAAAACCTCTGATGATGCTTATGCAGACACTACAATAAAATTCTGACCGTAACAACTCTTTTTGGAAAGCTGCCTGACGCTTCCTCAAAGGGTTGGCGGTTAAGATCTTTTTCTCCCCCTTTATCGCCGCACCGGCTGCCTCTTCGGACCATGAAATCCTAGCCATGCTCGGCCTTCTGTATGCTGGGATGAAAAGCGGGATGGTTGCCGCCAGGGACACCGATGACTGGATCAACAGCGTGGCTATCTAGTTTGTTTGAGATCCCTCTCGCCTCTGATACTTCTCCTAAAGCCCACTTCCCTTTCCTTCTCCAAGGCGTCTTTGCAAACGCCCTAACCCAAAGCCCTCTTTCTCCTCTCTTCTTTCTTTCCTTCTTTCTTTCTCCATTCACCTCCGAAGTGACCATGAGAGAGTGCATCTCCATCCACATCGGCCAGGCCGGCATCCAGGTCGGCAACGCGTGCTGGGAGCTCTACTGCCTCGAACATGGCATCCAGGTCGATCTCTTCTCCCTTTCTCTAACATTCGGCTCCATTTCTGGTTCTTACAAACGTTTGATGTTGGGATTCGTATCCTTGGATCGATTCGCAGCCCGATCTAGATGCCAGCACATTCCTCGCGCCGTGTTTGTCGACCTCGAGCCAACTGTGATAGATGAGATCCGCACAGGTGTCTACCGCCAGCTCTTCCACCCCGAGCAGCTCATCAGTGGCAAGGAGGACGTCGCCAACAACTTCGCTCGCGGCCACTACACCATTAAGACCCCACCCATCTAATCTTTCTGGACGATACTTCACATCGCCTTAGCATTGGAAATCCAATTTTAATGAGTTCGTTGAAATGCTTCAGTTGGAAAGGAGATCGTGGACCGGTGTTTGGACCGCATCCGGAAGCTAGCCGACAACTGCACCGGCCTCCAGGGGTTCCTCGTGTTCCATGCAGTTGGTGGTGGGACTGGCTCTGGGCTTAGTTCTCTGCTTTTGGAGAGACTTTCTGTGGACTAAGGCAAGAAGTCGAAGCTCGGCTTCACCATATACCATTCTCCTCAGGTCTCGAAACCTTTGAAGCTCACCTTCGATGATTTTGCTTCTTGACTGACTCACTGTCAATAGGATACATGCGAGTATTTTCACAGATCTCATGTTGTTCTAAGCTTTATTTCGTTTTGTTTGAAAGCATGCAGAATTTAAAACAGAGCTTCTTCCTTCATCCTTTTTCTTCTTTAGCTTCTTAGCTTTCATACTTTTTGTTAGCGGCTGTCGCATGTGAACTCTACAATGGATTTTTAATACCCAGAGGGGAGGTCACAACCATATCTTCTTAACTTCCCTGCACCATGTTGAACAATTGGTTGCTGTTATTCTTCTTTATTCTTTTTAAATTATATTTCTTTTCAAGAATGCCTATTTCAACTGCCATCTGCCATCTTTGCTCACATTCCCCGCTACTAACAAGAAGTACGTACCCGAGGATTCACTTCATGCTCTCCTCCTATGCCCCAATGATCTCGGTCGAGAAGGCCTACCACGAGTAGCTGTCGGTGACGGAGATCACCAACGACAGTGCATTTGAGCCTTCTTCCATGATGGCCAAGCATGACCCAAGGCATGGCAAGTACATGGCGTGCTGCCTCATGTATCGCGGCGATGTCGTCCCCAAGGATTGGAACGCTGCCTTCTTCTCAATTCAGCGGTAAACTTCTCGATGCTTTTAAATTTTCTCTTGGCTCCCGCTATCCTAAAAAGCATCAAGAAATTTTCTCTTGGCTCCCGCTATCCCAACACTCCAAAAGCATCGGATGCTATATTTCGATGCTAAAAAAGCATCGAAAAATAACTTTTTTAGGGTCACTATTTCTAAAAATTGCTGTAGTGAGAGGGGAATGATCATTGTGGCAAGGCCCAGTTCATGATGAAATGAAACCAAATTACATAAGGGAAAAATTGCAGGAGAGCAACAACCATTGTTCCGTAGCTTTTGCTGTTTCTTGCTCTAGAACAACCAACTCTTTATCCACTTTCCCATGCATGAAAAAGTTCTTTTTTAATTAACTATTTACAGGTGCATATGATGGAAATCCACAAACTTAAGAATAAGAAGAGTCCATTCTTAAAATCAGTGTTTATTTCTCAAGAACAAGCTAAGTGAATAGCTAATCAATCCAAAACAGCAAACAACACCAACAATAACAACAAAGCCTTATAATCTCAACCTAGTTGAAATTGGCTACATGAATACTTTTTCTTCATCCAGTTCAGCTAATCAATCCAAAGCAATAGGAAATATGCTAATATTAATAATAGCTAACATTTATTCAAAATAGACCTATGTACAAAATCACAAACTATTTAAACATCTCCATCAACCAAGTACTTCAAATATTAAGATAAAAGACTAGCTAACACAACTGTTTTCGCTAAAAGTAATGAAAATAACAGAGATAAAATGTTTCTCCTTCATCATCTCCACATAATAGCAGCAGGAAATTCCTCGACCATCATCATGATCATCACCATTAGGAGCACCAAGTCCTCAGCTCAAGGGAACATTTCAAAACCATACCTGGGTCTCAACGATTCCATCAATCCAACAGCAGCGGCCCTACAAGCCCTTAATTTTTAATAGTGGGGATCATTCGTCGGCAGCTCATAGCGGCAAATACCGGGGCGAGGAGAGTGAGGGATTTGACTGCGCCGGGATACATACAAATCCATCCTATGTTTGAACAAGATCTAGCAAAAGTTAGACAAATTATTCAAGTAAAAACATGGAAGTACAATTTATACATTTATAAATCCTCCAATTGTGAATCCTTCTCCATACAAGAGTTCAGCTAAGCTATAATGGCTTAAAGAGTCTACTCTTTATCAGGAACATATAATTTGGACAGAACTAACTGTAGCTAGAAACTTTAAATAGTTTTCAATTATTTTATCATATATGAAAAACAAAAACTGTAGTTGGGAAAAGGCTTAGATGAGTTGAGTTGAGATGAGATGAAAAACAAGAACTATCCAGATTCATCAACATCCAAAATCAATGATTATTCAAAATTTACCTGAGAAAAATTAAAATCTTTCAAACGTGAGTTTCCCTTTTTTTCTGTTAATAAAATTTGAGCTTTGCTTGATTTCCTTACTGCAGTTCACTAGATTTAGAGATGCACATCTGTGACTGGTATATACCATTCTTGTTTACTCCTGATTAAGCCTGTTACTTAGACATTAAAACTACATCAATTTATCACAACATACATACAAGCCTAAAACTGAGCACGTCAATAGCAAAAGTTTTTTTAAAAAAAAAAAAAAAAAAAAAAACATTTGGGTAGTAAAGAAACGGGGCAACAGCCACCAAAAATCTTGCTATTATCCAAGCATCACAAACCCGTACAATAGCGCCAAGATTTTTTCCAAAAAAAAAAAAACCTAAAACTAAACAAGCCAACCATCAAGAGCCTAAAACGTGGAACCTTGAAATCTCGATTTAACAGCTATCAAAAATATGATGCGACAACAGTCGTAAATTCAAGATTCTCCCAAAGGAAATGCACATGCACCCCTGCTAAATCACCATTCTTCATTAGGTCTATTATAGTTTATATTGAGTTTAATAAAGTTAATAGAGAAAAATTTTCTAATATGCATAATATACGAATCTCAAACTATATATATGAAATATTGTAGTAAATTATAAGAGAGATATTCTATTTGGATGCATGCTGCTTTAGAAATTTTTTTTTATATATATATTAAAATTTCTATGGTCTTTGTCAGTATGTGTCGATTAATTTATTTCTGTCTCTCTCTCTCTCTCTCTCTCTCTCTTTTAAGTTTTAACCCTTGAGATCTCTCCTCTCGTACGCGCAACAAGGGAAATCGGATCTCGGTTTTCGTACGTGACCAGGGAAATAGCCTGGACGACAGCAGCAACACCAGTTGAAGCATCCCATCAATCTTGAGGGATAGAATCCACCCTTGTCTTTTGGAGACCGAGCTGTGGATGGCCTTCGTTTGTTCGAAGAGCATGCCCTAACTGCGCTGACCGCTGGAGACAAGTTTGAAAGTAGTATCGGCGCCGGAAAAAAAAAAAAAAAGTGTTGTTGTAATTAAATTTTATTATAATATAATAATTTTTTATATTTTTATATATTTTTATTTTAAACATAATTAACAGTTTCACGGCCTATAATATTTTACTCTTCATCACACAACTAAATATATTTAGTAGGAAAAGATTTGCAAAATTAAAATTTGCACCCAAAAAAATTTCTCCTACAACTTTTTTACTCCATTTTTATTTCCATGACATTCCTTAAACTTAAAAAAAATATTTTCAATAATAATATTATTAAAAGCCACACAATAATAAATGCATCGATAGATTGCCCCCCATTTAGAATAAAGATGAAATCTGCTTTGGATACGTTTGATAGAGGCCTAATCCCATAGGTGGCAAATCATTAAATATTTGCCTTTTAATTTTGGTAAAAAAATATTTTTTATTGAAAGAAAAGATACGCTGATTCATATATACCTTGGATGGCTATAAAGGCTCACTGTTGTCTCTCATTTTTGAGGAAGTGGCAGCCTTTTGATTTTTCTTCTTTCATAACCAACACTTACCAACAACACCTTGAAGCATGAAGACCATGCATTTGGCTTTGTTTTTCTTCATTTTTGCAAGCATTTTTGCTAACATTCAATGTGAGTGTGAGGTTACTCTCTTAATGGACACCACTCCCTCTCTCTCTCTCTCTCTCTCTCTCACACACACACACATAACTCAATTCAACTCAACTCAACTGATCTAAGATTTTTCCCAACTACTCACACACACACATGAGAGAAAAAAGGAAAGAAAAAAAAAAAAGGGGTCTTCAGCAACCCAAGCATGGTCATGCAATATTTCAGCTCTTAACCATAGACATCAAGTGTTTGGATATAATCTACTTCATTCTTGCATGCCTCTTTTCTTCCAATAAATTTGATTTTGAAGTTACTTTTCCTAGTTAGTCTTCTTATCCTTTCAAAGAAAGAAGTAAAGGATGTAGTTAATCAACCCCAAAGGTGAAGAACAGAAAATACCTTGGCATGAGTGCAAACTAATACATTTGCTAAAGTTATTTTGCTGCAGTACAAGTTTGAATTGTACCTATACTACATTGATTTGATGACGGTAACACCCTTTCTTTTCTGAAAAAAAAAAAGGAAAAAGATAAAAAAACCAGCTGTTATTTCCTTTTCAAAATGTTTTTCATTTTTTTTTTTTTTTTTTTTTTGTGGTGTTGGACTCTTGCCAATAAACTGATGTGGTTTCAAATTTTATCTTGGACATCTTTTGTGCAGGTAGAGCCATAGAAAGGATGGATGCCGGCACTAAAATAGTGATTCCTTTATGCAAGTACGAGAAGGCTACTAACGGTAAAATGATGTACTGCTGTATAGGCTCGTTGATTTGTTATGATTCGCTGGTGGTTTGCAAACAAAACTGCAGTGATTGAAAACTAAACGCTGGCGCTGCCATGCACCCACCGCTGGCAGACCTTCACCGCCCATGAGCTCAAAGATTGCAATAAATAATCTATGTATACTGTGCATGCAGTTCTGAAAGCAATAAACATGATGAGCTAGATCATCTTGAACAACAAGTATTGATCTCTTTCCATTCAGTCATCTCCCTCTCTTCCATGTTGATAGATCTTACGAAATCCTCAAGATTTTCTTACCATCAATGTATCTTATGAAATCCTCAAAATCTCCTCTACCAAATGATATGGTGCGCTCTCTCGCTCTAACACAAGGTCACTATCGTTGCATGGCTATGGCAACATAAATCATGGAGTTTGATTTTTTTTTTCCCGCTCCAGCAATGCACATAAGATTACTAATGATATAGTTGATATATTAACAACGAATTTATTCTTATATACCTGGTCATAAGAATTTATATATATTATAATCTATAGTTGTCATGCCTTAGATCCTAGGATGGATTTGGTAAGTGGTAACCCACTTGCACGCTAGGCATACAGGCGTCCAATAATAATAGAAGCAATCATCAAATACAAGGGCAATGGACTAACTGAAATTAAAAATAAAATAACTCTTTTATTACAATCCAAATAAGGAAATGTTCATGCTACTTAAAAAATAAAAACTTTGTCCAATCTAGGCCGACAAAAGCTTCAATCTACCTATGTATCTCTTCATTTCTTGGACTCTAAAAAATATCAAAGAGAATTTAACGAGCTTAGTAAATAAGCCTAATATAAACATATTATTATAAATTAAAAAATATAGCATATCATGATTTACTTACTTTTATGTATTAGAATTTACATGTCATCTTGTTATCCGATATTACTTATATTCTTGAATTATTTTAAACTCATCTTCCATATTATGTTTCAGAAATTTCAGTTTTAAGTTTACATATCACTACGATCATGATTTACTTACTTTCATGCATAAAAACTTAAATGTCATCTTGTTATAAATATGCCACAATCTTAACTACAACCACATATATCCTTGTGACAGGGGCATAGCATCATATTTAATCCTATGGATTATGGATGGGGGCTAGAACACCACATTTAATTTTGTTGATTGTGATATATCTTTCACCTATATCCCTTATGAAGGTGAATTCCAGTATCAATCATCATGTCATATATCATAGTAGACCATGACATATTTTATCATTCATAATGTTTTCCTATTTCTTATTTAATTGTTGTCTTTAAATTCTTTAGATTAACGTGCATAAACACACATTCATATCATATTAGATATGTTAATAATATTAATACAAAATATTATTATTATTTTATGGTTTGGATATAGTATATAAGTTATGTAGAAATTAGCTAAAATTTAAATAATAATAATTAAATGTTCAAATTCATATATTAAAGCATCAAGATTTATTTTGCAAAATAATAGCAAATAATAAGCAATATATAAATAGATATTTATTTTTATTCAAAAATTACATAATGTAACAATTTACTGAAATTACTAATTACAAATGGCAAACTTACAATAATAATTTAATATAATTTATAAAGTTTGATATCTTTTTCTGCACCAGCCATGTAGATAAGATTACAAGTGATTTATTTATATTTTTTAAAATAAAATCAGACAGCTGATATTTCTAATATTTTAAAAAATGAAGTGTACCTCAATAAAAGCCAATAAATAAATGATGGGGAATTTACCGACTTCTCTATCTTTTTCATTTAGAATACTTAAAATGGGAACTTGACTGTTATACGTAGATGGTTCTTGGGACCATGTAGTTGGCGAAATATGGTCACAAAAGTAATATTCTACTGCACATAACAAAGTAATAAAATCTAGCTATGCAGAATGATAATGAAGGAATAATGATTCACATTTCAATTAACAATACATATTTCAACATCAACAATGAATCAAAAATTATATTTAAATTTAAAATTAAGTAATTAAATATATTATTAATTTGTAATTAACCTACTTATCTTTTTGCTAATCTACATATTTGGTCCAATTAATTTGGCTACCAATCACTTACATCATAATAATTATTATTATTATTATTATTATTATTATTATTATTATTATTATTATTATATTATATTTTTTTTTTTCTTACATTTGCAATCCTGAAAGCTAATATTAAATTCCTAAATAACTCACCTAGCCTAAGCTTGGACTCAACTTGGACTTGGTCGGACTAAATTAGATATAGCCTAAATAACCTAGTTCATTAGCTAGCTAAATCAAGGTCTGCTTCAAATCAAATTGAACCGGTATTAGCTTAATTAAATTGAACCAGCTCAATTCAATGCCAAGGATTTGATTTACCTTAGCTTGCATCAACTCTATGATTCAGCTGCAGGCTAAAATTCGTTTGGTTCAAACTGATAAGGTTAGAATCAAATAAAACCTAGCTGGCTGGGTTCAACATTGGGTACAATAGGCTTGGATCAGGGCTTAAATAGACTGAACCAGAATGAATCAATAATAAAAAAAAAATCTGGCGATTGTGGTTGACCAAAACCTAGATTCCACTACCCTAAGAAAGGTCAAATGGAAGGGAGGAAGTCGCCGAAGTTACAGTGAAAAAACTATTTCAAGCTGAAACAGAGACGTCAAACTTTGCTAGAACCTGATTTCTCTTTTCATTAAATCAAATGCTATTGATGGTTAAGGGAAGACAAACGAATCTAGGATCCTTGAGTTCTTACCTGAGATATTTGAATCAACCCCGACAAGGTTGTCACTGCTTATCACACAAAAGGAGTGTTGGCTTGTTAGAGCAAAGTGAGGACATGTTTGTTGCATCAAATATGGGAAGGAAGACTACAGTCAAAAGATATGAGAAGGAAGATAATAAATCGATGGGTTGAGTTTACCAAAATTGAAGGGAAGAAGAGCATGGATTTAAAGTAAAAAATTGAAAGAACTATGATTTTTTATGAAAGAAAAAGGAGGAAAAAGAAACCAACCAGATTTGGAAGTTCTTATGAGATTCAACCCCTTTTAGTGTAGTTCATTTTAAATTAAAATGCAATTAGATGGAATTGAATCAAAAAATTATAATATCTATATATAATTAAATTACTCACCTCTCTCATCATACAGCATGGTGGGGTGTGCGATCCAATGAAGCTCATACATAGTGACATAGTGGATGCGCTACATTAAGTTAATACATAACAAATGGAACACACAAGGAATGCAATCAAATCTCATAAGTATCCTAAAAAATCTGATTAGACCAAATCAAGTACTCTCAATCCCTCAAAAAATTTACACTGAGTAATACTTAAAAAAATATTAAGTCAAATATCTGTGTTCATAATCATATGCAACTCATGCATATGATTGCCTAAGCTATGGATCACAAACATAAGGTATGCTCGCGAATAATCTTCCTTTAACACTCATATCAATTCATCTTTTCCTAGTCAACTTTCTAGGATTGTCTCATATGTATGTATCAATCATGATCTTAGGGGATAAGGCTAAGGAAGTTATCCTAAACTCTAACTTTATAATATAGATCCAAGTCCAAGGACATTACACAGTTGTAGGGATCACACTACAATAGAGAGTGAATATATCGCGTCACCTCCAATTGGGTCGACTTTACTATTGTCATTGCCTCATTGCTCACCTTGGACACACCTTGAAAACCACTGTATCTATGAGGTGTTTGATCTTTTGTTTTCGATGTTGTAGACCCTCTTCAAGGGCTCTACCACTTAAACAAGGGGCTGAAGTGATGATGGGTGCTAGTTTTGCTTCTCTTTATACTGTAACCCCCGATACTAGTCACTTTGGCAGAAGGTTTGGTGAAATCCCTCCTTGACATTGATGTCATTATAGAATTCATCATAATGGTCATCCTTCTCAAAGAACTACTACTTGTCCGACAACAAAGATCATCTCATTCTGTTGGAACCAAACTCGATCTCCTCCACCCTTAACCATCTAGTGAAATCACATAATGCTTATATGGAAGTTTAACTAATAAGGGAATGCTACGCAAGATCTAAACTATGTAAGCATCTCTTTTTCATTATATAAGCCTACCACCCCAACAGAATAAAATGATGTTAAATTTTTTTTATGGTGGGGACCTAAGCGAACCAAAAACCATAGCTTAAAAATATCTTAAAAATTTTTATAGTTCTGTAATCAAAGTAAAATACACCTCAAAGTTTAAGGGTAAAAAATATGCTTTATCTAATAATAATAATAATTATTGGGAGGTAAAATCGTCATTGCATCAATATTCGTGCGAGGAGGCTAAGACCGACCCCATCCCTTCGCCCGCCAAGATATCCCCGAGCTTTCATAGTTCGGCTCCCCCGAGCTTCCATAGCTCGTCTCCCCCGAGCTTCCCGTAGTTCGGCTTCCCCAAGCTTCCATAGCTCGTCTTCCCCGAGCTCCCGTAGCTCTTCTCCCCCGAGCTTCCATAGCTCGGCTCTCCCGAGCTTCCATCGCTCGGCTCCCCGAGCTTCCCACAGCTCTTCTCCCCCGAGCTTCCATAGCTTGGCTCTCCTGAGCTTCCATAGCTCGTCTCCCCCGAGCTTCCCGTAGTTCGGCTTCCCCAAGCTTCCACAGCTTGTCTTCCCCGAGCTCCCGTAGCTCTTCTCCCCCGAGCTTCCATAGCTCGGCTCTTCCGAGCTTCCATAGCTCGGCTTCCCCGAGCTTCCATAGCTCGCCTCTCCCGAGCTTCCCATAGCTCGGTCCTCCCGAGCTTCCTGCAGCTCTTCTCCCTCGAGCTTCCATAGCTCGGCTCCCCGAGCTTCCATAGCTCACCTCTCCCGAGCTTCCCATAACTCGATCCTCCCGAGCTTCCTATAGCTCGTTTCCTCCAAGCTTCCATGACTCGGCTTCACTGAGCGATCTATGATCCGAGCTTCCATAGCTCACCTCTCCCGAGCTTCCCATAGCTCAGTCCTTCCGAGCTTCCTATAGCTCGTTTCCTCCCGAGCTTCCAATACTCACCTCCACGGAACCTGACACGGGAGAGCCTAGGCCTATCGTAACAACATCCCAGGCAAGGAATCATGTTGAGAAGTGGTCTAGAACCTAACACGGCTACCTGGGACCTACGCACCTACCAGATCTCAAGCCATCAAGGAGCTCTCCTAGCTGTCGATCCCCTAACAAACAAGATATGGATCCCAACGGCCCCACAACGGCCCGATTCAATCCATCTCCGTATCCTAACAACCTTCGAACCTTCCAAAAGGCGCTCAAGATCCAGATGACAACCTATAAATATGACACTCCCAGATTCCCTCAGGTATGCGCTCACTCTCACTCTCTCTCACTCTCGCCAGCTGCTCGTCGGTGCTCCCCCCTTCTAGAGCTCCCAATCGGCCACCCCTGGAGAGACTCTCCAGAGAGATCCACCTCTCCATTTTCTGATTGATTGCCGATTTTTCCCCACTGACTTGAGCGTCGGAGGTCTTCCATGGAGGGCCAACCCCAACGCCTCTTGCGTGAGGACTTGTGTATAGGTCCGCCCCAGGAGATCGACTGCGCCCGAGTCGGAGGACGGATTCTGGCGGCAACAGATTGGCGCTAGAGGAAGGGCCTCAAGTCCCGTTAAAATTTGAAGGAAGGAGATAAGGATCTCAATCCGGAGTAGAACCTCCCTAATGGCCAATTGGAGAAGAGCAACCTCTGAAGCCCAAGACCAGGCCGCTTCTCAGAGGCCTGATCCGGTGAACGGTGTAGCGCCGCAACCTCCATCAATTGAAACCCCATCGCCGCCAGCCATCCCGGTGACCCAGGACTAGTTTGCCTCGCTGGTCCAGCAAGTCCAGGCCCTGACTCACATGGTCCAGGAGTGCTTCACGGCTCCTCCCGCTCCGCACCTTCACAAGGAGGCCGCAATTCCTTCTTCGCCGGCGACTTCCTCCTCCAGTCCGCATGAGGCCGCGAACCCCCCACATCGACCCAGAGGGGACAAACCAGTCCCGCGAGGTGGTTACGACAGGGATCCTCCCAGATCTCGGCGAGCTCGGTCCCTCTCCCTAGTAACCTCCCACCATGATTTGATGCCGTCCCTGCGATCCTCTCGCCCAGCTCCTCCTCTAACCGCTGAAGAGGAAATCCGTCGGCAGATCCAGGAGATGCGTCAGGAGCTGGACGCTGCCAAGCAGGCCCATCTGCCTCAGCCCAAAGCGGAGCAGGGCATCCCTTTCTCCAAAGGGATCAAGGAGGAAGTGATTCCCTCCCATGTTAAACTACCAGCCGTTGAACCCTACCATGGCTCTTCAGACCCGGACGACCATCTCAGCAGCTTTCGATCAATAATGATGTTCCACAGAGCATCCGACACGATCCTCTGCCGCGCTTTCCCCTCCACCCTCAGAGGATCTGCCCAAACCTGATTCAATGCCTTAAAGCCAGGTTCCATTGGTTCATTTGACGAGCTTAGCCATCTTTTTATTGGTCAGTTCGTCAGCAACCGCCGCCACCGATGAAGATCTGACTCCCTCTCCAAAGTCAAGCAGAGAGAGGGGGAGTCCTTGAGAAACTATCTCGGCCATTTTAATAAGGCCATGTTAGAGGTGGACCACCTTAATCATGAGGTGGCTATGTCCGCCTTGGCGGGGGGAGTCTCAAAGGAAAGCGACTTCTACCTGGCTATGGAAGTCGCTACCCCCCTAACCTCTGTGATATGATGGCCCTGCGGACAAATACGCTAGGGTCAAAGAATCGTGGAGAGTTGCCCGCACCAAGTTGGCAAAGAAGAAGGAGCCCAAAGGTCCCGATAGGCACCGTCCCGCCCGTCGGCCGAGTCCACCTCGCCGCCAAAGAGTTCCCCCGCTGCCGCCGAGGAATCGCTCTCGGAGCCCACCCCGGCGATTCGATCGCTACACTCCACTGACCGTGCCCTGGGCGCAGATCCTCATGGAGATAGAGCGCCAGCTCCCCCGGCCAGCTCCTCTCCGAGGGAACCCAACCCGAAGAGACCCCACCAAGTACTACCGCTACCACCGGGAGCATGGCCACGATACTGAAGAATGCTGGCAGCTGAAAAATAAAATCGAGAGGCTGATCCAGCGGGGATGACTGAATCAGTTCAGGAGGACGCCCGAGCCAGGACAAGGAGGTGACCGCTAGTCCGAACTTCAACAACCTCCTCCTCCACCAAATCCGCCCGTGATCGGCCGCATCAACATGATCAAAGAGGCCGGCGGGTCGAGCCCCAGGGACGATGGTGAAGGATCGGCACCGAAGAAGGCACGGACGGGCGAGCTCTCTTTCTTCGACGATGATCTCCAAGGGATACAGTTCCCTCATGATGACACATTAGTTGTATCCCTCAGTTTAAATAACTATGATGTAAGCCGAATCCTCATTGATAGTGAAAGTTCGGTGAATGTTCTGTACCTCGATGTGTTTGCCAAGATGAAACTACTCATGAAAAACCTTCGAGCCATGGATTTCGCTCTAATGGGATTCACAGGCGACGTCATCATCCTAGAAAGGGTCGTCACCTTGACAGTCCATGCGGGAGCTTGGCCCCTTGTGGCCACTGTCTACACGGACTTCCTAGTGACCAAACTCAGGTCCCCATACGATGCCATATTCGGCAGGCCCAACCTCATGTCCCTCAAGGCAGTTGTCTCCATCCCACACTTATCCATGAAATTCCCCACCGAACAGGGAGTTGGAATTGTTCGAGGAAGCCAGGCCATGGCTCGGCAATGCTTCGTTACCAGCCTTTAGTCCAGAGTACTGGAGGTTGACGGACTAGACGCTCGGGAGGAATTCACTGAACAACGAGAAGAACCAGCAGAGGAGCTGGAGGAGGTGCCGTTGGAAGAGGCTCGTCCCGACCGAACCATAAATATCGGGTCGCTGCTCAAAGGCGAACCTCGGCACAGATTGATTAGGTTTCTCCGAAGCAACGCCGACATCTTCGCCTGGTCCGCCTCTGACATGCCAGGAGTCAGCCCCGAGGTTCTCGTCCATCGTCTCAATGTGGACGAGATGCACAGGCCCGTCAAGCAAAAGAAGAGGAGCTTTGCCCCGGAACGGCAAAAGGCCATTGAGGAAGAAGTAGATAAGCTCATCAAGGCGAAATTCGTCGGGAGGTAAATTATCCAAGCTGGCTATCAAACGTTGTCATGGTGAAGAAGTCGAATGGCAAGTGGAGGGTTTGCATCGACTTCACCGACCTCAATAAAGCCTGCCCGAAGGATAGCTTCCCTCTTCCCCGGATCGACCAGCTTGTGGACGCCACCTTAGGTCACCAAATGCTGTCATTCATGGATGCTTATTTAGGCTACAATCAGATCCGAATGGCCCCCGAGGATGAAGAAAAGACCGCCTTCATAACCGACCGAGGTACTTACTGTTACCGCGTTATGCCCTTTGGTCTTAAAAATGTAGGTGCCAGGCGGATGAGTTACACCATGTCCTGTGGGCTTACCGCACCACCCCGAGAGTCCCTACAGGCGAAACCCCATTCGGATGGCCTTTGGCACGGAGGCTGTTATCCCCGTAGAGATAGGCCTCCCTTCGCTGCGGGTGGAAAGCTACTCAGAGGAAGCTAGCAACGAACAGCTCCGCACCAACCTCGACCTAATAGAGGAGAATAGAGAGAAGGCCCGAATCAGAGTGGCTGCTTATCAACAAAGGGTGGCCCGCTACCACGCCTCCAGAGTCAAAGGGAAAGCCTTCCTGCCTGGCGATCTTGTTCTCCGAAAAGCCTCCATTTCCAAACCACAGGAACAAGGGAAGCTGGCACCAAACTGGGAAGGCCCATACCAAGTAGCGGAGATCATTGGACCGGGAACCTACAAGCTGCAAGATTTAAATGGGAAGCCCATCCCCCGGACATGGAACTCAGACAATCTTCGTAAGTATTATCAATAGGGTATGTCCTCTATAAGTCCATTTTGATACACCTTATTATACCTTCCTATCGGCACGTGTTTTCATAATTTGCAACGTGAATCATCATGCATTACATCGCAAAAGATTGCGAAAAGAAACAGGTGCTGCTCACCAATCCTCGGCACGACCGAGTTACCTATCCGAACCTTGGCTGGGCCGAGCAACAAATCTCCGAACCTTGGCAGGGCCGAGCAACAAATTCTCCGAACCTTGGCAGGGCCGAGCAACAAATCTCCGAACCTCGGCTGGGCCGAGCAACAAATTCTCCGAACCTTGGCAGGGCCAAGTAAAAAATCTCCGAACCTCGACTGAGCCGAGCAACAAATCTCCGAACCTCGGCTGGGCCGAGCAACAAATCTCCGAACCTTGGCAGGGCCGAGTAACAAATTCTCCGAACCTTGGCAGGGCCAAGCTGGGCCGAGCAACAAATCTCCGAACCTCGGCTGGGCCGAGCAACAAATTCTCCGAACCTTGGCAGGGCCAAGTAAAAAATCTCCAAACCTCGACTCTCTTCGAACCTCGGCTGGGCCGAGCAACAAATTCTCCGAACCTTGGCAGGGCCAAGTAAAAAATCTCCAAACCTCGGCTGGGCCGAGCAACAAATTCTCCGAACCTTGGCAGGGCCAAGTAAAAAATCTCCGAACCTCGGCTGGGCCAAGCAACAAATTCTCCGAACCTTGGCAGGGCCAAGTAAAAAATCTTCGAACCTCAGCTGGGCCGAGCAACAAATTCTCGAACCTTGGCAGGGCCAAGTAAAAAATCTCTGAACCTCGGCAGGGCCGAGCAACAAATTCTCCGAACCTCGGCTGGGCCGAGCAACAAATTCTCGAATGGGCCTCTCGAACCTCGGCAGGGCCGAGCAACAAATTCTCCGAACCTTGGCAGGGCCGAGTAAAAAATTCTCCGAACCTCGGCTGGGCCGAGCAACAAATCTCAGAACCTTGGCTGGGCCGAGCAACAAATTCTCCGAACCTTGGCAGGGCCAAGTAAAAAATCTCTGAACCTCGGCTTGGCCGAGCAACAAATTCTCCGAACCTTGGTAGGGCCAAGTAAAAAAATCTCCGGACCTCGGCTGGGCCGAGCAACAAATTCTCCGAACCTTGGCAGGGCCAAGTAAAAATTCTCCGAACCTCGGCTGGGCCGAGCAACAAATTCTCTGAACCTTGGCAGGGCCAAGTAAAAAATCTCCGAACCTCGGCTGGGCCGAGCAACAAATTCTCCGAACCTTGGCAGGGCCAAGTAAAAAATCTTCGAACCTCGGCTGGGTCGAGTAACGAAATCTCGGCACGCCCGAGTGACAAGATCCCCGAGCCTAGACAGGGCTGCGATCTTTAAAGCCCCGACCAAGACCGGAGTGCGTAAACTTTGACTAAAGCCAAGGGCTACATTCTGCCGCTAGAAACCTCGGCCAAAAGCCGAGGAGCGACCTTAGTTATCAAGTTCCTCGGGCCAGCCGAGTGATATCCCCGCGCCCTGACCGTGCCCGACGACCAAATCGTCAGCCAAATGAGCAAAACTCTCACGCCTTAGCCGCACCCCAGGGTGTCATTTGAAGCAGGGTAACATCTCGAATACCCTAAAAATGAAAACGAAGGCAAAAATCTCCCAATACTCCGGAAGAATAAAAGGGACTCCTTCTAAAGGATCGCCTAGGTCCGCCGCTGGTCCGGGCAAAGACCAGTGTCCCCCCCAGGAACACTTATTTCGGATCCGGGCAACTCATATGCCCCGGCCGACCTAAACAATATGCATAACTCAGCTCAAGTTTGGGTAGCTCATAAGCCCCGACCGACCTAAGTGTCCCCCTAAGCTACGTTCAGATTCGAGTAGCTCGCTCGCCCTAATTAGGCCCGACCGTGATCCCACAAGACCTAGCATGGACTTGGGCGACCAGAAAGCCTCAACTAACATTCGCAAATGTTCTGGGAACAGCGGAACACACAATTTGATAAAGCTTTATATTCATTAATTCAAAAAGGGGGGGAAAGACAAAGGCGGCAAAAGAAAAAGAAAAAGAAAAAGAAAAGAAAAAGAAAAAGATGAAGAAGCCCTTGCTAGAGCTCGCTATCGCTCCCAGAAGCCAGCAAGTCCTCCAGGCGCTGGGAGAGCTTGGCGACTTGCTGGCGGAGCGACATTATTTCCTCCATCCGGCGGTCCGCCACCCGGCGTAGGGCCTCAACCTCCCTCGTAGTAACGTCAACATATTCTTCAACAACCCTCTCGAGCCGCTGGTGGCTCGCGAGGGTCGACGCCAGGCCCAGCCCGTCGACTGTAATAGTGGGACGGCTCCCCACCGGATGTAGCAGGCCGTTAATCACCGCCCTTAGCTCGTCAGATGGTCGCTCTCCTCCTTGAGAAGCCATGACAAAAACTATTTTGAGACTGAATCAGAGGGTTGGCGAAAACCAGCACGCCCCCGTTCGTATTTATACTTGTCAGGCGAGTATTTCGACCAGTCGGGCCGTAACCACCGACCTATGAGAACTCACCACGTATCATTGCTCTAATTAGTGCCTGCAGAATCCGAAAGGCCGTGCCCCATCCCGAGTGAAATCGGTAACGCGGACGGACTGTTCGGGAACCCCTCTGAACAGAGTATCTCCCGATCTGCCGGCCCCTTAATGAATGCTCCCAACACTTCCCCAAGCTCTTTTAAGCTTCCATAGCTCGGCTCCCTCGAGCTTTCCATAGCTCGGTCCTCCCGAGCTTCCTGCAGCTCTTCTCCCCCGAGCTTCCATAGCTCGGCTCTCCCGAGCTTCCCATAGCTCGGTCCTCCCGAGCTTCCTGTAGCTCGTTTCCTCCGAGCTTCCATGACTCGGCTTCACTGAGCGATCTATGATCCAATACTCACCTCCGCGGAACCTGACGCGGGAGAGCCTAGGCCTATCGTAACAACATTCCAGGCAAGGAATCATGTTGAGAAGTGGTCTAGAACCTAACACGGCTACCTGGGACCTACGCACCTACCAGATCTCAAGCCATCAAGGAGCTCTCCTAGCCGTCGATCCCCTAACAAACAAGATATGGATCCCAACGGCCCCACAACGGCCCGATTCGATCCATCTCCGTATCCTAACAACCTTCGAACCTTCCAGAAGGCGCTCAAGATCCAGGTGACAACCTATAAATATGACACTCCCAGATTCCCTCAGGTATGCGCTCACTCTCACTCTCTCCCACTCTCGCCAGCTGCTCGTCGGTGCTCCCCTCTTCTAGAGCTCCCGATCGGCTGCCTCTGGAGAGACTCCTCGGAGAGATCCACCTCCCCATTTTTGATTGATCGCCGATTTTCCCACTGACTTGAGCGTCGGAGGGTCTTCCGTGAAGGGCCAACCCCAACGCCTCTCGCGTGAGGACTTGTGTGCATGTCTGCCCCAGGAGATCGACTGCGCCCGAGTCGGAGGACGGATTCCGGCGGCAACAATAATAATAGCACTCAATGACTGTATCAAGGCCTTGTTCGGTTCACACCAAGGTAAAACAAACATACTGGCCAAATAATAAGAATAGTGCCCAAACCAAGCCATGAAATAAGGAGCTCACTGAAAGTCACATGTGCTCTACCTATCAAAGCCATTCCCGGGACGAAGAATGCAGGAATTCTGGTTCTGTTACACCTTATCATTTTGCCCATTCAACGCACGTCAAAGCCTTTAATGAACCAATCCATACGCTACTGTCACCTGGAATCATGAAATACCAGGCTAAATCCAAGCAACACTCATCCCAGTGGCTACAATATTGGAACGCAATTGCCATGATCAAATCCATAAATTCAATTTAAAAAATCACAAGTTCTTGTCAATTGTTTTCCATTAAATTACTTGTTTATCCACAATTTTCAAATGTTACCGTATTGAAATGACAGACTACTGCTAAATCTAATCAAAATCATGGCATGATACATTTTATAACGAGAAAATCTGGATGGATTATCATCTCAGAAAGCTTGGATTTTTTGTGCAAAAGAAGTATATATCTTAAGACTCCTGTTTCTCAAAATATAATAATAAGTTCATAAAACCTTGTAGCTATCCCTCCATGGCTTCTGCTTCTTATATTGATGCTTGGACAACAATTTTCATTCAGGTTTGCAAAACTCTGCCATCAAATTTCTTGTTGATTGAGCCTTTCTAGATCCACTGTAACATCGAACCCCACGTTTAGCAAAGAAGTGACAATTGCTGCGATGTCACTTTTCAATGATTCAGCCAATGCCTGGCCAGAGCATGTAAAAAGTGGTGCAAAAGTTATTAAGGGAAGAGAGAGGAGGTGAAAATTTAAATGTTGTCACAAGTCACCAGTGGGCAGTTTTTCCAGAAGCATAGGCATAAAAAATAATGAAAAGGTAGCATGGGAATGTTAACAGTCCATGGTACTAATAGAAATAGAGGTAAACCTAAACTAACATGGACAAAAATAATTTAAAAAAATATAACAATTTGTAATTTGAGTGTGTCGACTTAGTCCTGAATAGAGCAAAGCGGAGGAAGCATATTCATGTAGCCAACCCTTTGTAGTTGGAAAAAGGCTTAGATGAGTTGAGTTGAGTTGAGCACGGGAATGTTAACAGATTACTTAGTCAAAACTAACAATGATATGCCATATAAACAGGACATACAACAGAGCTTGAGAATGAAAAGGATCATTTGTGAACATGGCATAATTACTATGATACACAGCCCATTTGGAATTATCTTCTCGTCTTCTTTCTTCTGTGTCTTTATCATCTCCACTGGCCATTTGCTAATCAGCTTTTGTAGCTCCTCTGGGATGCATGACTTCTTCTCAGATAGATTCTGTGGTACATATCCAGTAATACAACAGTTGCACTTTTTTTTTAAAAAAAAGGATAAGTACATAAGAAATGCAAAGAGCAAGATTAAACTCAAAAACTAAGCAGACAAGATGGTTTCCAAATTGGAAACCATTTCCTGAACCCACCCTATTCAGTAAATGACTTCTAAATATAAAAGTATGACTCATGAAAGATTTTCTTTTTGTTTTTAAGTTATGAACAACACAAGTCTAGGGCCTATTTACCTTCTAATACAGGACTTATTTACCTTTTAATACTAACCTGGACCGGTCATAGTTCTTGATTTACAAGAATATCCAATACTGATCTCACGACAAGAATCTTTGCAATTAGCGACATCATTTTGGCATCACTAACAAGGAAAAATGCGTCGCTAATTGGATTAGCACTGCAACAGTGAGGCAAAAAAATAGGTTGCGAAATCATTGGCCGCTAACGAATTTACCGATGCCAAGTCCGTTCATCGCTAAATAGCGCCGCCGCCTGGCATCGCTGTCCGAGCATCACTAATTAGCGAGAAATCTTGTTTGGATAAATCTATTAAGAATGTCATATTGATACCAATGTAATTTTGCATGGGGCAAATTCTAATGCTACAACAAGTACAAACATTGCAATGGACCATATGGCTTGACAAAAAACACAAGAAGAGAAAAAAGCTGTACAAAACTGTTCTCCCTTATAAAATTCATATCTTACTCCAAGGTTCCTATAAGTAATCTATACCATATCAAAATAAGGTCTGAAATGGTCCAACCTGGTAGGCAAGATGAATAGCGGCAGCAGCTACGTTCAAGTTGAAATCCCTGAAAATGACTAAGTGTTTTTAAAAGCAGAAACAAAGAAAATGTTGCAATATAGCGGACTGACATGGTGCAATATTTTTAAAAATCTATGAAAACAATAATTCTAAAATTAATCTATATAATGTCCTTTGATGTCAGAATTAGTTGCCAAACTAGGAAAGAATAATTTCATTTAAAGGATGCTTATAGGCTGAGAAACTGATGTACATGTCATAAAAAAGAACTAGAGGCATGTAATTGCTTATCCTACAAGAATGGATTGATTTAAAGAAAAATATAGGCTAACAAATAGGGGTGAGGTTTAGATGCCATCCCACTAGCATCATGATGATGTTACCCAGAGTGCATTGCATTCCTTATAGGGTGAGAAAGCTCCAGTTGATGTCAGGTGTCCTTTATATTGCAGGCTGCCAACTTTGAATCCTCTTTCTAAATTTTAGCAGATAAATGTCAGCAACCAGAGCCAGCACAATCCCAGTTGGCAATAAGTTAAAAGGTATATCAGTACCTAGGGCTGCTACAGGGGTACCCAACCTGTTCCTATCAAAGAGAATTTAGTAATTAAATGAACGCTTTAACCAAACTAAAGGGAAAGAGGTTGCAACATATGTTGGTTACCACAACTACAAACAAAGGGTCTGCCATTAGATAAGATTTATTACCTCTTAGCACATGAAAACCCACTTGCAAGAGTTTTTTTTTTACAGAATTTGCTCTTAGCTTCTCAATTTTCCATATAAATGGAGCATCTCCTGAGAAAACAAACTCAGAGATATTAATTTTTTGAATATCCATTTTTCCAGAAATGATGACCAAGTTAAAATCTCAAAAGGATTATATTGTCCTCATTTAGTAAAATCCATATTTTGTAGAGTGACCTCTAAAGCAGAGAATTTTGATACAAATGCAAAAGATATGCAGCTATCGTTAAAACAAGCAACATGTATGGGAAGCAGCAAAGTACATGCATGCATTTCTGACCAAAATTTTAATTTGGTCAGATTGAAGTGAAATTTGGATATATATCCCCTTTTTTCCTAAAACTTGAAGTGTGGCACACTACCAAACAAATTAAGAAGTCCCATCCTCCACATGGGGGATAGGCTTCTCGAAATAATAACAAAATCCTGTAACAAATTGAAAGATTTTGGTCGACTAATCTGATAATCTATAGCAAAAACAGATTAAAAGATCTGCTAAACTGTCTCTAACAAAGGATATATTCATCACATAAGATACAATACAACCACATATGAAAAGGTTGTGACACAGCTATCTGCCCACATGATACTCTGATCTTCCCTGCCTAGAATTCAATCCACTTCAAAGGATCACAAAAGCCTGACCAGGCTGCATATGGGAGATGCCTACACAACCTGCTCCTAAATAGGGACACAATGGGCCACCAACTGAGGCAGAATTAAGAATATGNCATCAATGTAATAATCTAATACAATATCAATTCATCAATGTAATACAATTATCAATGTATCAATTTATCAATGTAATAATCTAATATAATGTATTACTAAGAAGCAACTAGAAGAGTGCGCAGAAGCTTCAAACAAGTTTACTAAGACTACTCCGCTGGCAGAGAATGTTTTATCTAAATACTTTTAAGCAGTTATATTTAAGGGACGGCAATCAGAACGCCCCCAAAACTATCAGATGGATCAACACAGTTTTCCCATAAAAAGCATGACTTTGATCACAAATTTGTACCTTGGTCCTCTGGACAACAAGTCATATTTCTTTAACATTACAAATCAATCTAGGAAGGGCAAGGGGAGGCTTTTATTCTTTGTTTTGGTTTCCTTTTGCTTTATAACTGCTTCCCAAGTGACAGACCTCATCAAACCTAAAGTACTTGATGAACAGCATAATCTATACTTCATAAGCAGAAGCAAAATATAAGTTAGATGTTTCATGTTGCATGCCACCTAACTGACAATCAGACCTTGATTTACCTGACAATCAGACCGAATTCAAGCTTGAATTCTAGTTTGAACCAAGCTCAATTCAAGCTTGAATTCAAGCTTGGTTCAAGCTTGGTTTATCTGAATGAACACTTAATGGATTCAAACATTAAAACATATGCACTTAAAATCTCACCTATAAAGATAAAGTTTAGGGGAAAAATACTAAAAATGCTATTGACTATGCTGCTCTACAGAAAACCAAGCCTTATTGAGCTGAGCTTGAACTAGCTGGTAGTTTTGTTGGATCAACCTTTCTTCATTTAGTTTCAAACCAACCTTTCTATCTTGTTGTTCCTTTCAAACCAACCTTTCTTCATTTAGTTTCAAACCAACCTTTCAAACCAACCTTTCATTTAGTTTCAAACCAACCTTTTCAAAAACTGGTATAATACGCCGATTAACTGGTGAATCGGTGGGAGAAGTCAGAACTGTATCAGATATGCATGAGAGAAAAGCTGAGATGGCTCGTGAAGCTGATGGTTTCATTGCTTTGCCTGGTAAAATGTCTTTATCCCAATCCTTTAGAGAATTATAAGGTTAAATGTCTTCTTTTTTATGATGTTGTTGTTGTTTTACTGTTAATCTTATTTCTCATCTAACTTGATATTTCAGGTGGGTATGGTACACTTGAAGAACTACTCGAGGTCCTTACATGGTATCAGCTTGGGATTCACAAGAAACCAGTAAGTTATTGCATGGCTCTACTTTAGGTACAAGGTGAACAAACAATTCAGTGTGAATAACTTATTTTGGTTTTCTTTATAAGATATCACTGCAATATTGGATTTCTAAATCCATTGCATTAGAGGTCCCCGCCAACTTGTAAAAATAAAGTGGGTCAACATTGCAAGGCTGTCTTCTGCCTTGAATTTGTTATTGGAACAACCATACAGAGCCTTTTTCTCACAATTGAAAGCATAAAGCTTTTGAAAACCTGGGTGTACTTCTAGTGAATGTGTCAATTTACTTCTCATTTTCATGTGTGTGTATCAGGTTTTCTGCTTGCCTGTACTTCCACAAGAGATATTTATGTTCAAGCCTTTTTAATTATTGTCTATGATTTTTCTCATCTATGCCTGAAATTAGTTGTTTGTTCAATAAAAAGTCATAATAATGCACTGTATTACTATATATTCAATCTTCAGTATTGCAATCATGCTGATTTGATGACTCTTTTTGTGTTCTATAGTAGATAAGTGTTTTTAGGTCTTCTTTTGGAGTCTACCGTTTCAGTATTATAATAAAGATTTTGTCTAATTTGTTTCTTGGATGTCATAAGCTTACAAAGACTGAAAGCTTCATGACTAAGTCAGGTAATCAAGTTTCCGAGCAATCATAACATTAAACATCAATGATTGGTATCGATATAGTTTGGCCACCAACCCCCTACAAATGATCCCCATCTGGGTTCAGATCCCAATTCCCAATCACCAAATCTAGCACTCAACATAGATGCTGGATCAAATCTTTCATAAATATGACTACACTAGATTTATAACACTACAACAATATCAGACCACAAATACATAAATATAAAAGCACTAGGTTCACAGTATTCCTTACCATATCATAAGAGTGAGCCGGTATAGACTTCGATCCAGTGAGAGCAGCTTATGGCTGCAATTCCCGATTAGATTTATTTGTTTCTGATTTTTTCTACATCAAAGAATTAATGAAAATGGTTACATGAGTTTATAAAAAATATAAACTATTAAAATATTTGTATGGATGTATTTACCTTATACTCATCTGAATAAAAGTAATCACATAGAAAGTCCCAGTCACTCTGCGAGACACGAGATGGCTTATTTTGTTTTGCTAAGCTCACACTTGTGTCCCCACCGTGACTAATGAAGTGGATATGAAGTTTCATTAGGATAATCATCTCGCTCGAATGTTAGGATAATCATCTCGCCTCGATGTAGCAGGAGTATCTCTCGAAGACATCTGCAAACAAACATACAAACTAGAATTAACAAATAAGAAAGTATAAGAACATATAGTTATAATAAGTTAAAAAAAATGAATGCTACCAAATTAATCACTGTCATCACTAATATGCTCATTTTCTTCATCATCATCCATATCAGAACTATGTATAGATCCCTCACTGTCATAATCAGCTAGTGTGTCGTCCTCCTCAACATCTTCGCATATAAAGTCATCTTGACCGACATCACTTTGACCTCTAATGTTTTCTTGAATTGCAACTATTTCAGCATCAGTGTCCGTACGCCGAGATGTTATTAAGTCCATGTTAGGTTGCTCACATGTGAATCGAAGGGCTGCTGAATCATCTTCTTGATATACTTCTTTCTGAACATCATCATCCTTTTTTGGAATATCCCACAAATGACGATGACTAACCTTGTATACCACTTTCCAATTAGAATTGTTCTTCAAATCATCCAAGTAGAAAACCTTTTCAGCTTGTGATGCTAAAATGAATGGCTCATGTTTGTACCATTCTGAACTAATATTTATACTTGTAATATTATAATGTTGTTGCATTCTCCTGTGCTTTGGTTCAGTTTCAAACCATTTGCACTTGAACATTATCGCCTTACAACCTTTAACAAAATGAAATTCAAGGACCTCTAATAATATACCATAAAAGTTAATTTCTTCTCCTAGATGAGTAGAGGGAACACAAATGCCACTATTCTATGTTTTATGGCCGACATCCCGAGTAACAGTGATAAATTTAATGCCGTTCACCACACAGCCAGTATACGAGAACACACGACTGTCGGGACCAATAGCCAATGAATAAAGCTCATCAGTAGCTTCAGATGCCCCAGCAAAATGCTTATTTAACATCTGGATAAACCAAACATCAACGTCATTTGAAATAAAGACATATGATATATTAATTGACAATATAAATGAATGTATGGGCTTACTTCATTTTTAAACCACTCCAAAAATCTTTCCTTTTGTAATTGGTCCAGTTGTTCCGGTCTAGTTGGATTTAGCTGATCAATGTGTTGGCTATAGAGAACATTACGCTAATGAGCACTATAGAAAATTGCATGATATGAAGAAATAATTTTACAAGTATACTTACTTGAGAAATGGTTGCACCTCTGGACAATTATTGATGAGGTACCAATGTACTTGTTTTAAAGTTTTATCATCTAAATGCACCATTCTTCCTTTTCCAAGAGGCCGCCAACGAGTTGCAAATATATTTAATTGCTTGTCCAAATGGCTATCCGAATCAAAATTTCGTTCGGACGATTGAATTTTGTTTCTATGCCTCGAAGATACATTGAACAAAATGTTAGAGACTCGTTGACAACATAAGCTTCTGCAATTGAACCTTCCGGACGAGCCTTATTACGTACGTATTGTTTATACGTACCAAGTGCCCTTTCAAAAGGATACATCCATCTACTTTGAACAGGTCCAGCAAGTAAGGCCTCGTAAGGCAAATGAATTGATAAGTGCACCATAACGTCAAAAAATGCTGGTGGGAAAATTCGTTCAAGCTTACATAAGATCACCACAATCTGCTCTTGTAACAACTCCAAATCCCTAACATACAATGTCCTTGAACAAAGTTGTTGGAAGAAATTAGAAAGCTCAATTAAAGTACTACTCTCATGTTTCTGCAAGAATGGTTGAATGCCAATAGGTAACAATCTTTGAAGTAGTACATGACAATCATGTGTCTTCAAGCCGGATATCTTTCCATCACCTTCATTACGCACCTTGAAATATTGGAAGAATATCCATCAGGCACCTTCACAGATTTTAGCCACTTACAGAATTGTCTTCTTTCATCTAATGTTAAGGTGTAAGATGCAGGAGGCTTATAAACTCTATTACCTTGAGTTTGTAACCACAACTCCCTTCGGATCCCCATTGAAGCTAGGTCCTCTCTTGCTTTATATGTGTCTTTTGTCTTACCTTCGATGCTTAATAAAGTTTCCACGACATTGTCACAAATATTCTTCTCAATATGCATTACATCTAAGTTATGTCTCAATTTTAATGATGACCAATACTCCAACTCGAAGAAAATGCTCTTCTTATACCAATTCAACTCATTTGGTGCACGCTTTCGCTTTCGATGTTTATTGTTTGGATGCTTTTCAGACTGTTCAGCAGCTATGTGTTCTAATTGCATTAAAATTTCTTCTCCGGTCAACATTTTTGGTTTGACTCCATGCTCTCTACTTCCATCATGGAGTCTACTATTTCGCCACTTGTGATAAATAGGCAAGTAACGGCGATGTCCCATATAGCAAATCTTGTCTTTCAGCTTTTTGGATGAGGTTTGCTCATTACAAACTGGACATGCCTTATAACCCTTTGTGCTCCAACCAGATAATAACGAGTATGCTGGAAAATCATTTATAGTCCATAAAACAGCTACGTGCATCCGAAAACTCTCTTTGGTAGATGCATCATATACATCAACACCTTCGGTCCATAAATGTTTAAGTTCATCCACTATTGGCCTTAAAAATATATCCATATCCCTTCCTGGAGATTTAGGACCGGGGATAAGCAACGACATCATAAAGAATGTCTCTTTCATATATTTCCATGGAGGCAAGTTATAAGGTACTAAAATGACGGGCCACATACTGTATGCATTACTCATGTTCCCAAATGGATTGAATCCGTCTGAAGCAAGACCTAACCTTACATTTCTTGGTTCACTGGCAAAATTAGGATACTTTTGATCAAAATCTTTCCATGCTTCTCCATCTGCTGGATGCCGTAACACCCCATCTGTGATCGGTCGCTTATCATAGTGCCACCTCATATCTTCAGCTGTATATCTTGAGGCATATAGACGTTTCAAACGAGGTGTGAGTGGAAAATACCGCATAACTTTATAAGGTATCTTCTTACCTTTGTCTTTAACCACTTGGTACCTAGGCTCGTTGCATACCAGACATTTTTCTAAATAGGCATTCTCCTTCCAAAAGATAGCACAATCATGCTTGCATACATGTATGTTCTCGTAGCCTAAACCCAACTCATTCATCTTCTTTTTGGCCTCATAGTGCGAAGATGGTATTCTAGTACCATTCGGAAATGCCTCTTTTAATAGTTCAAGCAACATATTGAAAGACTTATTTGTCCACCGATTGAGGACCTTAATGTGCATTAACTTCACTAAGAATGTCAAAGAAGAAAACTTTTCACATCCAGGATAAAGCTCGGATTCCACCTCATTGAAAAGATCATCCAATTTCTTACTGTGATCGGTCCTTCCATGGTCAGACATCATCGGATTGTCATCATCATTGCCAACCTCAGTGTGAGCACCACTTGGGCCAGCAATGTCCTGCAATGCTTCGACCATCTCATCTTGTTCCCTTTCTGGGTCATCATCTTCATTCTCATTTTCATCTGAGACATTGCTTCCAAACTGTTCTCCATGAAAATACCATGTCTGATACGTCTTCGAGAAACCCTTTAACATACAGTGTAATTTAACTAAATCAGGCTTATGCCATTTGCCATTATAACACCGCACACAAGGACAACGTATCTTTCCTTCTTCATTAACATGAAGCCTTGCCAATCGGCATCGTTGGTGATGTACAACAGCTGTTTGTTGCAAGGATATGTTAGTGATAAAATTTTTCTTTTTTTATTCAGTGAATTGTCCTACTATAACATGTCAAAATTAAGGAAAAGATTGGTAATAAAAGGATATTTTCAACATATGAATCCAAAAACTAGTAAAATAATGATTCCAATCTATGATAATTATAATTTCAATCTATGATAAAACTATCGGTACTTCCGTAATTTTAGCATATGATGGGCAATTGGTGGTACCATGCTTGAACCAATGATGGCATTTCATGAAGCATAGTTCATATCATGGTGGGGCAATCCATATTAACAAGGCCAATCCAAAAGCTTTGCAGTCAACAATTTTAAATATATAGTTTTTAGTTTAATTAATTTCTAATTTTAAATGTAATCTATTCCCATATGCCATGCATAATCAAATAAATGGACCAAAATCATACTTACCCAATTCAAATGTGATCTATTTCCACATCCATACAAAATCATGAAAGCAATCATAATCATGCAACATCAATCTACCAAATGTAGAGGAAATTCGTATCTTACTTGCAATGTTAAAAATCCAAATACCGTTACTATCCATGCACAGGCATGCTCATCCATCGTATCATATACAACTTCAAATATATAGATGGAATAAGCACTTTTGTATAAACAAATGTACAAGGGCTTTTATATAGATGGAATAAGCACTTTTATTATGATTAGTGCAAGAAGTCAGTATGGCACCCCAACTTTTCTGAGGGAATAGGGAAAGGCAGTGCCAATGTCACCTGCCAATTGCCATTGCGTTTCAGATGGAAGCAACGTGAGTTCAAGTTACACAAAAACCCTCCTCCATGGTAGATTCTAATAAGGCACAGATAATATCCAACTTGATCATCTTAAGATCATAACTAACAACTCTATATATGTTCATATATACTCTGACATAGAGAAAAATGCTAAATCAAAGAACAAACTTAGTAACAATTTTGACTTCAGATGCATGGTATTGCTGAGGAAAAAAGGCTTGTTCATTTATTTTTCAATTTGGTGAGCTTCCCTGCATTTGTTGGCATAATTGAGGCCAAGTAGATACTAGATAGTATATGTGTCATGTCATGAGATTTCAACTTTGTGCTCATTTCTCACTGCATATACTTGTGTTAGATATAATTCTCACTCCTGAGATTTTTTGAACAAGGAGAAAGAGACCGTACGTCATGGATTCAACTATAAAATATATTAAGGCCTAGACTATATTGCAGGGATCAGGTGACCTAGAAAGGTGCCATTGACAATTATATCAAAGCTTCAGAGTGTGGAAATGAAAGTAGATTCAGATGGCACCAACTACTCAGCAGTCATTCTAGTAAAATGGCCCAATTAATATTGCCCATACACCAAGTTCATCCAATATTTAAAACCCTTCCTCCATGTCTCCCCAAAAATAACTGATCAACCTTCTAACATTTCTCTTCTGCTGCTCTTCATGGCTTGTAAGCCACACACCAGCTCTCTCCTTCCTCTCATTCTCCTTACCTTCGTCTTCCTCCTCCTCCTCCCTTCAACAACCCTTGCAAGCTCTCCAAACAATGAAAGAGATGAGTTCATGAAATGGATATCATGGAATGTCCAAAACCACAAAAGAACTGCTGCACTGCAGCTCAACTCCAACTCAGAAGCGCTCGGCGGTGGCCCGAGAGCCCTCGATGTGAAGCTGGCCAAGGCCGAGTTAGCGGCAGTGAGATTACGTTGTGAGCCAGGATGGAAGTGGGGAGTATAAGAGCATAAGGGAGGCTATAGACAGCATTCCATTGCACAACGCTAGGAGAGTCATCTTAGAGATCAGACCTGGGATCTATAGGTATTGTTGGATTCAAATATCATGCTATCTTCTTCAGCTAATCGATCTAGTTTTATGTCTATCTCTTATTTGAGTTGCCAGTGGTCTATTTGTAAACATTTCAGTTCTCTATTCAATGATCTTATCCAGAGGCTCACTTGCTAGCTCCTTGTCAGCATGTATGAGATGCGAATCACGTACGTATGGATTCATGTGTTGCCAAGTAATTCATAGCCATACTTAATATAATCCTTCATTAATCTGATGGGTCCTCTGCGTTCACCATCACAAGCCCAAACCGTAATCTTGGATTCAACTTTTATTATGATTAGTGCAAGTGGACAAGGTTTCCAATGGCTTTTGGTATCCATCCTCCTATCTGGTTAAAGATAAATCCAATCTCTCCAACTTGAGGAGGTTCCACATGCTTATTGGTATTTCTCCACTAATTATGTACTGACGCAAATATAAATTCTCTAGGTGGCTAAAATTTCCCACGTTTCTTGGAATTTCACCACTTATTCGATTGTCACTCAGATCTAACTACCTCAATTGGCTAAGATTCCCCAATATTTCTGCAGTACGCCCAGTAATTTTATTTTCAGATAAATCTAAATGCTCCATGCGCTTATTACTCCACAAAGACTCTGAAATTTCTCCACTAATGTTGTTCCAGGAGAAATCCAAGTACTTCAAACGATTGAGATTCCCCAATATATCTTTTACAGTTGATAACTTGCTTTGAAAATTGCAATTGCCGAGAGAGAGTTAAAAGATAAAATCTACCATATGGTTCTCGAAAACGGAATGGAGCAACAACAACAGCTTGATCTACTGGAAGCAAATCTGATTTAATATGCCATCTCAATCTACAAATATACCTACTGCACCTGATTAATTTAAAATCAATACTTGGCATAATAAAATATAAAAATTGGCATCCTCACTAATTTAAATAAGCTATCATCAATCCCAACTCCAGTCATGTGTTTTCTATGGCATAACTTAATAATCAAATTAAACAAAAGAGAGGTTCGGAGTATTACCTCAAATAGTGAGTTAGGAAGACCGATCTGCTTTGGTCCAGAATGTATCCACCTGTGCATAATGAATCAACTCTAGTTAGGAAAATGATCCAAAGAAATATAGCACATCAATATGATCCTATGCTGGACCTCTTGTGCTAAGGACTAGGAAGACAGGAAAAGTTGCATCGACTCGCCGTCCATAGGGTAACAGAAACAGAGCGGATTTGCGGCTCATGACCAAAAAAAGTGGCTTCGGCGAGAGAGGAATGAGAAGAGAAGAACGTCACAGAAGAAAAGAGAGGGGTCTACCGGTAAGTAGATGATCTGATATAAGTGAAGACAGATCCACCGTAGAGCTAATGAGGGCTGACAGAGAGGAGCTCGGCGTCCGCAGGCGGAGAGGAGCTCGGGGGCTGACGGCGTCCGAGGGCTGACGGCGGAGAGGAGCTCGGGGGGGAAGACGGCGGAGAGGAGCTCGGGGGCTGACGGCGTCCGGGGGCTGACAGCGGAGAGGAGCTCAGGGGGGAAGACGGCGGAGAGGAGCTCGGGGGCTGACGGCGTCCGGGGGCTGACGGCGGAGAGGAGCTCGAGGGGGGGGAGGGAGGAAGACGGCGGAGAGGAAGGGTTTCACAAAATAAAATCGCGCGAGGGTTTGTGGTTGAGTTTTAGGGGACCTTATTACGGCGAAATTAACTTTTGTCGTAATAAGGTCCCGGAGAGAGAAAGATATTTTCACTATATTACGATGATTTTTAAAACTCATCGTAATAGGTCTTTTAATTACGGCGAAATAGTATTTCACCGTAATAAAATTAAAAAAAAATTAAAATCGTAAAATATAATGTGGACTTATTACGACGAATTATAAAATTTATCATAATAAGTCTTTTAATTATGGCGAAAATGTATTTCGCCGTAATAAAAAGAAAGAAAAATTAAAAAAAATTAAATCGTAAAATAAAATATGGACTTATTACGATGAATTATAAAATTCATCGTAATAAGTCTTTTTATTACGGCGAAATACGTTTTCGCCGTAATAAAAAGAAAGAAAAATTAAAAAAATTAAAATCATAAATTAAAATATGGACTTATTACGACGAATTATAAAATTCATCGTAATAAGTCTATTAATTACGGTGAAAAAGTTTTTCACCGTAATAAAAAGAAAGAAAAATTAAAAAAATTAAAATCGTAAAATAAAATGTGGACGTATTACGATGACTTATAAAATTCGTCGTAATAAGTCTTTTAATTACGGCAAAAAAGTTTTTCGTCATAATAAAAAGAAAGAAAAATTAAAAAAATTAAAATCGTAAATTAAAATATGGACTTATTACGATGACTTATACAATTCATCGTAATAAGTCTTTTTATTACGGCAAAAAACTTTTTTACCGTAATAAAAAGAAAGAAAAATTAAAAAAATTAAAATTATAAATAAAATGTGGACTTATTACGATGAATTATAAAATTCATCGTAATAAGTCTTTTTATTACGGTGAAAAAGTATTTCGCCATAATAAATAATTGTTATGATGAATTTAATTTTTATTTCACCATTATAAATAAACCTATAACGACAAAATATTTTGCCATAATAGGTTTGCCATAAATACCATACTTTCTTGTAGTGCAGACAAAAATGCTCTTTTCCTCAAGCATACTTCTCTTATTTTATCCGCCAGTTTGCTTGGATTATATCTGATGAAAAACTCTTTTGATTCTAAACCATTCTTCCTCACTCTGGCTTTCGATTGTACGGAATCAGTCCAAGGTTTGAGCAAAATCCTCCCCCCTCGCTCTGAGAGTCCAGTCTAAGGATTTCGTTCTGTTTTTGTGGGTGATATAAGCATCTTTGTTGCTCAGAAAAAAGTGCTCAAAAATATTCTAATTTTTGGTCCAAAGAAAATATTTTTTCTTGGAGGTTGGAATACCTAGCTACTGAAGACTTCATTAACTTCAAGAAAAAATGTCATCTCCTAGAAGTAAAAAGTCATTGTTTACTTATCTTTTTATAGTTCCTTTATTACACCAACTATTTTGGTCATTAGAGGAAGTTAATGCATTAGGAAACCATTTAATACTCAGGTAGCATCCCTGGCATATTATAACAATCTGAGAGTTATAACTTAGTCCACTAGCGTACCTTTAGTTTCATGCTTTTATGCACGAATGTCATACTCTTTTAACTAAGGTATTATACCTTCTGAACTAAGGTGTCATAATAGTGTTTCAGCCGACATCAGGTGTTATACAACAAACCTATAACTTTGATGGCATAGTTTATTAACTAGGATGTCCTAGGTCTTTGACTATGGTGTCGTAATATTTTTTCGGCACGTAACATGATCCTTAGAGTGCTGATGAGAGAGATGAGACGGAGGATGAGGGTTGAATTGGAACAATTGCATGAGAGGATAGATAGGTTGGAGGACGGAATACTTAGGGTACAGAGACGGAATAATTCCACTAGATAGCTTAGGTATGTACCACTAGGTGGATAATGGGGAGATATAAAAGATGATGCTAGTTTAAAGGAGTTTGAAGAACCACATATAAACCAAGGTATGTTTGGGCATGGTTATGAAAATAGAGAAGGTAGAATGGGTAGGCCAAGAAGGGATGATAATTTGAGGAGCATTAAGGTGAAGATTCCATCGTTCGAAGGAAAAAGTAATTATGAGGCTTATCTAGAATGGAAGAAGCAGATGGAGATGGTCAAAATGCGGCTGCTCCAAATACATGGAAACCAACCCCTAAACAGGATGGATTTCCATTATATAAGCTGAGGACAGAGCCTTCTAAAGATGCCAAACAAGTTGCTGCACCGAAACAAGGTAACACCAAGCCAACTACAACTAAAAGTCATAACATTAAGTGTTTTAAATGTCAAGGAAGGGGTCACCTAGCTCGTGAGTGCCCGAACAATAGGGTAATGGTGATCACGCCACAAGAAGAGCTTATTTCGGAAGAAGAAGAAGATGATGATGACATGCCACCTCTTGAAGATGCCTATGATGGGGAATGTGCTATAGTTGGTAAGTCATTGGTGGCAAGACAAGCTCTTAGTGTGCAAGTAAAAGAAGAAAATAACTAGCGAAAGAATTTGTTTCACTCAATGTTTTGTGAATAACAAAGTTTGCAGCATGATAATTGATGGCGGGAGTTGCACGAATGTGGCTAGTACCGAGTTAGTAGAGAAATTGGCGTTGCTTACTTTGAAGCATCCAAGACCTTATCAACTTCAATGGTTGAATGATTGTGAAGAAATCAAGGTAACTAAACAAGTGATAGTGGCATTTTCTATAGAAAAATATGATGACAAGGTGCTTTGTGATGTTGTCCCTATGCATGCATGTCATATCTTGTTGGGGAGACTGTGGCAATTCGATCGGTGGGCCATACATGACGATTTGACCAATAGATATTCTTTTACTATTAATAAGCAGTATATGTCACTTATGCCAATGACTCTGAAATAGGTTCTTAACGACCAATTGAAGTTGCAAAAAGCAAGAGAAAAAAAAAGAGGAAAAAGAGAGTGAGGCCGAACATGTGAGAAAAGAAAAAGAAGAGAAAAGAAAGAGAAAAGGAGAGTGAGAAAAATGTTAAAAGAAGAAAAAGGAGAGAGGAGAGAGTTTGGCCTTAGTGTGTGCAAGAGAGGAAAGATACAATTTCATTGCAAAAAAAGTGAGATCAAGAGAGCTTTAATTTCTCATCAGCCCCTTATAGTGCTCTTGTACAAAGAGGTTTTTTATCTACTAATGATCTTGTCGGTTCTTTACCGAGCAACATTGTTTCTCTTTTGTAGGATTTTGATGATGTCTTTTTCGAGGAGCTACCATCCAGTTTGCCACCAATTCAAGGAATTGAATATCAAATTGACTTCATACCCGATGCCACAATTTTAAACCGACCTACCTATAAAAGTAACCCTGAAGAGACGAAGGAACTTTAAAGGCAAGTTGATGAGCTAATAGAGAAATGGTATGTTAGAGAAAGCATGAGTCCTTGTGTGGTTTTGGTATTGTTAGTGCCTAAGAAAGATGGGATATGGAGGATATGTATTGATTGCCGAGCCATCAACAACATTGCGGTAAAGTATTGTCATCCCATTCCTAAATTAGATGATATGCTTGATGAACTGTATGGATCTTGTGTGTTCTCTAAAATTGATCTTAAGAGTGGATATCATCAGATTAGGATGATAGAAAGCGATGAGTGGAAAACTGCATTTAAAACAAAATATGGTTTGTATGAATGGTTAGTTAAGCCTTTTGAATTAACCAATGCCCCTAATACCTTCATGAGACTTATGAACCATATTTTGTGTGCATTCATTGGCAAATTTGTAGTTGTCTACTTTGATGATATTTTGATTTATAGAAAAATCTTTGATGAACATGTTGAACATCTAAAACTTGTTTTAAAAATTTTAAGGAAAGAAAAGTTATTTGCTAGTCTTAAGAAGTATACCTTTTGCATGGATAAACTTGTGTTTCTTAGTTTTGTTGTAAGTGCTAAAGGTATTGGAGTGGATGAAGAAAAGGTAAAGGCAATCCAAGATTGGCCAACGCCTACAACAATAAGTCAGGTAAGAAGTTTCCATGGCTTGGCTAGTTTTTGCTAGCAATTCATTCAGGACTTTAGTAGTCTAGCCGCACCCTTAATTACAGTCATCAAGAAGAATGTTCCCTTTAAGTGGGAGAAGGAACAAGAGAAGGCATTCAAGCTCATCAAGGAAAAGTTGACTAATGCACCTTTACTTGTTTTATCTAACTTCACTAAAATATTTGAAATTGAGTGTGATGCTTCGGTATAGGTATTGGCGGCGTATTGATGGAAGAGGGGAAGCTGGTTACATACTTTAGTAAAAAGTTAAGTGTGGCAGCTCTAAACTATCCTACTTATGACGAATTATATGCATTGGTTCGAACTCTAGAAACTTGGCAGCATTACCTTTGGCCGAAAGAGTTTGTGATTCATACAGATCATGAATCCTTGAGGCATCTGAAGGGACAGCACAAATTGACAAACGCCATGCCAAATGGGTGGAGTTCATCAAGACATTTCTATATATAATCAGATACAAATAAGGTAAGAAAAAAATAATTGCTAATGCACTATCTCGCAGGTACATTTTACTTTCCACTCTTGATGCCAAATTGCTTGTATTTGAATACATTAAGGAGTTGTATGCATTGGATTCTGAATTTGGTGACATGTTTAGAGATTGCTCTAAAGGGTTGTGTGGTAAATTTTATTTGCATGATGAATTCCTGTTTAGAGAGAATAAGTTGTGCATTCCAGAAGCATCCTTGCATGATTTACTTGTTCAAGAAGCATATAGTGGTAGTTTGATGGGACACTTTGAGGTAGCTAAGACTTTAGGCATGTTGCATGAGCATTTCTTTTGGCTACATATGAGGCGAGATGTTGAGAGGGTTTGTGAGAGATGCATTAAATGTGGACAAGCTAAGTCTAGGCTACAATCATATGGTTTATATACTCCACTTCCTATTCCTAGTAAGGCTTGGATTGATATTTCTATGGATTTTATTTTAGGATTGCCGAGGTCTAAGAGAGGGAGAGATTCAGTTTTTGTGGTTGTTGATAGGTTCTCTAAGATGGCACACTTCATTGCATGTCATAAGACCGATAATGCATCACACATAGCTGATTTGTTTTTCAGAGAGATTGTTAGGGTTGCATGGCATGCCTAGGAGTATTGTTTCTGATAGAGATGCAAAGTTCTTGAGTTACTTTTGAAAAACCTTGTGGGGAAAATTGGGAACTAAGTTACTGTTTTCTACTACTTGTCATCCACAAACTGATGGTCAAACTGAAGTAGTGAAGTTCAGCAAATTGGTGAAGTGGCTTACACATGGAGGCCCGATAAGAGTCCAAAACAAATCCAAGAGTGTTTGGTCAACATAATTAAGGTTCTAGAAGATTTTCCTTGAGATGAGCACGTTTCTAGCCATTCTTGGAGGCCAACTTATCATATTTGTAATCTCGACATACTTTTCTATTTGCGGGTGCACGTTTTCTAGCCATTCTTGAAGGCCAACTTGTCAGATTTATAATCTCGTCATACTTTCTATTTGTGGGCGCACGTTTTCTAGCCATTCTTGAAAGCCAACTATCAGATTTGTAATCTCGGTATACTTTCCTATTTGTGGGTGCCATATATGTAATTTGTGGGCATCTTTTGAGGGATGACATTTCTAGTTATCTTATCTATTATTTCTGAATATTTTCAGCCATTTTGAAGATTAATTTTAGCTTAGAAAATGCCATTATGTATTTTTCAAGTTAGTAGGCTCGACTCCTATATATTGTAAACCCTTTAGTTTATTTGCAGATTATTAATTATGAAATAGTTTTAAGATTTTTATATTTTTTTTTATTTTTTAAGAAGACTTTTGAACTTATCAAGTTAATTCTTGTGGCGTTCAAACAACTGACTTATCATCTAGAGTTTTTGAACATTATTGATATTCTATAGGTGTAGCATCTTTCTATCCGTAGTCTTTGGTTCTTATCTTGCTAGGTAACGGATCAGGACTCAACTTATGCTTTAAAGATCTTAGGGTTCAATTCTAGATTTAGTATCAGGTTTTGTTGCCATTCGGCGATGTTCATATCAGGATGAGCCAAGAACTCTGGTGTTTAATTAAAGTTGATGAATATAACGTTGCAGGTGGTGCAACAGCCTGCAGCCCTAGGCCATAATTCAGGTAGGAGAATGAAAAAAGAAATATTTTTGGATTCGATGTATTCCTCTTGGTACTCTTTGCTAGAAAATGAAGCAGCAGCTCTAACAGTGTGACACTCTAATTGAGATGCCAAACGTTTGGACGGGACAAGCTCATAACCTCAACAGAGGGGACGAAACATTAACAGAACAAAAGAAAAACCTCAACAGAAAGCGCACCCATGTTGTCCTTTTAAGCTACAAAATAATTTTCTATCAGTTAATTTACTTGCATAGTTCATACCAGTCCAAGAGCTGGTTTCACGGGAGATTAGAAAAAAAAAAAGGAAATAGATCATGATGGCATTTTTTAGCTGGAAGACTTTAAGCGTCAATAGAGTAAAGGGATGGATGATGAGCTGGAAAGAAGTGTGAGTTTGATCATCCCAACCTTGATGAGAGGGTACTCTACATAAAAAAGCATGAGAAATACTTGGCTAAGACCCTTCAATGCTTAAATCAGTGAAAGAAGAGGAAATAAAGAGGCCTAATACATGTTAGCATTTCCTTCTTATGTTGATATATGATTGATTTATCATTTATTTATTCTAAATGATAATTATGATATCTGATTTTATCATATATTTAAATTTAAGTGATAATGATAGTTTAATAAAGCTAATTTCCTATTGGTTCATTTTTGGGAAGTTGTTATCTGATAACCTCTCTTTGATGGAAAGAGAAATTTATCGTATTATCATCAGATTGGTCATCTCTCTCCTATATATAATCTGTTTGACCATCAGAACAGATAAGAAAGAGAATTAGGAATGAGGGAGAAACTCAATCTGTCATTAATCCATAGGCTTGTTTCTCATCAACAAATATCAATGAATCAAGGTACGTATTCTTGGTTTATGTTTTCATGTAAAATCATTTATTCTAAGATCTTGCCATTATGTAAAATCCTTTAATGGATCTTACATGTGGTATCAGAGCCTTGATTAAAGAATTTATAATTTTTCATTATAAATGTCCAAGGATCAAACAACACAGCCCTTCTATTTTTTTATCTCGCCGATCAAGTGCGGAACTCAATGTGGCTGAAATGTTTTCCCCTCTCTCCACGGAATACGTGAAGCTTCTCTTCACGTAGGTTTTTTTCCCTCCATACCATGGGCCAATAAAGCCTTGATTCACAGAAGATCTCATGAAGAAAAAGTTTCACTGAAGTTTGGATTTCATTAACACCTTGGATGAAAACCGCTCCATAAAGCCCATAACGCACCTTTTCTCTGCCTTCCATGGACTTGAATTCTTATGAAAGAGGTGCGGAAGGGATCTTGGGAGTCCATCTCTCTTTACGCACGCTCTTACGTTTTTCCTCTTCACGCACGAGGATTCTCACTCTCTCTCTCTTTTCACGCACGGAATTTACCAACGTGTGAAGAGAGAAAGTGGAACGGTGAAGAGGGAAGGAAGTTAATGTTGGCTTCCGTTAACGAAACTTCCATCCCCTCGAGGCTTCCTTAATGGCACGTCATCATAGTTTTAATTATTAAAATAATTGACAAAGACATGAACTAGTGAAGAGATTGATATTATATGGATTCCAACGTTTTAATTAATGGAAAATGGATAAACCATGAGACTTTCGCATAATTGATTCATTACATATATATATATATATATATATATAAAGGTGTCATTCTTTATATATTTATCATTGCATGACATTGATCGAGATGAATTTTAAATTTTATTTACTTTTAATTAATTATTGGCATATAATTTCATCCTAAATTTATGTTTTACTCTCTAATATTTATGAGATTAATGTTTTGAAAAAATATTACAGTAAATTATGTAGGTGCACTTAAGTCTTTTGTATTCACGCATGATATCATCATTAATTAAATTTGATGTCTATATTATGTAATTTGTTAGTCACCAAAGTAGCCAAATTTGAAAGTTTATAGATATCAAATTTAATTAAATAATTAATTACTCATAATTATGTGATGCTTATAAATGAATGACATAATTGTTTAATTGTTATGAGTATATTGAAGTTCATTAATTATAAATATTTAAGGGTCGCCCAAAGGTTGACTAATCATTTATAATCTATGGACATGATGTGGTCAATTAATATGCTTGGTTAGGTATGTTTAGCATATCCAAAGATAGCAAACAGATCTAATTTGAGTATATATAATTGCCAAGTATGTAAATTAAAATTAAGCATCAATTATGTTTACTGTAGTATATTGTTGTATCACCCAAAGGAGAACTTCAATATGCACTTATTGTTTAATTGATGGAGTCTGAATATTTATTTAAATATATTGCTCAAAGCATTAATGTGTGAGCATATTTATATGTTCATGTTTCTCTTCATTCGCAAGCTATGTCTGTTCAAACTTTTAATGGGCTTAATTTCTCTGAATGGTGCGAACAAGTTCAGTTTCATCTTGGTGTTCTGGATCTTGATTTGGCACTCATAAATGAGAAACCCACTGCTCTTATTGACTCTAGCAGTGCTGAACAGAGGTCTTTCCATAAGACTTGGGAAAGATCAAACAGACTTAGCTTGATGTTCATGCGAATGACTGTAGCAAACAACATCAAGTCCACAATTCTTGTTACTAAAGTGCTAAGAATTTATGAAGTTTGTGGAAGCACGTTCCCAGTTCCCAATCTGACTCTGCTGATAAGTCACTTGCTGGAACATTGATGAGTACTTTAACCAACATTAAGTTTGATGGTTTCCGTACTATGTATGAGCATGTTGTTGAAATGACAAGCATAGCAGCAAGACTAAAGACAATGGGATTGGAAGTGAATGAGAATTTTCTTGTGCAATTCATTATCAATTCCTTGCCTCTTGAGTTGGTCCATTTCACATGAGTTATAACATTATGAAGGATAAGTGGAATGTGAATAAATTGCAAAGTATGCTCATTCAAGAGGAAACAAGACTTAAGAAACATGGAAATCATTCTATTAATCTCATGGGTCATCAAGGAGCTGGAAGAAATCAAAAAAAGATAAGAAATGAAAGAGCAAGCAACGACCACTAAAGATAAATGGGTCATCTGCTCAAATCCACAAGAAGGAACAAAAGGATGATAAGTGTCACTTTTGCAAAAAGCATGGACACTACCAGAAAGATTGCCTGAAACGTAAGGCATGGTTTGAAAAGAAAGGTAAGCCTACGGCTTTTATATGTTTCGAATCAAACCTAGCATAAGTTCCTTATAATACTTGGTGGATTGATACTGGTTATACCATTTATATTTCTAATACGATGCAGGGATTCCTTACGATCCAAACATAAATCCAAATGAAAACTTTGTCTCAATGGGAAAGAGAGTCAAAGCTCCAGTTGAAGCTGTTGGAACTTATCGTTTGATTCTAGACACTAGACATCATTTAGACCTTTTCCAAACACTTTATGTCCCTTCTATTTCTTGTAATTTAGTTTCTTTATCTAAACTTGACTCAGTTAGATATTCTTTTAGATTTGAAAATTGATGTTTCAATTTGTTTAAACACAATCATCTTATTGGTTCTGGTATTCTTTCTGATGGTTTGTATAGATTTAAGCTTGATAGTCTTTTTGCTGAGACATTATTGACCTTGCATCATAATGTTGGTACTAAACGTGGTTTAGTGAATGAACAATCAGCTTACTTGTGGTATAAACGTTTGGGTCATATATCCAAAGAAAGAATTGAGAGATTAGTAAAGAATGAAATCCTTCCAGATTTAGATTTTACTGATCTTGGGATTTGTGTGGATTGTATTAAAGGAAAACACATAAAATAGACAATCAAGAAAAGTGCCACAAGAAGTAAATAGCTCCTTGAAATTATACACACCGATATATGTGGGCTTTTGATGTTCCATCTTTTGATGGAGAAAAGTATTTTATCACCTTTATTGATGATTTTTCACGTTATGGCTATGTCTATTTGTTGCATAAAAATCTCAATCGGTAAATGCTCTAGAAGTATTATCAATGAGGTTGAAAGATAACTAGATAGAAAAGTGAAAAATTGTTAGGTCTGACAGAGATGGTGAATATTATTGAAAGTATGATGAATCTGGACAATGCCCTGGTCCATTTGCCAAATTCCTTGAAAAGCATGGCATATGTGCTCAATACATAATGCCTGAAACACCAGAACAAAATGGTGTTACTGAAAGGCATAATCGAACTCTAATGGACATGGTTAGGAGTATGTTAAGCAATTCATCATTACCCTCATTATTGTGGATGCATGCTTTAAAGACCGCTATGTATTTGCTAAATAGGGTTCCTAGTAAGGCAGTTCCAAAGACTCCTTTTGAACTGTGGACAGGAATAAAACCCATTTTGAGGCATTTACATGTTTGGGGTTGCTCGGCGGAAATAAGGATTTACAATCCACATGAAAAGAAGTTGGACTCAAGAACAACCAGTGGTTTCTTCATTGGTTATCCAGAAAGATCAAAAGGGTATAAATTTTATTGTCCTAACCATAGTACAAGAATTGTTGAATCTGGAAATGCAAGGTTCATTGAGAATAATGAAATTAGTGGGAGTTTAGAACCATAAAGTAGAAATCCAAGAAGTTAAGGTACAAGTTTCTTTACCTATAACTTCTTCTCAAGTTGTTGTTCCTAGAGTTGTTGAACCTTTTAATAACTTTCAAGAACAACAAATTAATAATCAAACACCATAGAATGATGATATTACTAATGAACTTGCAATAAATGAACCCAATAAAGTAGCATTAAGAAGGTCTTAATGACAAAAAAGAATTGCTATTTCTGATGATTATGCAATTTATCTACAAGAATCAGATTTTGATTTGGTATTAATGATGATCTAGTTTCTTTTTCACAAGCCATGCAAAGTGCTAATTCATCTAAATGGTTAGATGCCATGCAAGATGAGTTAAAATCAATGGATTACAGTGTAGTCTGGGATCTTGTTGAATTGCCTGAAGGTTGTAAAAGAGTTGGGTGTAAATGAGTCTGTAAGACCAAATGCGACTCAAATGGCAATATTGAACGTTATAAAGCCAGACTTGTTGCCAAAGGTTTTACTCAAAAATGTGGCATTGACTACACAGAGACTTTTTTTTTCAGTCTCTAAGAAAGACTCATTTAGAATTATTATAGCACTGGTAGCTCATTATGATTTAGAGTTGTATCAAATGGATGTGAAACCACCTTTTTAAATGGGAGTTTAAATGAAGAGGTTTATATGGACCAACCTGAGGGCTTTTTATTTGAAGAAAGGAACACATCGTGTGTAAACTGAAGAAGTCAATATACGGACTTAAGCAAGCTTTCCAACAATGGTATCATAAGTTCAACGATACCATTACATCCTTTGTTTTAAAGAAACACCGTTGATCGGTGTATTATCTGAAGGTCAGTGGGAGCAAAATCATATTTTGATTCTGTATGTTGATGATATCTTGCTAGCTACTAATGACCTTGGCCTATTGTATGAGACCAAGAATTTTCTCTCTAAGAACTTTGAAATGAAAGATATGGTGAGGCATTCTATGTGATTGGAATCGAAATATTTCATGATAGATCACAAGAATTGTTAGGATTGTCTCAGAAAGCATATATTAATAAAGTTCTTGAGAAATTTAACATAAACAAATGTTCTACAAGTATTGTTCCAATTCAGAAGGGAGATAAATTTAGCCTTATGCAATGTCCAAAGAATGAATTGGAACATAAACAAATGGAACAAATTCCTTATGTTCCTTATGCATAAAGAAATATTCAGACTAAAATTTTGCTGAATGTGTTGATACTAGAAAGTTCATATTTGGCTATTTGTTCCTTTTAATTGGAGGAGCGATCTCATGGAAAAGTGCGAAACAGTCTGTCATTGCTGCATCCACTATGAAAGCTAAGTTTGTGGCAAGCTTTGAGGCTACAATTCATGGTTTATGGCTGCGAAACTTTATTTCAGGACTTGGGTTGTCGACAGTATTGCCAAGCCGCTGAAATTTATTATGATAACTCCGCAGCAGTCTTTTTTCTAAAAACGATAAGTATTCAAAGGGTGCTAAACATATGTAATTGAAATACTTTACCGTTAAAGAAGAAGTTCAGAAACAAAGAGTGTCAATTGAACATATTAGCACCAATCTCATGATTGCAGATCCGCTGACTAAAGTGTTGCCGCTAAAGACATTTTATGAACATGTCGAAAGAATGGACATTATTGAAAACCATTAGTGATGTTATGTTTAAAGCTTTAAGTTCCTTATGTATTTGACACTCTGAGCTCAATTAATTATTATTTCTGAATCACTTATGGATCCTGTTTGCTTATGCTGGTATATACATAAATGAATTATGAGAATGTTAATAGGATTCGTCTTTGATAAAGACATTATTGTTAGACCTTATTGCAATTCTCATTATAGGTCATGTTAAGTATAGAACTAGTAATGTGATACATGGAAGGGAGTACGTCAAAATAGTACATACAACCGCTATGATCCTTATTAGTTTTTGCTTAATGATGATTTCATGTTTGACCAATATTATGAAGGATTTTAACTTCTGTTATGCGCATTATGATTGATTATTAAACCAGTATGTTTAATATCCTACATGAGCCAAGTGGGAGAATGTTAGTTTCCTTTTATGTGGACCTACGTGGATATATGATTGATTTATTATTTATTTATTCTAAATAATAATTATGATATCTGATTTTATCAGATATTTAAATTTAAGTGATAATGATGGTTTAATAAAGCTAATTTCCTATTGGTTCATTTTTGGAAGTTGTTATCTGATAACCTCTCTTTCATGGAAAGAGAAAATTTATCGTACTGTTTGACCATCCAAACAGATAAGGAAGAGAATTAGGAAAGAGGAAGAACTCAATCTGTTATTAATCCATAGGCTCGTTTCTCGTCAACAAATATCAATGAATCAAGTTACACATTCTTGGTTTATGTTTTCATGTAAAAATCATGTATTCTAAGATCTTAGCCATTATGTTTATTAAAGAAAATCCTTTAATGGATCTTACCATACAAACCATGTATCTATCCTATTTTGAGAGAGAAGGATAATAATGCAAGCAGCTACATGTGTGAGAGTAAATTCTAGATAAAGGTGAGAGAATTTGAAGGAGAAAAAGGGAGAGCCCAACAGTCCCTTCCTCTTTGAAGGAGATCCTTTTGATTGGTGGACTCTAGTCTCGGCATCCAAAGTAACGATCGATGATGGCATGTTGATTCACTACAACAAAAATCCTTTCTCGCAACTCTTTTTTCCCGACGCTAGGGTGTAACGTCGAAAATCGCGCAGACCGACGAAGCTTTTAAATAGCGTTGGCATATTAGTTAAGTTTGTTGATGCTTTTAAGCGTCGGCAGAGTACGACGCTTATTAGCATCGGCTAATTAACTAATAAGAAAGTTTGCCGATGCTTTTAAAGGCATCAGCATGGGACAATGCTTAAAAGCATCGGCATATACCGATATAATATTTGCAACGGAGCTTCCTTCCTCCCCACGCATTCTGTGATGCCCTAGCTGCAGACCGCCTCCCCGCATGATCTCCTCCTGCCTCTGTGCTGCCCTAGCCGCCTCCCTACCGTGATTTACCTCCGCCTCCTCCCCGTGGACGCTCTCTTCCCCAATGGAGGTATATCGGCCGACCTCTCTCCTCTCGAAGGTAAGATCAAAATCTATTTCTTATGCTTATTTTTATCGTCCGGGTGTTGATTTTCATCGTCTGGGTGGCTGTTGGCATCGGCCTTAGGATTGGTGCTCTAGATTTGTGGACCGAAAGATTGAAAGGAGAAAATCTGAGACTCTATTACTGCCGCTGCCCCCTCACAGCCTCCTCCCATCCTCTCCTTCTCTAGGTATGAACATGTTTTTCTTTCTATTTGGATTAAATTAATCATGAGATTTGGGGATTCATTGCTCAACGGAGCAGCGATGTTTGGTGATGTCGAGCTTGGGCAATTTGTGTTGGAGCGGTTGTTCAAGATCGAGCCGGAGAAAACAACAATTCCAAGCAATGCTCCCAACTTTTTCTTCGATTTTTCATTTCGGGAACACGTTTCTGATGGTATTTTTTTATGGAAATTAAATTGATTTTTCCTTAATTCTTTAGCAATGTAAATGTTACCGAGCTCTCTTGGAGTAATCTACCACGTAAAATTAGTTGCCTAAAGAGATTAGAGCACAAAGACGCTGATATTTCTCCCCGATTCAAAGAAATATTCTGAAAATTAAAAAAAAATGAAAAACAATATGGAAATCAAGGAATGATTTAAATAGCACTTAATTTGAAATTTTGTCCTGCGGTGTTCTCTTGCGATCTTCCTTGATTGCCCTCAAATATTAGGTAGCATCCTCTCATCTATTTCTTGAATCGGGGAAAAACAATGGACAGAATGAAAACCATCATTAACCGGAGAAACCCTTTCCTTAACTGATTTTATTTTATTTTTTATCTTTATCTTTTCTTCTTCTTCTTCTTCTTTTCTTGAATGTCATCACAAGGTACAGTACGCAGGACTTTGAGTTCTATTGGAATTGTTGCATATATTTCTTGGTTTCTGAATTGATTGAGTCTTTTCAACTTGGTTTGTATCTATTGTTTAAGTTATTGTCCTAAATTTTAATAATGAAGTAAGGGAAGCCTTTTGCTTTGCATCATACCATAACTTGAAATTGATCAGTAGCAAAATAGTATAATCTTATTGTCATTACCATGCTTTTTTAAAACATGATTACATACTATACAACCTACAAAAACTCGAACACTTTCAGGATGTTACATATTTTTCTTGGGTTGTTACATATTGCAGACTATACAACCTACAAAATTAAACATTGATCACTTTACTTATCTGTCAAAATCTTGATATATATTATTCCGATATGCTTGATCTACTTTGTTGCTTATATTCATAATTATACATATTTGAATATATAAATAAATTTGAATATCAAATTATTAAATTCATTTTAATATCAAAAATTAATGTGCTTTACTTCTTTCAAAAGTTTTACTTCTTTCACCATGAATGTGCATTTTTGGGGCTATATCAGACTTATGATGGTAAAATACGTGCAGGATATTGGATAAACTTGGTTGTTTATCGATCATTTATCCTACAATGGATAAAAGTTGGATAAATAAACCGAGAAATATAAAAGAATATTTAGATGGAGTTCGTGAGTTCATTAAATTTGGTATGGATAAAGGTAGTTTGAATGGAAAGATTTCATGTCCGTGTCGGCGATGTGTTAACAATTCTTATTTAGATCCACAAACCGTTGAAGAACATTTGATATGGAATGGTTTTTCAAGAGGTTATACTGTATGGGTTTTTCATGGAGAATGTACGTTGCCATTATCAAGTAATCAACCCTCCTCGTCTAATCTTGGATCTGGTAATATGCAAGATAACCTTGTAGAAAATGATATGATAGGTTTAATCACAGATGCTTTTCGACATGGTGTTTAAAACTTTGTAGGATCAACTAATATACATGAAACGGATGGAATATGTGATGGTTCTACATCTATGGAACAAACATTTGTTGAGGAGCAGATGCATGAGTCAGCTCGGTATCATAATTTAACTAAGATGCAGATGAACAATTATATCCGGGTTGTTTGAAATTTTCTAAGATCTCTTTTCTTATACATTTATTTCATATAAATATATGAATGGATGGTCAGGAAAGAGTTTTACCATGCTTCTTAAATTACTAAAGGATGCATTTCCAGAAGGCACTGATTTACCATCCTCTTATTATGAAGCAAAGAAAGTTGTCAACAAATTAGATCTTGGATATCAAAAGATCCATAGTTGTCCAAAAGACTGTATGTTATATCATGGTGGAAATGCTGATCGAGAGTCATGCAATGTATGTGGATCTTCGCGATGGAGGAGACATGAAGAGGATGAGGATGATGTAACGAACAAACAAAAAAATCGGTGAAGGTATTGCGTTACTTTCCTCTTATTCCTCGATTGAAAAGGCTATATTCATCATCGAAAATAGCTTCATTAATGAGATGGCATGATGAAGGGCGTACGAAGGATGGAATGTTGAGACATCCAGCAGATAGTTTAGCATGGAAAGCTTTTGATGTTAGGCATTCTGATTTTGCCTCTGATATTCGTAATGTTGTTTGGGTTTAGCTTCAGATGGCTTCAATCCTTTTCGCACTCTAAATTCTACATATAGCACTTGGCCAGTTGTTCTAATACCATACAATTTACCACCATGGTTGTGCATGAAGCAATCATCACTTATCTTGTCAATGGTTATTCCAGGTGATAAGGGTCCAGGAAATGATATAGATATTTTTCTACAGCCTTTAATAGAGGAATTGAAACAGTTATGGGAAGGTGTCGATGCAATTGATGCTTCAAATGGTAAAACATTTAAACTACGGGCAGCTTTGTTGTGGACTATTAATGATTTTTCAGCATATGCCAATTTATCTGGCTGGAGTACAAAAGGAAGGGTTGCATGTCCTTGTTGTGCAGATTCGACACATTCAAATTGGTTAAAACATGGAGAAAATTTTGTTATATGGGACATTGCCGATGGTTAGAACCAAATCATTCGTTTCATTTTCAGAAAGATTTATTTGATGGTACCATAGAGTTGGGATGTGCACCTATTCCACCGTCTGGAACTAATGTTATATGCAAATTGATTCCATCAGTTACAAATATGGTAAATTCTCAAAGTCTTCTCAAAAAGAGAAAGGAATGATCAAGAAGAAGTGACAATTGGTAGTATGGATGCACAGATATTTGAAGATCCAGATAATTTTTTGGAAAAAGAAAATGAGGAAGATGTACAGATACCATCCACAAATCAGCCTATCAAACATATATGGAAGAAAAGAAGTATCTTTTTTGACTTACCTTATTGGGAACATAATCTGATTCGACATAATCTTGATGTCATGCACATAGAGAAGAATGTTTGTGATAATCTGCTTGGAACATTGTTGAATCTTGATGGAAAGACCAAAGATAACATGAAGGCACGATTGGATTTAAAGGAATTGGGTATCCGACCGGAGCTTCATCCTATAATGCTTGCTAATGATAGAATTTATTTGCCTCCTGCATCTTATACAATGTCTCCTCAAGAAAAAAATAATTTTCTTACAGTATTGAAAAATATTAAAGTACCTGATGGATATGCATCAAACATTTCAAGGTGTGTGCATCTTAAAGATATGAAAATTTCTAATCTCAAAAGTCATGATGGTCACATATTGATGCAAGATATCTTACCAATAGCGGCAAGATCATCAGTGCCTAAACAAGTTCTTGCAGTTATAATTTGGCTATCATCATTCTTTAAGGCATTATGTTCAAAAGTTATTGATCCTGAAGAGATTGATCAGTTGGAGTCTGATGTGACCATTACACTTTGTCTGATGAAAAGATTTTTCTCCTGGATTTTTTACTATTATGGTACATCTACTCATTCACTTGGCTTCGGAACTCAAGCTTGGCGGACCGGTACATTATAGATGGATGTATCCTATTGAGAGGTATGCTATAGTCTGATTTATCCTAATGACCGGTATACCATAATTTCTACTAAAAGTAGCATCATCATTATGCTATGTTTAGAAATTTATTTATCTTGTAGGTACCTTATGCGATTGAAAGATTATGTACGAAACAGGGCCTATCCAGAGGGTTCGATTGCGGAAGGATATATTGCTGAAGAGTGTTTGACATTTTGTTCAAGATATCTTCAAGGTGTAGAGACAGTGTTTAATAGACCTCAACGGTATGGTGATTTCGTTGATAATGCAGAATTGTATAAGTTTTCAACTGCAGGTAGAGTAATGGGAAAAACTGAAACTATTGTATTGGATCATAAATCAATGGCACAAGCACATCGTTATGTGTTACTCCATAGTGAAATGATATCTGAGTATCGTAGGTTAGTATGATTTATTGCATTTCAAGATTAAGATATCATATCTTTTTTTTTGTTCTAAATGAACAAAATACGTTTTATGCAGCAAATTTTTATTGTCTCAACGGCAAGCTAACCATAGCACTCGACCTAATCCAAGGATTGAGCAGTGATGGTTAGTCGAGTTATTTCCTACATGGCTTTCAAAACAGGTTTGACATATACTTCGAGAATATATGGATTGATTTAACATCAAATAACCTATTAACATTCCTTATTATTTCTTAGGTATCAACGATGATGGAGAGAAATTTATTAGCTGAATTAATAGCCCTGGCTCGAGGACCTAACAAAGTTGTCAATAGATATAGTGGTTTCATAATCAACGGTTTAAATTCCATACTAAAGATCGTGAGAAATTTAGGAAAACACAAAATAGCGGTGTTATGGTGGAAGCAGATGGAAAAACTTATTATGGTGCACTAAACGATCTATGAGTTAGATTACTATGGAGTCTTTAAAGTCATATTATTTAGATGTGATTGGGTAGATATAAACTCATCAAGGGGTTTGAAAAAAGATACAAATGGATTTACACTTGTAAATTTTACAAGGTTGATACATACTGGTGTCTTATTGAAGGATGATCCATTCATTTTTCTTCTCAAGCTCGTCAAGTATTTTTTATACAAGATGCAAAAGATAAAGATTGGGCTATTGTTATTAAAACAAAACCTAGGGACTTATATGATATGGGAAAGCAGCTAGAAGATGATGAAGACGATGACACTTATACGCATTCCATGCCATTCAATTTTGTGCCGGTTGATGACGTACATGCTACGGTATCCTTGGTTAGGACAGATTTTGCAACAAATGATAATGCTTGATTCTGATTGGTACTAAATTTTGCAATGTATTAAATTTTGTAATAATTAAGTCTTTAAAGTTATATTATTTTTTATTAACTCTGACTCTGATGTAAATGATAGGTGACATTATGCATAGCTCACGGACAGAGGCCGACCCCTCTACTTCAGCACAGCAGGATCATGCTGGTCCTTCGTCATTACCGGACGCTGCATCTATTCCAGAGGCATATCAGTCTACTGCAGGTCCATCATCCTCGGGGCATCATGATCCTGTTGTCGGTGTAGGAGACGATGAGCTTCATATTCAGGGTAATTTTTTTATTTGGTTCTATAAAATTTCTTTACGCTTCTTACTATAATTTACCTATATCTATTTTTATGCAGATGGATCTGGTAGGATTACATGCAGACGCGGGGCCATGGGAGTACGAGATGTATGGCAGATGCGTGATGGTGATAAGATAGTAATTGAGTGCAATCGGCTGGGGCAGCCAATTAAAAAAGCCTCTAGCTTATTGAGTTCCTTTTTAGGGAGTGTTGCACGGAGGCATCAGCTTTGTCCATTGAGTTATGCAAAATGGAATGATATGCTTCCGTCATATAAAGTCGAGATTCTACGAGTTGTGCAGGTAAACAAAAGAATCTAAACATCAAACATTATGTATATTATGACATATTTTATATTTGAACAGTTTTAATATTTTATCTTTTGCAGGGCAAGTTTGCACTTCCTCCATCCGCTAATGAGTTTGTACTGAAGTCTCTCAACCGAAATGGAAAGAATATAAGTCATATTTGAAGATGAAGTACAAGCTGCCGGGTATGACCGAGGAGCAGGTAGTTGGTACTTGTCCTCCTGAGGTACCCCCTCATCAGTGGATGGAGTTGGTTCATTATTGGTTCTCCGAGAGGGACATGTATCTTGTTACTTAATATTCTTGTTATTTAATCTTTTAAGACATTTTATTAAAATATTTATTTAATTTTGCAGACATATTCTAATATTGGTAAAGCTGCACGAGCATCTCTATCTGTTCCCCATACATCGGGATCCAAGAGTTATGCGCGAATCAGGCAACAATTCGTATGTTTCTTAAACTATAAATTTTTAAACTAATTATGTTTATTTATATGTCATAAAGAGGAGGTTCATGAATATAATATTAGCTTTGAATTCTTAATCTATGGATGCCTGACGGTTGTGTGATATAGTGGAGAATGGATATTAGGATGAATGAATTGATGTGCTAGGTCTGTATAAATGAATTGAATCTCTTTTCTTAAGGAAACTTGAATCAAATAGAATTAAATGTAGCATTGAATCAAATAGAATTAAATGTTGAAACTTTCGTTGAAACTCTCATTGAAACTATCATTGAAACATAATTGATAATTTAGAATCATGTTGAACTCTCATTAAAACTCTCGTTGAAACATAATTGATATTTTAGAATCATATTGAAACTCTCATTGAAACTCTCGTTGAAACATAATTGAATAATTACTTATTATGTTGAAACTCTCGTTGAAACATAATTGATAATTTAGAATTATATTAAAACTCTCGTTGAAACTCTCATTGAAACTATCATTGAAACATAATTGATAATTTAGAATATGTTGAAACTCTCGTTGAAACTCTTATTGAAACATAATTGAATAATTTATAATTATGTTCAAACTATCATTGAAACTCTCATTGAAACTATCATTGAAACATAATTGATAATTTAGAATTATGTTGAAACTCTTATTGAAACTCTCGTTGAAACAATTGAATAATTACTTATTATGTTGAAACTATCGTTGAAACTCTCATTGAAACTATCATTGAAACATGATTGATAATTTAGAATTACGTTGAAACTCTCATTGAAACTCTCATTGAAACATAATTGAATAATTTACAATTATGTTCAAACTATCGTTGAAACTCTCATTGAAACTATCATTAAAATATAATTGATAATTTAGAATTATGTTGAAACTCTCATTGAAACTCTCGTTGAAACAATTGAATAATTACTTATTATGTTGAAACTATCATTGAAACTCTCATTGAAACATGATTGATAATTTAGAATTATATTGAAACTCTCATTGAAACTCTCATTGAAACATAATTAAATAATTTACAATTATGTTCAAACTATCATTGAAACTCTCATTGAAACTATCATTGAAACATCACCATAAATTTAGAATTATATTGAAACTCTTATTAAACAATCATTGAAACATAATTGAATAATTTAAAATTATCTTGAAACTCTCATTGAAACATAATTAAATAATTTAGAATTATGTTGAAACTCTCGTTGAAACTCTTGTTGAAACATAATTGAATAATTTATAGTCCCTCTTCACAAATCAAAATGAATTGTATAATTTATTTATAAATTGGTTCAAATATTTATAAATTATATATATATATATATATATATATATATATATTATAGATGGATGAGCATGGGAGGGAACCCGGTGTGGTGGAGTTTTACCGGATGACTCATACTCACCATGATGGCACTTTTGTCAGGGATGAGTCGAAAGATTTATATGTAATTATTTATTACAATTATTTTGTACAATAATTTTAATTTGATTATCTTATTCAGTAAGATCTAACTAATTTTTCTAAATTAATACAGAAAGAGCTGCATCTCTTATTGCTGAGCATGTCGATGACTCTACAGCATCTACGCAGAGTAGTCGCATCGAGGCCAAGGTGTTTACAGAGTTGATGGGGCCAGAGCGCTACGGTCGAGTGAGGGGTTATGGAGTTGGAGTTACCCCCACTCAGTTATCTGAGGTGAGTAGACTTACGCGTGATGCTGCAGATGCTGTTCATGATACACGTGTTCGCAGACTTGAGCATGCGGTTGAGGAGATACAGCGTCGAGTGCTGCAGCGTTGGAGGAGATGCAGCGATCGAGTGCCTATTGCGATGGAGGAGATGCAACGGTCGAGTGTCGTTGCGATGGAGGAGATGCAACGGAGGAGTGGAGCCGATAGAGCATTGATTGATTCCATGAGAGATCACATTGAGCGGCTTACATCTCTCATACAAATGGTTGTTCCACATCAGGTAAATACATATATTATTAAATATATATTTTTATATTAAATTAATTATTTGTTTAATATTCATAGATAGTTTTGTAAATTAAATATTTTTAATTTTTCTTATAGGCTTTTGGAGTATCAGATCCTCGCGGACAGGGTGACGACCTTCCTCCAGCAGATCATTGACCTCGGCTCTTTTATTTTATATCTTTCATCTTATGTATTTTTAAATTTTATGAAACTTTAAATTGTAATGAAATTTATATTTGAACTTGATGTAATGAAATTTATATTTGAACTTTTATTTTGGATGTGAAGAATGTGTGCAATGTGATTTGTGATTTTGGTTGTTATGATTGCATTGCCTGGCTTAATTTAGAATTTGATCTTAATTAATTGCACTGGTTTAATATAATTTTTTTGGTTATTTTATTTAAAAAAATGTTACATTTTGCCGACGCTTTAAAGCGTCGACATAGTTCTCTCGACGCTTTTAAAAAGCGTCGGCAAGAAAAAATAATCCGACGCTTTAAAGCGTCGGTAGGGACAATTATCAATTTCCAACGCTTTAAAGCGTCGTTAAAAGAAAATTTTACCAACACTTTAAAGCGTCGCATGGCACAATGCCATCTCGACGCTTTTAAAAGCGTCGGGATATTCCGTCTCCACCCCAAGTTTCTCGACCCTTGTAAAAGCGTCGTGACAGTATTTGTCGATGCTTTAAAGCATTGGCAAATGATATATTAGCGTCGCTGTACTGTATATTTGTTGCAGTGATTCCAACTATATGGTCAGTGATGAGACTGTTCAGTTATCATGGGCTATATATATCTTTAATGGTTAGCATAGATGTGTGTAAAATGATTATTGCATGGTCTGATTTTAGCTTTAACGGACAGGATGGTTAGGGGTTGTCCTAACCATGTTTCTTTGACATCATCCGATCATAACAGATGGTGATAGCATAGTTCGAAGATCATGTGGTGCTGTGGCTAAAGGCCAAATAAGTTGCAACTCCATCAGATTCTTTTTTTTCTTTCTTTTTATTTTTTATTTTTTTTGGGAGAAAGGGGGAGGGGGAGGAGGGACGCGGGGGCATGACTCATCAATATTTCATAAAGTTCATGAATTGCAATGCATCGCAGGATAAATTAGCAGACATGCCTTTCACTTATCGAAGGATGGATGGATGGCAGAAAGGATACATAATCAAAGGCAAAGGAAAAAAAAGTACTTAGATGCTGCAAGATAATATAAAATATAAATATGTAGTACTTCAGCATACCAAAGTATAGTAACAGAATCTGCATGTTAATTGGAGGATGCAGTAATGGAGCTGGAAAGATTACAGATCATGATGTTCCTTTTTGCACTTGTTAAGGGTAAAATCGTCATTATATTAATAATCGTACAAAGGGTTTAGGATCAATCCGGACTCCCACTTACTGGCAATACCCGCTAGAGATGAATCGGCCTCAGTGGATTAGGGCGTCTTAGCCCCTCAGCGAACCAAAGATTCTCAGGTGCGAATCACATCTCTCAGCCTCAGCCGAGTTATACATCTCTCTCGGCCTCAGCCAAGCTATCCCTATCTCTCGGCCTCAGCCGAGTTATAACATCTCTCTCAGCCTCAGCCGAGCTATCCCTATTTCTCGGCCTCAGCCGAGTTATAACATCTCTCTTGGCCTCGGCTGAGCTATCCCTATCTCTCGGCCTCAGCCGAGCTATCCCTATCTCTCAGCTCAGCCGAGCCATTCCTATCCATGCCCCGACCAGACCAGGTGCTCAAGCATCTCTGCGGAATCCAGCACGGGAGAGTTTAAACAAAAATCATACCCGAGAGTGGCCTAGAGCCCTGGAGCCTACACCGTCTCCGAATCTCAAGACGTCAACCAGCTCTCCCAGCCGTTGATCCTCTAACTAACAAGATACGAATCTTACTGACATCATAACAAACTGGATTCGAATCCTAACGGCTTTCGGACCCACGATGGCCCAAGGAATCAGCTGATCCTCTATAAATAGAACTGTCTTCCAACTTCTCAGGTATGCGCACTTGCTTACTGGCCTACTCTCCATCCACCTCTGCTCACCCCTTTCCGTCATTAGCGCTCTGCTCGGAGCTCTCGAAAGGCCACCCCTGGAGAGACTCTTCAGCGAGAGCCTTCTCCTCACATTTGTTGATTGCCGATCTCCCGCTGACTTGAGCGTCGGAGGGTCTTCGCCGAGGNCGTTTCAATACGGCCAGGGAAGTGGACCACCTTAATTCATGAGGTGGCCATGTCCCCCTAGCGGCGGAGTGTGAAGGAGGTGACTTTACCTGCGTTGGAGGTCAGCTACCCTCCAAACCTCTCCGATGATGGCCCTGGCGGACAAGTATGCAGAGTCGAGGAATCACGGAGGGCTGCCCGCACCGAGCTGACAAGGAAAAGGAGTCCAAGGGCTCGGACAAGCACCGATCCGCCGCCAGCGGAGCCCACCTCATTGCCAAAGGTTCCTCCGCCACGCCAAGGAACCGCACCCGGAGCCCACCTAGGAGGTTCAACCGGTTCACCCCGCTCACCGCCCCAAGGGCGGAGATCCTCATGGAGATAGTGCATCAGCTCCCTCGACCACCTCCTCTCCGAGGGAATGCGACCCGGAGAGACCCACCAATATTGCCGCTACCATGGACCACGGCCACAACACCGAGGAGTGTTTGGCAGCTGAAGAACGAAATCGAGAGGCTCATCCAACGGGGTAGGCTGGACCAATTTAGGAGAGCACCCGAGCCAAGGAATGGGGGCGACGCCAGCCTGAGCCCAGCAGCCTCCTCCTCCGAATCCTCCGTCATCGCCACATCAATGTGATCGAGGCGGTTGGTAGTTTGTTGAGCTGGCGGACGATGAAGAAGGCTATCGCCAAAGAGGGTACGGACTAATGAGCTCTCCTTCTCCGACAACGACCTCTAGGAGATATAGTTCCGCATGACGATGCGTTGGTTGTATCCCTTAATCTGAACAATTATGATGTAGACCGAATCCTTATTGATAGTGGGAGCTCTGTAACGTTTTGTATCTTGATGTGTTTGTGAAGATGAAACTGCTCATGGAGAATCTCCGAGCCATGGACTCCACTTTAATGGGTTCACCAGCGATGTTATTGCCCCAGAGGGGGTCGTGACCTTGATAGTCCGCGCGGGGACTTTGGCCCTGCGTCGCCACTGTTCATACAGATTTTTTGTGGCCAAGCTTCGGTCGCCCTACAATGCAATCTTTGGGAGACCCGGCCTGATGTCCCTTGGAGCCGCTGTCTCCATCCCGCATCTAGCAATGAAGTTCCTACCGGATGGGGAGTGGAGTAGTTCGAGGAAACCAAGCTGTAGCTTGGCAGTGCTTCGTTACCAGCCTTCAGTCCAAACTGCCCGAGGTTGATGAGCTAGATGCTCAGGAGGACTTTGTCGAGCAACGAGGAGAACCAGCCGAAGAGCTGAAGGAGGTACTGCTAGACGAAGCTCGGCCCGACCGAACCATAAGGATCGGGTCGCTACTGAAAGGGAAGCCCCGGCTGGAGCTGATTGACTTTCTCGAGGAATGCTGACGTCTTCGCCTAGTCCACTTCTGATATGCCTGGAATCAGCCCAGACGTTCTCGTCCACCGTCTTAACGTGGATGAGATGTTCGGCCGTGAAGCAGAAGAAAAGAAGCTTCGCCCCTGAGCGACAGAAGGCAATTGAGGAAGAAGTTGACAAGCTCATCAAGGCAAATTTCATCCGGGAGGTAAATTATCCCAACTGGCTATCAATGTTGTCATCGTGAAGAAATCGAACGGTAAATGGCAGATCTGCATCGACTTCACCGACCTTAATAAAGCATGCCCGAAGGACAACTTTTCTCTCCCTTGGATTGATCAACTTGTAGACGCCACTTCAGGTCACCAGATGTTGACCTTCATGGATGCATATTCGGGCTACAACCAAATCCGAATGGCCCGAGGATGAAGAAAAGACTGCCTTCATAACCGACCGAGGTACTTATTGTTACCGTATCATGCCTTTTGGTCTGAAAAACGCAGGTGCTACTTACCAAAGGCTGGTTAACAAAGTCTTCAAGGAGCAAATCGGTCGAAACATGGGAGTATATGTTAAGACATGCTGGTCAAAAGCAAGAAGCATCCCAGCATATTGAGGATCTCTCTGAGAGCTTCGCAACGCTCTGAAAATATCGGATGAAGCTCAATCCAACTAAGTGCGCCTTCGGGTCAACTCTGGGAAGTTCCTGGGCTTCATGGTTTCTCAGCGGGCATTGGGCAAGGCCAATCCGCAGAAGATTCAAGCCCTTCGGCAAATGGCACCTCCAGCATGTCAAAGAGGTCCAGTGCCTGACTGGAAGGATCGCGGCCCTCAACCGCTTCGTAGCTCGATCGGCCGAGAGATGCCTTCCTTTCTTTAAAGCTCTTCGCCAAGAATTTCCAATGGTCTCCCGAATGTCAGAAGTCATTCAAGGACCTCAAGAGATATCTCGGCTCCTATCCCTCCTCAGCAGTCCAAATCCGAGAGAAATGTTTTATGTACTTGGCAGTTTCAGAAGACGCAGTGGGCTCAGTGTTGGTCAGAGAAGAGAACAAGACCCAAAAGCAATCTATTATATCAGCAAACTGCTCCGAGATGCCGAGACAAGATACACCCGGATCGAGAAGTTGGTGTTAGCCCTGATAACATCGGTTCGGAGGTTGCGGCCTATTTCCAAGCGCATTCTATGACGGTCCTGACCAACCAACCCATCAAGGCAGTGGTCCATCGTTCGGAGACATCAGGGAGAATGGCTAATGGCGTCGTCGAGTTAAGCGAGCATGATATCCGATACCAACCTGCCGGCCATCAAAGCACAGGTTCTAGCTGATTTCCTCCTCGAATGTACCATCCGGAGGATGGCTCCACTCCAGACTCCTCTGAGCACCCAGGATCAGATGCCTTGTGGCTGCTCCACGTCGACGGGTCATCTAATGCCCATGCTCCGACGCTGGTTTAATCCTCACTAGCCAGAAAGGGTGACCTTCGAGATGGCGTTCGCTTCTCCTTCCAGCCTCCAACAATGAAGCCGAATATGAAGCTCTGCTCACTGGACTTCGAATCGCCCTGACCTTAAAGTGAAGAAGTTGAATGCCTTTACCGACTCTCAATTGGTAGCTGGTCATTACAGGGCAAATTTGAGGCCGGGAATCGAACATGATTCGGTACCTTCAACAGGTGCGGGACTTGCTTTCCCACTTCTCTGAATTTGAAGTCATCCAGATCCCAAGATCCGAGAATGCACGCGCCGACCTATTGTCTCGGCTGGCAACTGCGGAGTCGATGGATTCCGAGCAAAGTTTCCCTGGAGATTCTGGAAAAGCCTAGTATTGCGGAGGCGGACCGAGTGATGCAGGTCGAGGCCGAACCATCCTGGTTTGACCCCATACTGAAGTATCTTAAAGAAGGGTCGCTCCCAGCCGACCGCAAGGAAGCTGAAATTGCAAGCCACCCACTATGTGTTGATCGATGACCAGCTGTATAAGCGGTCCTTTTTCATGTAGCTACTCAGGTGCCTTCACCCATCTTGAAGCCCAATCGTGCCCGAGTCGGAGGACGGATTTCAGCAGCAACAAATTGGCACTAGAAGGAGGAAATTTACGGCAACCATCTGGGGAGCCGGTCCTTATGCCACAAGGTACTGCGCTAGGGGTATTATTGGCCCACCATGCAAAAGGATGCTTACGATCTCGTCCGAGCTTGCGACCCATGTCAGAGACATTCCAACATCCAGAGGCTTTCCTTCCGCCAGTTTAGTCCCTATTTCCTCCGCTTGGCCCTTTACTAAGTGGGGGATGGATATTCTTGGCTTTTTCTCCTCGCCACTGGACAAAGAAAGTTCTTTTGTCGCCATCGACTATTTCACCAAGTGGGTGGAGGCCGAGGCCGTTGCCCAAATAACCGAAGCTCGGGCCAGGGACTTGTATAGAGATCCATTATTTGTCGCTTCGGCCTTCCGCATACCATTATCACCGACAATGGCAAGCAATTCGACAACCCAAAGTTTTGAGGTTTCTGTGAGGAGCATGGAATCTACCATCGCCTTATGTCGGTAGGACATCCGCAAGCCAACGGAGAGGCCGAAGTAACTAATTGGACCCTGCTTCAAGGGATCAAGGCTCGGCTTGCCAGAGCCCGAGGCAAATGGGCGGATGAACTTCACCATGTCTTATGGGCCTACCGCCACCACCCAGAGAATCCCACTGGTGAGACCCCATTCCGGATGGCCTTCAGCGCGGAAGCCGTCATCCCTGTGGAGATATGGCTTCCTTCTCCGCGAGTGGAGAGCTACTCGAAGGAGGCTAATGACGAGCAGCTCCGCACCAATCTCGACCTGGTGAAGAAATCAGAGAGAAAGCTCGGATCAGGGTTGCTGCATACCAGCAAAGAGTGGCTCGCTATCACGATTCCCGAGTCAAAGGAAATCCTTCTCCCGTGATCTCGTCCTCCGAAAAGCATCTGTCTCCAAACCACTAGAACAAGGAAAGTTGTCTCCAAATTGGGAAGGCCCCTATCAAGTGGAAAGTCATCGACCTGGCACCTACAAGCTCCCGGATCTGAGCGGAAAATTTATTCCCCGGACGTGGAATTTGACAATCTCCGTATATATCATCAGTAGGGTACGCTTTCTACAAGCTTGCCTCATTTACAGTATTGGCACCTTGTTTCTATGATTCGTGACATGATCGCTGCAATCATTTCTCCGAAAAGTTATAATAAAAACAGATGCTGCTTACCAATTCTCGGCACGACCGAGCTATCTCCTTGAACATGAAATCTCCGTACATCGGCTGGGCCGAGTCCTATTCAATAAAGACTCGGTATGGCCGAGCACTCCCGGTACGCCCGGGGGCCAAGCTAAATCTCCATACCTCGGCTGGGCCAAGTCCTATTCAATAAAGACTCGGTATGGCCGAGCACTCCCAGTGCGCCCAGAAGCCAAGCTAAATCTCCGTACCTCGGCAGGGTCGAGTCCTATTCAATAAAGACTCGGTATAGCCGAGCACTCCTAGTATGGCTGGGGGCCAAGTGATCTCCAAGCCTTTGGCCAGATTCAGGCAGCTTACAAACCCGGTCGGACCAAGTGGTCTCCAAAACTTCATCCAAATTCGGGCAGCTTACAAGCCCCGGCCGGACCAAGTGGTCTTCAAAACTCTATCCGGATTCGGGCAGCTTACAAGCCTCGGCCAGACCAAAGAATGATAAGAACTTTGACCGGATTCAGGCAGCTTACAATTCCCGGTCGGACCAAAGAACGAAGAAAGCTTCGACCGGATTTGGGCAGCTTAAAAGCCCCGGCCGGATCGAATAACGAAGAAACTTTGACCGGATTCGGGCAGCTTACAAACCCCGACCGGTGCCGAAGAATAAAAGCCTTGGCCAAAGCCGAAGTGTGTTACTTGTTAAAAGCCTCGGACAAAGCCGAAGAGCATCACTTATCAAAAATCTCGGCCAAGGCCGAGTGATAAGAACAAACATTTGGGGATAACAGCGGACACAAAAGTTGCAAAAATCCTCTTTTTCATTCATCACAAAAAGGGCAAAAAGAAAGAAAAAGATACATGAGCCCTCACTGGGGCTTATCATCTTTTTCGGGAACCGTCGAGCCCTCCCCACGCCGAGCTGACTCAGCGATTTGTTGTCAGAGGGATGCTACTTCCCCCTCCAGTCGGCCATTGGCACGACGAAGGAGCTCGACCTCCCTCGTAGAAACGGCCAGATATTGTTCGGTCGCTCTCTAAAGCCACTCACGATCCGCGAACATTGACGCTAGGACCTCCCCATCAACAGTTACCATAACGCGGCTCCCCTGGGACCCCTCACGGCCATTAGCGCTGCTGCTCGGCGCCACAGTTGATCGCCCCTCACCTCCAGATGCCATCTCAGAACCCAAGAATTCTTGGAGATCGGCTGAAAAGATGACTAACAGAGGCATCCTTCTCATTCATATTTAAACCGCTCCTAGTGAATATTTCGATCGTTCGAGCCATTAATCTCAGCCCATAAAAACTCGCCACGCGTCACCACCTCAGTGGGCGCTCGCGGGAGACAAGAGTTCTACCCGTCGTCGAAGAGGATCATTAATAACGTTGAGGCGCTCAAGGAGCTTCCTTCTCGAGACTAGACTCCCTTGATCTGTCGAACCATTTTCAAAGTAAATGTCCTCGAAAGTCTGCCAGACTTCCTCGAATTAGGCATCCTTAAAAAAATGCGGAGAAAAGAGTGTATCAGTGGCCAACACTGGAGCAACATGGCTTGTCCTCTTCGAGAGTGACTGATTTACAGGCTTCGGGCGCCCCCTCCATCGCTCGGGTAGCTCCCATCCTCTTTGGCCGTCCGCACCTGAATCCACAGTTGAAGTAAGGACCAAGTGAACTATCAAAAATCCTCGGTAACAACCGAGCAATATTCTGAAGCCTCGGCAACAACTTAAGCAATATTCCAAAACCTCGGCGACAACCGAGTGATATTATGAAGCCTCAGCAACAACCGAGCGATATTCCGAAGTCTCGGCAACGACCAAGCGATATTCCAAAGCCTCGGCTGCAACCGAGTGATTATCTGAAACCTCGGTCAAGTCAAATGGCATACTCTTAAAAAGTTATCTAAAGCTCTAGTCTAGATGAGTAATCTCTCAAACTCTCTGACACAATGATACTTCAGCAAAAGTAAGCAAACTACTTCTACTCAATCGTAAAGACATACGAGCTATCTCTTTCCGAAGAAATACATGCTTTGTTCTACAAATGGGATCATGCTTGCCGCATGAGTCTCCAGGACCGCCTAGGTCCACCTCTGACCCGAACAGGGACAAACGCTTTCCTCCACTGAGGACCAAACATTGGTCTTAGCAAAAGCAAGGTAGCAAGAACACTGCCGAAATATGCTATGACACAAAAACATGATATGGGAGCAATAACCCTCAAACACAATCACATCGAAACAGAAGCAGATGCTTAAAGAAGCAAGAATAAAAGCTTCTTTATTTCTTCATCAATGAAAAGAGTTACAACCTCCAAAGAGGCGTTACAAGTACATCATGGCACATGAAATAAAAACAAGTAAATAGCTCGGCCGGACTGCTTCAGTCAGCTTCGGTTAATAATGATGTTTCAGCACCTAACCCGAGTAGTCAGATGATCCAGTCAGCTCGCCCTAAACCATTGGTTAGGGCCAGGCTGGCCTCCCATGGGTCCTTCCGATGAACCAAGAGATCCAAGAACAGAAGGAAGACCCGTGGACGCCGATGATGAGGAGGCATTCCCCCTGGGTGGAATGCTGGGCTGTTGGACGCTGCCCGACCGTGAAATACAGGGGACAAGCAGACCGATACTGCTCTCAACTCCCTCTTCATAGGCAAAGAGACCCCAGCCGGACGAGCTAAGGAACCCAGCCCGAGGGAGAAGGAAAAGTCCATCCTTACCATGGGGATATGCATACTTTGCATCTCCGATGGTCCTCATGGCAAGTGGCAAAGGACATACAGAGAGCGCATACGTGCGCCTCCATATGGTCTCTGCGGACCTCCTGTGCATTCTCCATTTGATCTTCGAAACTCTTCTCTTGAGGACGGGCTGCTCTTCAGTGGCTCCTTCGTCACCCCAGCTATCCGGGGGAAGTCAACTTGCAAAAGGAGAACTCAGTCTCTACTCTCAACCTCAGATACATAGACATCATGAGAGCTTTCATAGGAGAACAAAGTCATGAGAGATAGCCTAACACGGCCCGTTCTCCCCAATTTATAGGCAAATAAGCCCCCGAAATTTAAAACAGCATACCCCGTTGTCACGTGGGAGGGCAGAGGAAAAGAATTATTTTTCGGAGTGTGCCAAATACGTTTTCCAAGCCATGACAAAAGGCAAGAGATCTCCCCCCGATCTCGAATCAAAAACCTTAAATGCATGAGATCGGCTGCAGGTCGTTGAGATACAGGCAGGCCTGGGAAATCCCCTCCGAAAATGACGTCATCCAATGGCGATCGATTGCTTGTCACGTACACTAAAAGACCTGTGTTGGAAAAGACCAACGGAGTAAATGCCCATGACAAAGGCAAAATACTCTCCACAAAGCCACTTCGTATACCTCGGCTGAAAATATACCCATTTCTCCACTTCGGGCAAGCCGAACTATCTAACCTCAGCTCTAACCAGGATACCCCTGCGATTCTCGATCATTTCAAGTCGAGCTATACGATACTTCGGCAGGGCAGATTCCCTTACCCGCTTCGAGCGGGACTAGAACTATGTTCCTCGGTAGCACCAGACCATTTTATGCCTCGACCGAGCATGCCCATTCTCTACTTCGGACAAACTGGGTAATCCTTATATCTCGGCCTCGACCGAAATGCTTATTCTAGCCCGAATTGGACTGACCTAAGAGCGCGAATGAGTTATAATTCGTTCGCAGTCGGAAGAAAGCTTAAGGTAAAAGATTAGCCAGAAAGACAAACAAATAAAGGTGAAAAAAAACTCATTCATCAGAAATTTCGATCAGACTACAAATCCGAAAAGCAAAAAATTACACAGGCAACCCTCATGGATCAGGGGCTGGATCAGTCCCAGCGGTATCCTTAGCAACATTCGGGGAAGCTTGGCTCGTTTCGCCCACTTCAAAAGTCGTCATTCCTTCGGCGGCGAGCTTGGAGTATCCTTCGGGAGCTGCGGCATCGCTAGAGCCCAAAATTGCATCAAGATCGATGTCTCAGATATCTTCGTACTCGACTTCTTTAGCCCTCGGGGTACAGGCCTCAAAGGGTTCAACATCCAAAAAGGAGAGGTCCCATTCCGGATGCTCTCGAGATATTCTGGTTCGGATCTCCTCCGTACCAAGATGAAAAGCCTCGGCACAAGTCGCATCTTGCTCGCTCCGAAGTATGGCGAGATGCCTTTCAGCCTCGACAACTTGGCTTCGGAATGAGATGATTTGCCCCTCAGTCTCGGCGACCTGCCCTTTAAGCTCCGAGCTCCTCCGATGACTTGACGCTAGTTCTCCTTGCCGGCTTTCTAATTGACCTAGGCCCTCGAGCCTCGCCTTCTCCATCTGCAAACACAGGATTAGCCGATGCAACAGTGAATCGATGGGAAGATTAAAAAGATGATATCGTACCTCCTCTTCCTGCCGAGCTAATCTCCTGGTTAATTCCTGACCTCGCCGAAGGCCCTCAGCTTGTCGGCCTTAACCAGCTTGATCCTATCCTTGAGGTCGTTGATCTTCGACTGCCTGCTGTTGGCTTCTTCCCTGGACTGGGAGAGCTCGTTATCATGTTTGGCCATTTTCTTCTGATGCTATCTGATCCTGTCATCCCTGGCAACAAGGCAATGATTTAGCTACCGGACCTTCTCCTCTGACTCGCCAAGCATTCTGTTCAGGCAATTCTTCTCAGCAGCTTCTCTCTCCAGCCTGTCTCGACTTTCGTCGAGCTGCTTCCTAGCAGTCTCCATTTTCTTTGGCATATCTGGATGTGACCTGTGATAACTCCGAACATACTTCGTCATACCTTGCCCGAAGCCCATGTAGCTCTTTAACTTCGAGCCTTAATCTGGATACGTCGTCGAGGGCGGCCTGATGCAATCCCCTCGCCCTGGCCAAGTTCTTGTTGGCGGTGTCCAGGACTCGCTCAAATTTATCAGACGCCTCTACTCGCAATCGGAGCTCGGTATTGACTCCTGCCCTGGACGCTGGCCCCTGTCGCCAGGCTCAAACGCTAGCACAGTGCCCTATTGATCAGAGCGCTCTGCGAAACAAAACCTAGATAAGAAAGCGCGATCAAGTTAACCAGAAAATACCCACTACTCTGGAATAGCAACTCACCCGGAGGTGTAAGACCTAGCTAGCTCCATGAGGGTGGAGTTGTTGATTTCAGGGAGAAGATGAACATTCTTCACCATATTCCGCTGACCGAATGCGGTGTCGATAAGGTCCAAGTCCGCAAACTCGTTCGTCAAGGGACCCGCACACAGATACAATGCCGACCTCACCAAAATAGAGAATGCCTCCTCGATAGCCGGATCCAAACTGCCAAGTTGCCCATCTGAGCGATCAGTCCGGGCAATCTCAGACTGAGAAGCCTGCAATCTCCTGGCTTCCTTCAGCAAAAGTCTGGCCTATGATTCCTCGGATATCTCGGCCAGCCCAGGCCTCAATGTTCTCGAGGCTTTAGTGGGAGAAGCTTCAACTGGAAGGTCATTATCCTGTCCTCCTTCTTCACCTAAAGGTCCTTCTTCAATCATCGGCGCCTGCCCCTCCCCCGCGAGCTCCATCGAAGCTTCAATCTGTTCACCTGCTCCTCTAGCCTCCTCGGGAGGAAGCTCTCCAGCAGGAAACTCCTTCCGAGCTTCCATTACTGTCGGCCCAACGTCACCGCCCTCTAATCCCTCCGAGGGAGGTCCTTCAACGATAGGCTCGTCCTGAACTTCCAACGGAGCCTCGTCCGGGCTATCCACTATCTCCACCACCAAAGGATAAGGGATCTCGGCCACCCTCTCTGGGTCCTCCTCTGCTCTTTGCTCCTCCGTCATGGCTATTGCTCCCGCCTCCAACTGAGGGGACCCCTCTCTCACTGTCGGCTCCCCTACATCCTCTTTCTTTGATGGTAAAGAGCGCAGGCTAGCCCTGACTCGCCCAGCCTCCGGCGAGTGCTCTTCAGAAAGAGGACCTTCTTCTCAGGCTTACGCCTTTCTGCACTACCAGCCTCTCTCGGGCGCTTGCCCAACTCTTTCTTTATGCGGCCCTCCAGCGCAGATCTCTTGGCTGCAAGCATAGTAGGCAAACAATCAGACCGAGATATACTCGCTCGAATGAAATCAATGGAAGGGAGAAAGAAAAAGACTTACCTTGCACGTCGACGAGGCTAAGTCTGGCAGCAAAAGAGCCCCTCCGATAGAAAGACATTGGCCGAGAACACTCGACCATCAAGAAGGACCCCTAGGTCCTCCTTCTCCTGTTCGGATAGGGCTGGATGCGCTTCCATATCCCTAACAAGATTTCCCCATCCCCGTGGGAAGTCGGAACCGATGTTCCCTTCGGTGATAAAGAATCGAACCTTCCATTCCTTTATGGACGACGGTTTATCCATGATCGTCCTGAATGACTTTCGAGGTCCGATATAGGACCACTCCGAGCTCCTCCCGGACATCAGATGGTAACAAACACGGAACAGGGATAGAGTTGCTGTTACCTAAACCCGGTTACACATCGAGATAAACCCGATGATACTCCACCAGCTGTTAGGAGCCACCATTATCGGGCAGATGTTATAGAACCTCATGATCTCTTTCGCTAAGGGGTGAAGGGGAAATCGGAGGCCCACCTTTAGGCTATCTTTGTAAAGAAAGATCCCACCCTCCAGCTCTTGCGAGACCTATGCTCGGGCTTCGGCAGCCATAAAATGACATCCGAGGGAATGCCATACTTCTAGCGTATTCTCCCCAAATCCTTGGCAACAATCTCTGAGACCAGGTCGCTAGGCCTCACCATGTGTTGGTTGGAAGAAACACTGAGCGACGTTGCAAAGTAAGTAGGGGAACAAGATCCCCCAAGAAGGAGTGAAAGGGCGCTACGAATGGGAATGGCGCTGTTTCGACTTTGCTTTTCCTCAAAGAAAACTGCCTCAAAGAGAAAATAAGGTGTCTTGATCGGAATGCCCGGAACCACCGCTGCAGGCACCGTGAAAACCGGGATTTGCTACGTGGTACTTTCCCAACTATTGCCCCTAGAAAGCAACATATCTGTCCGTAAAGGCAAGGTGGCCGCACAGCATTAATTAGGGCATCATTACATAGGTTGTCAAATCCAAACCCATTCGGATCATGCCACCTGGAGTTATACTCCCTATGCCCGAACCTACGCTTCGAACTAGGGAGTGGGGGGCATGTGTTAAGGGGTAAAATCGCCATTGCATTAGTAATCGTGCAAGGGGTTAGGATCAACCCTGACTCCCACTTGCTGTGCAATACTCGCTAGAGATAAATCATCCTCAGTGGATTGGGGCGCCTTAGCCCCTCAGCGAGCCAAAGATTTTCAAGGCGCGGATCACATCTCTCGGCCTTAGCCGAGTTATAACATCTCTCGGCCTCAGCCGAGTTATAACATCTCTCTCGACCTCAGCCGAGCTATCCCTATCTCTCGGCCTTAGCCGAGTTATAACATTTCTCTCGGCCTCAGCCGAGCTATCCCTATCTCTTGGTCTCAGTCGAGTTATAACATCTCTCTCGGCCTCAGCCAAGCTATCCCTCTCTCTCGGCCTTAGCCGAGCCATTCCTATCCGTGCCTCGACCGGACCAGGGCGCTCAAGCACCTCTGCGGAATCCAGCGGGAGAGTTTAAACAAAAATCATACCCGAGAGTGGCCTAGGGCCCTTGAGCCTATACCGTCTCCGAATCTCAAGATGTCAACCAGCTCTCCTAGCCATTGATCCTCTAACTAACAAGATACGAATCTTACTGACCTCATAACAAACTGGATTCAAAATCATAACGGCTTTCGGACCCATGATGCCCCTAAGGAATCAGGTGATCCTCTATAAATAGAACCATCTCCCAACTTCTCAGGTATACGCACTTGCTTACTGGCCGACTCTCCATCCACCTCTGCTCACCCTTTTCGCCATTAGCGCTCTGCTTAGAGCTTTCGAAAGGCTACCCTTGGAGAGACTCATCAACGAGAGCCTTCTCCTCACATTTGTTGATTGCCAATCCCCGTTGACTTGAGCGTCGAAGGATCTTCCGTGGAGGGCCACCCCCAATGCCTCTCGTGTAAGGATATTTTGTAGGTCTACCCAGGAGGGAGCCCATCCTGAAGCCCGATCGTGTTCGAGTCGGAGGATAGATTTCAGCAGCAACAGCACTCATTGTGACAGCTCTAATAAGGCTATACTCATGGGCAAAGGGAAGTCAGATATATAGGAAAAATAGCAGTTTGCTTAGGTCGGCGACTACTAGGATCGAGTGAGCTCCACCTTAATTTGGATCAGAGTTTTCTAACCCACCTGGAATTTACCATATTTTATCAAAAAAGTGACAGCATAGATTGGCACTTCTCTTGTTGTGGCCTGAAACCAGGTATGTTAAGGTGCTCAAAACAAGCAGGTTCACTGTACCTTTTCCTGACTGGGAGAGAGAGAAGCAAGCAAGATATTGCACGGTTTTAATAAAGTTTTTATGTTACAAATTGCTTTCTTGTAGAATAAATCTAGATAAGTGGATACTAGTTTTAATTAAATACATATTTTCCAAGATAAGCAGTGGCCAATAGGATGTTTCTAAAGCCAATGAAATGCCATTCAATTGTATTTTGTCATCAAATTCACTCTCTAGCATTGTTAATTAATCTTCTCTTCCAGCAATATAATTTGTGTTCAAAAATATTTTTTTAATTGGTCATGATCTGCGCTGATATATCATTTTAAATTCTGTTAAATTCATTCTGCAAATTTGAGACGGCCCTTAAATTAAACCACATTTTTATACAAGAAAAAAAGCAAGGGAAAGACCAGGCCTGGGTTAATGGGTCTGCTGCTCTGACCCATTAACCCAGTGTTTGTTGGTGGAATTGCGGCTGAGTTCAACACATTACCCAACCATTAGACCCCTTGTCACCCAACCTAGAATTTATCTTGCCAAGGATCTGGCATGATTGAATCCAATTTTTGATGGTTAAATTTGCAAAGAGATGATTTGAGTTTGACTCGACAAAATTGTTTAATGACATGAGCTCTACTCCTTATACCAGATTTAACCTGGACCATACGGCAAGATGGACTTGGACCCAACTTGCAGCTGCCCAAAGCTGCACTTCACTTGAAACGAAGGATTGATGCATAATTGTATCTCTTTTGTTCGAGCATCGAATAGGCTTGGTTGGCAACACCGTCGACTTAGGTTTGGATTTTGTTAGAGAATTGGACCCCGCTAGAAATGATCTCGACCGACCATTGAAGGTTGCCCTCGTTAACCTTCATCACCTCTTTCATTTGATCCATGTTGTATAATATCTGCTGCTGTTTCTTCTCTTCACCACCGCTTCATCTGCCACCATAACCACATATCCGACGCCAGCTTTCGAATTTCTAATCCATATCAAAACCGAATCTCACCGGTCTCTACTCTTAACACTAGAATAAACAATATACGGATATTAAATAAACAATATCAAATGTACTTTAAAGAATCTATGTATATAACCTATAAAGCAACCTTTTTACTCATAACGTTGAGATGGCCGAGTTGGTCTAAGGCGCCAGATTAAGGTTCTGGTCCGAAAGGGCGTGGGTTCAAATCCCACTCTCAACATAGATTTTTTTTTTTTTTTCAATTTAATTGCTACGTTTCATGACCTTTTCTTGATTTCTTTTTCTTATCATTTATCATTCAGAAAATTAAATTAATTCATTTTTCAAAAAATTACTCAATAGATTGCTGGTAGTCTATTTTATTTTTGGCTACAGGTTTTGGCATTTTTTAAATACGGTCTAGCTTTACCACAACTACGTACTTCGGAGGACCATATGTCAGCTTTTGGCATTTTTAAGCTAAATTCTTACCCCCTTTTAAAAGTCCCAAAATCTTAATAAATTATTTCAAAAACTTATCAAAAAATTTAAATTATATTCTTGAAAATTTTATAAAAAAAGCTAAATTAGTTCAAAAAATATCCAAAATGGTATCTTATCTTGGATAACTTTAAAAAAAATCAGAATTTACCATGCTAATTCAAATTAAATATCCAAAACAATAGTTTCTCAATCTTAAATTACTTCAACAAGTTATTGGAACTTAGCCAAAAATACTACAGCTTTTCTTAATTACTTTGTTCAGTTATTTTTATCTTTAGTCAAGTTTTTGGGTTCTTTTTTTTCCCTCTAAAAAGTTGAATCCATGCCTCATTCTAAGATCCAAAATCCAAGCAAACTAATTCCAAAATAAAAAAGCTAGATTTCCATATTAACATAAATAAAATTTTTATTCCATATTAATTATAAATGTTACCCTAAACAATAATTTTATCTATAATTAATTCAAAAAATATCAAATTAATGTAAAATTTTTACCAAAAATTGTTTCTTTATCTCAAATATGCCCTAAATTTTTTTGTATGAATAATTTCTAAATTAAAATTTTAGATTAATAGAATAAAAAATATTTGTTTAATAAATTTATTGTCTGATGTAACAAATATGCAAACCACTCAATGAAACCAATGGTAAGCCTATCTGAATATTAAAAATAAAAGATAATTTCATTGTAAAATAAAAAAATTTGGCTAATCAAGAATAGAAATAACTATAAAATAAATAAGATACAGAAACCTTACTATTTAGGGCACAAAGTGACCACAAAATGCTTTCTATTTTGAACTATGAGCTAGTATATTTACAATAAGTTTTGACATGCCATAAGCTTCTCACATTCACATATTATAATATATTATGGTTTATGATATGGCTGATCCAACGCCATCAGAATAAACGATAACGGCGACTGACGGAGGCCCTCTCGACCATCTGAGCCCCCCTCTCGGTATCGGCCTCAAGCCACAGCTCTCGGGCCTCATGAACAGTATCTCAACCCCCGAGACCCCCTCGGTCTCGGGCTGCATGAACAGTGCTTGGCCTCGAGTTCCGCCCTCGGCCTCAAGCCATGGCTCCCGGCCTCATGAACAGTATCTCAACCCCGAGACCCCCTCGGTCTTTGGCTGCATGAACAGTGCTTGGCCTCGAGTTCCGCCCTCGGTCTCAAGCCACAGCTCACGGGCCTCATGAACAGTATCTCAACCCCCGAGACCCCCTCGGTCTTGGGCTGCATGAACAGTGCTTGGCCTCGAGTTCCGCCCTCGGCCTCAAGCCACAGCTCCCGGGCCTCATGAACAGTATCTCAACCCCCGAGACCCCCTCGGTCTCGGGCTGCATGAACAGTGCTTGGCCTCGAGTTCCGCCCTCGGCCTCAAGCCACAGTTCCACCCTCGGCCTCAAGCCACAGCTCCTGGGCCTCATGAACAGTATCTCAACCCCGAGTCCCCCTTGGTTTCGGGCTGCATGAACAGTGCTTGGCCTCGAGTTCCCCTTGACCTCAAGCCACAGCTTCCGGGCCTCATGAACAGTATCTCAACCTCCGAGACCCCCTCGGTCTTGGGCTGCATGAACAGTGCTTGGCCTCGAGTTCCGCCCTTGGACTCAAGCTACGGCTCCCGCCTCATGAACAGTATCTCAATCCCCGAGACCCCCTCGGTCTCGGGCTACCTAAACAGTGCCCGATGCATGATCCGGCCCGCTCCGGACCACCTGGCACACTCACGTAATCCGCCGCACATCCATAGCAGGTGCGTCCATACCTCATAACGGCGTATGGTCCATCATATGTCTGTCACTGTGCATGGCCATACCCCGTTATAGCGTACGGTTCACCACCTGCCCGCAACTGTGCGCGGTCACATCCGGCGGTGGCATGCACCACGTACAACCACCGATGCGAGACACTGTGAGGCCGCACTGGTAGGTGACGCAGGACACCTCCTGCATGCACGGCGACAATATGATCTGTCACTGTCAGCCTCATCTTTTGTTGTTATTGAACGGGACACCTTGAAATCAACAATCTTCGGAAATGGAAGGGTGTATCTTCGAACAGGTATAAAAGCATACGCTCACACTGTAAGTAAGGATCTATGAACTCTGGTTTTCCTAGCTCCTTCCTACTAGTTAAGCCCCAACTGTCTAGCTTCCTGGGGGCTAAATAGTTCTCGTCTGTTCTCGAGTGACTAACTTGAGCGTCGGAGGGTCCCACAAAGCATCCGGTCTTCGAGGACTTTTCTTGCAGGAGTCCAGCGAGGAGGACGTCCGTTTCCCTTGCGCTCGAGGAAGGTGACTCGGCGTCAACAGATTGGCGCGCCAGGAAGGGGGGTGAAGAGAAAGACATCGAACCGGCAATCTGCAACCTCTCTCTCTCCGAGCTCTTGAGCTATGGTGACAACCCGTGCGAAAGGGGTCTCTGTCAGTTGCACTGGGGGGCAGTGCCAAGAAGTCGATCCGCTGACGGTTGCCCCTCAGCTCCCCCGCCGGTGCCCCGGCACCGTCGTGTCTCAGGAGGCTGACCTTCTGCTCCCCCGATCGGTGTCCCTGCGCCTCCTCCCCAGCAGCTCCAGGAAGACCGGTTTGCCGCTCTAGCCACGCAAGTCCAATCCTTGGCGGCGGCGGTTCAAGGCCTGCAGCACCAGTAGATGGCCCGCGGCAGCCGAAGCCATATCCATTGGTTTCGAGGGTGGTGCAACCCAGCCAGCATTCCTCCCGAAGGAGATCACCGTCCTGGAGGCTCGCCACCATCATGCTTCGCCCAAACCTCCCCATCGAGGAGCCTCTAAGAGACCCCGATCGCCTTCTCGTCATGCCAGTATTTCTCCCAAGCAGCGGCACAGAAAAGAGGTGGAGCGCCCCGCCGACATCGCCGTCACCCTTCCCCGTCCTCAGAATCCTCGGGGGAGGGGTCCTTCGATGGCAGGATAGCCCACCGAGCCGAGCGTCGACTCGATGAGTATAACCAGCGGTTGGAGAAACTCAGCCGCCGAATCACTCACCTGCCAGAGGCGGACTATGACAGCCGGCCTCCGCTGTCCCGCCGCATCATGGAAGAGCCCATCTCCACCCGGTTCCGCCTCCCCTAGCTGGATCCATATGAGAACCACAGATCCCCTGGACCACCTGGAAAGTTACAAGGTTCTCATGTAGGTCCAGGGGGCCACCGATTCGCTCATGTGCATCGCCTTCCCTGCCACCCTGAAGAAGGCTGCCCGGGCTTGGTACTCTCGCCTGCCGCCGCAGAGTATTGATTCTTTCCGTCAGCTGGAAAGAGCCTTCTTGGCCCATTTGATGCCTGTCGGAAGATTCCAAGGGTGGCTGACAACCTCTTCACTGTCCAGCAGAAGAGCGGCAAGTCCTTGCGGGATTACATCGCTCGGTTCAAGGAGGCAGCCCTAGAGGTCTACAATCTTGAAGACTCAGTGGCCACCTTGGCCTTGAAGCGAGGGCTCCGTCCGTCTCGCTTCGCGTACTCCCTTAACAAGAAGCCGCCCGGATCTTACGCCAAACTTTTGACTCGGGCCCAGAAGTATATCCGCACCGACGAGGCTGATTCCTCTCGGCGCGAGGCGAGCGGGAGTGTCCTCAAGAAGTCGACCCGCCCTGAGCCTATCGAAGTTCGACCCAGGAAGCCCGAACCTCCCCGCCGACCAGACAACCATCCTCGAGTCCCAGCACAGAGAGACGGGCCCTACACTCCTCTGCTCACCCCTATATCGCACATCTTGCTCGAGATCGAGGGTGAGTCTTATTTTCGGCGCCCACCTTCGATAAACCCAAAAATCCCCCGCAACAAGAACCTTTACTGCCGCTAGCAACGGGACCATGGACACGACACCAACGACTGCCGCCAACTAAAAAAGGTGATAGAGGATCTTATCCAGCGTGGCCATCTGGAAAGTTCATTCGAAGGAACAACCCGGATACTCCTGATCCGTCAGCGCCTCCACCGTCGATGATCGACAACGCTCCAACCAAGAAGACGATGGCGATGATTTTCTGGAGGGCAGGTGGCCCGCCCAAAAGGCTGAGAGGGGAGGGGGAGTTAGATCCTATAATTCCTTTTTCTAAAAATGACTTAGAGGGGGTGGTGAATAAAAATGATGATAGCATCGTCGTGTCCATGACGATTGCTAAGCACCCTGTAAAAAGAATTCTGGTTGATAGTGTGAGCTCGATGGATGTTTTGATTTATGATTCTTTTGTTCGCATGAACCTATCGCCCGACCTGCTCCGGCCCGCCGCCACGCCCTTGATGGGGTTCACTGGAGACTCCGTGAAAGTTGAGGGGGAGGTCACTCTTCCCGTCACGGCTGGCACGGCCCCGCGCCAAAGCACAGTCTTCATGAACTTCCTGGTGGTCCGAGTGCCCCTCGCCTATAATGCAATCCTCGGGAGGCCTAGGCTCAACCTTTTGGACGCTGTCATATCCACTAAGAGACTCCTCGTAAGGTTTTCCACTAGGGAGGGAGTAGGGGAGATGCGGGGGAGTAGAACCTACCCCCGCTTTGCTACCACATGGCCCCCAGTCCGCAGGGGGTGGTGCCTGCACCTGCACCGGAAGCGCTAGACCTCCGGGACCTGGAGAGGAGAGGAGAGCCGGCCGAGCACCTGCTTGCTTTCCCTCTTGGGGAGGACCAAGAAAGGACGATCCAGATCGGAGCCCTACTCGGCTACTCCCGGAGGAGGCCCGTGACCAGCTCCTCGCTTTCTTGCAGGCTAATGCTGATGTCTTCGCCTGGTCGGCGTCCGATATGCCCGGCTTTCCGAAAGAAGTGATTACCCACCTGCTCAACATCAAGCCGGAGTGCCGACCCATTCGGCAAAAGAAGAGGAGCTTCGCTCCTGACAGACAGAAAGCCGTGGATGAGGAGGTGCAAAAGCTGTTGGCAGCCGGTCATATCCGTGAGGTGCACTACCCCGACTAGCTGGCGAATGTCGTGATGGTTCGCAAGGCCAGTGGAAGCTAGAGGATGTGCGTGGACTTCACCGATCTCAATAAGGCGTGCCCTAAGGACAGCTTCCCACTGCCCTGGATCGAACAGCTAGTGGATGCCACGTCCGGGCACGAAACTCTTAGCTTCATGGATGCATTTTCGGGGTACAACCAAATCAGGATGAACCCAGCTGATAAAGAAGCCACCTCCTTTGTTACTGAAAAAGGGATTTACTGCTACAAGGTGATGCCGTTTGGGTTGAAGAATGCCGGAGCCACCTATCAGAGGTTGATGAATAAGGTCTTTGAGGACCAGATCGAGCGTAACATGGAGGTGTACGTGGACGATATGCTGACCAAGAGCACCAGTGCTGCTGACCACGTCGCCGACCTTGCAGAGACCTTCAACAACCTACGCCGGTATGGATGAGGCTAAACCCCCGCAAGTGTGCCTTTGGGGTGGCGGCAGGCAAGTTTCTGGGCTTTATGGTGACCCAGCGGGGGATTGAAGCTAATCCTAACAAGATTCGGGCTATCTTGGACATAAGGCCCCCAGCTAATAAGAAGGAGGTGCAACGCATAACCGGGAGGGTCGCGGCCTTGAGTCACTTCATGTCAAGATCGGCAGAAAGGTGCCTGCCCTTCTTTAAGGCGCTGCGCAAGGTCAACAGCTTCGAGTGGACAAAAGAGTGTCAGGATGCCTTCGAAGAGTTGAAGCATTTTCTATCCACTCCCCCGCTATTGTCCAAGCCAAGGGCGGAGAAGAGCTCTTTCTATACCTTGCAGCCTCTCCAGAGGCCGTCAGTTCTGTGCTCGTGCATATGGATGCCGACGGAGTACAGAGGCCGGTCTACTACACCAGCAAGGTACTTCATGATGCTGAAACCAGATATTCCAGGACTGAGAAGATCATTTTTGCCCCGGTGGTCTCTGCCCAGCGCTTCCGACCCTACTTCCAAGCTCATCCCATCGTGGTGCTTATGGACCAACCTCTTCGGACCATCTTATCCCGTCCGGACACCTCTGGTCGGTTAGCCAAGTGGGCCATCAAGTTGAGCGAGTTTGACCTATCTATTCAACCAAGGTCTACCATGAAATCTCAAGTGTTAGCTGATTTCTTGTCGAGTGTTCTTGGACTAGAGATGTTCGGAGGAATCGCGTCCAGAGGTGCACGTGGAGTCCTCCTCGATCGAGGAACCAGGGAAGGAAGACTGGATCTTGCATGTAGATGGAGCAGCAAATTCTCAAGGAAGCGGGGCCAGGCTCATCCTTGCGAGCCCCGAGGGAGAGGTGGTGTAGTACGCCCTTCGGTTTTAGTTTCCGACCACTAATAACCAAGCGGAGTATGAAGCCCTGTTGGCGGGAATGAGGCTAGCTGAGGAGCTCGGTGCGGGGCGTCTGAGGGCCTTCACCGACTCCCAGCTTATTTCTGGGCAGGTGACTGGGGAATACGAAGCCAGAGACTCGACCATGTCCCGCTACCTGAGCAGAGTGCAGTCCCAAGCCTCTCGGTTCTCTTACTTCTGCGTTAGCTACATTCCCCGAGCGGAGAACGCTAGGGCCGACGCGCTGTCCCGATTAGCCACCTCGGCCGACGGAACCTGGGAAGAACGTATGTGGAGCACTTCAAGACCCCGAGCATCGAAGCCGGATGAAGCACTGCCGGTTGAACAAGGGCCCTCCTGGATGAACACCTATGTCCGGTATTTAATTGATGTCACTCTCCCAGAAGACCCCGCCGAGGCCAGGCTACTCAGACGACGGGCTTCGAAATTCCTGATGATGGACGGAAAGCTTTATCGAAGATCATTTTCTTACCCGGTTCTTAAATGCGTCGGACCAGTCGAAGCAGACTACATCTTGCGGAAATCCATGAGGGCATCTGCGGGAGTCACATGGGGCAGGGCCCTAGCTTACAAGGCCTTACGGCAGGGGTACTACTAGTTGACCATGAGGGAAGATGCGGCCGAGCTTGTTAAGAAGTGTGATAGCTGCCAGCGCCACGCCAATGTTCAGCGACAGCCGATATCTAGCTGACCCCCCTGGCGGCACCTTGGCCCTTCACCCAGTGGGGTATGGACATCTTGGGACCATTCCCCCCAGCCTCCGGACAGCGCAAGTTCCTCCTAGTAGCCGTCGATCACTTCACCAAGTGGATTGAGGCCGAAGCCCTTGCTAAGATCACTAAGAGTAAGGTAAGATCCTTCTTTTGGAATTCTATCATATGCCGGTTCGGACTACCACACACTCTGATCACCGACAATGGCCGGCAGTTTGACAACGCGCCCTTCCGGGAATTTGCTCCGAACTGGGCATACATCAGATATTCACTTCCGTCGGGCATCCTCAAACCAACGGAGCGGCCGAGGTAACTAATGCATCATTCTCCAAGGATTGAGAACCCGACTGGATGATTGCAAGGGACGTGGGTGGAGGAACTCCACAATGTGCTATGGGCCTACCACACAACGCCACGAGCCCCCACCGGAGAGACCCCATTCAGCCTGGTCTTCGGGTCCGAAGCTGTCATCCCGGTGGAGATAGGTTCCCCGAGACCTCGGGTGGAGTCGTACAGTGCGGAAGACAACCCGGACCAGCTACGAGCCAACCTCGACCTGGTGGAGGAGGTGCGAGACTGAGCGCGACTTCAGATGGCAGTCTACTGGCAACGAGCCGCCAAATATTACAATGCCCGCGTGCGCCCCAATTCCTTTTTTCGGAGACCTGGTCCTTCGGCGAGCTGAAGTCTCGAAGCCGACGGAAGGAGGAAAGCTAGCTCCGAACTGGGAGGGCCCTACCGGGTCACCGAAGCACTTCGTCGCAGAGCATATAATGTTGAAGAACTGATGGGAGGCCGCTCCCCCGGATGTGGAACTGACAATCTTCGTCGTACTATCAATAGTACATTTACTTCTTACATTAAATACCGTACTTGTATCCTATTGGGTTTTCACCCCTCATTTCACATCAATGAATTTGAGTTCCAGCATCTCAGTTTTTTCACAAAAAGCTCTGGGCCAGCTAGGCACGAAGCCCAGTGTACCACTGGCAGAGCGATGTACCATCGGCTCTCAACAACTAAAGCCCGACCCCGATCGGCACAAAAAGCCCTGGGCCAGCCAGGCACGAAGCCAGTGTACCACTGGCAGAGTGATGTACCATCGGCTCTCAACAACTAAAGCCTGACCCGGTTGGCACAAAAAGCCCTGGCCGGCCAGGCATGAAGCCCAGTGTATCACTGGCAGAGCGATGTACAATTGGCTCTCAACAACTAAAGCTCGACCCCGATCGGCACAAAAAGCCCTGGGCCAGCCAGGCACGAAGCCCAGTGTACCACTGGCAGAGCGATGTACCATCGGCTCTCAACAACTAAAACCCGACCCCGATCGGCACAAAAAGCCCTGGGTCAGCCAGGCATGATGCCCAGTGTACCACTGGCAGAGCGATGTACCATCGGCTCTCAACAACTAAAGCCCAACCCGGTCGGCACAAAAAGCCCTGGGCCAGCCAGGCATGATGACCAGTGTACCACTGGTAGAGCGATGTACCATCGGCTCTCAACAACTAAAGCCGACTCCGGTCGGCACAAAAAACCCTAGGCCAGCCAGGCACGAAGCCTAGTGTACCACTGGTAGAGCGATGTACCATCGGCTCTCAACAACTAAAGCCTGACCCCGGTCGGCACAAAAAGCCCTGGGCCAGCCAGGCACGAAGCCCAGTGTACCACTGGCAGAGCGATGTACCATCGGCTCTCAACAACTAAAGCCGACCCCGTCGCATAAAAAGCCCTGGGCCAGCCAGGCGCAGTGCCTAGTGTACCACTGATAGAGCGATATACCATCGGGTCTCAACAACTAAAGCCCGACCCCGGTCGGCACAAAAAGCCCTGGGTCAGTCAGGCATGAAGCCAGTGTACCACTGGCAGAGCGATGTACCATCAGCTCTCAACAACTAAAGCCCGACCCTCAGTCGGCACAAAAAGCCCTGGGCTAGCTAGGCACGAAGCCCAGTGCATCATTGGCAAAGCTGCGCGCATGCAGCCCCTGGAAGTTCGAGTCTATCCTAGCCTTCTGAGTCCGATGCTCCATCGGTCGCCGGGAGTCATATTCTCTGACTCTAGGATTCGGTCCTATGAGATTAAGTCGAGGTTGTTCGAGAATGAATTAAAGGTTACTCCTCAGCACCGACGAAGTCCCTAGGGGTCCCACGTCGGTAACCAAAGGACTTGGGGAAAGGTCACAATTGGATGAAGACAAATTTTGTTAAAGAAAAGAGTATATTTCATTAACTCAAAAGTGCTTACAAAACGCCGACCAAGCCGGACTTACAAAAATAAAAAGTACAACGTGAAGCTCACGGTTCAGCTGGCGCATGCTTGTCGTCAGATGAGCCAACCTCGGAGAGACGTTCTGGCTCGACTTCAAGGGCCTGTGGAAAGTCCAGGTCTCGGGTGACCTTTTCCTTTTCACGCTGGAACCCTTGAAGATACGCTTCCGCTGAAGCTTCAGCCAGCTCGTCCATGAAGCGCTCGGACGCCCGAAACTCTTCAATAACCCTGGTAGCCTGGCCTCCACAGGTGCCTCCACTTCAGCAGCTTGAGCTTCCCTCTCTGCGGCCAGAGATGCCACCGCTATCCTCTCGGCCTCCAGGGCATGATCTCTCCCCTCCTCAGCTTTCTTTGCCCTTTCCTCGGCCTCCTTCGCCCTTTCCTCAGCCTCCTTCGCCCTCTCCTCGGCCTTCCTTGCCTTCTCTTCGGCCTCGCCCACCTGATTCTCAGCCGTCTGGATGGTCGCGGCCAACTCTGAAATATGAAGGTTTCTGGCCGCGACAGCGCTTTCGGTCTCCATCAGCTGGCTGAGAGCCGCCCACAAACGGTTGGCCTCAACTTCTGCCCGGCTCTCGGCCGCTCTTATCTCATCGGCCCGGGCAGTCCTGGCCGATTCCAAGGCCCTCTCGGCCGCTTCTACTCGAGCGCGAGCCTCCTCCGCCTCTTTCTGGGCCTCCCGCATGAGGGTCTTTCCCCCATGGATGACCTCCCTCATAGCAGCCAAGGAGTTCACAATCTGTAGGCGGACCTCATGCAAAAAGAGAGAGGAAGAATAAAGGAGAAATCTAAAAGCGAGAAGCTGCGAGTCTACTTACTTTGACCAGGGCCACGTAGGACTCTCGGAAGAATGTAGCCGCCTTCAAATGGCTAAGCTCTTCCTGAACCTCGGGCACGAAGATTGATGAGATGAGCCGCTCTGCCCAGTGTCCATCGTCTAGAATGGAGTCCCAGTGCAGCTTTTCCTGGCTCCATTCCCTCCCGCAGCCTCTGCGGTTTCGGATTCGGTGCACGGGGGGCTGCTTGGTGGTGTCTGCTCCAAAGACGGACTGCAGCCCCTGATGGTCCCTCTCCCCAGTTCCTTGTTACCTCGATAGGAACTGGTCCGCGGGAGGTGGGAGGTTCCTCCGCTATCGCTGGCTCCTCCGTGGCCGGCTCCTCCACCATCGCCGGCTCCTCCGCGGCCAGCTCTTTTGTTGCTGCCTCCTCGGCCACTGCCCTTTCAGGCAGGGTGTTGGCCATCAGATCGATCTCCGGGGCAACCGGAGGCTCTTGCGGTGCATGTGGCTCGGGCACCCGCACTGTCAGGCATTTTGGGGCCGGTGCTTACTGCCCCTCACTCGGCCCCTCCCGGGCCCTCCTCTTAGCAGCGGCCTTCATGAGTCTACGGGTCGGGACTTTCATAGCTGTGTAACATCGGCCGGGTTCAGTAAAAAAAAATGACGAAACAGGAAGACTTTGACTAAGTATGAGGGAGACTTACCGCGGTGGGAAATGAGACCCGCCGACTGGAGGTTTTCCTCTGTTAGAAGCAGGTTGTACCGAGGGATGTCGGTAGCCAATAGCTGCCCCAACGCTTCCTTGTCACCGGGGTGGACAGTGGAATTCGTATTACCTCGGAGGTCGGGGTCCCCCCACCGGGGCCTAACTTGGTCAAGATTGGCAAAAAAGAACCGGGATTTTCACCTCTTGATGGAGGTAGGAAGAAGAAGCTTAAGGACTCGGCCGGGTCGGGGCTGAAACAGCCACCAACCCTTCTGAGCCTGGAGGATGTAAAAAGAGCGAAAAAGAGAGACTCGAGAGGTAATGTGGAGATGATGGCAGAGGACGACGAAGGCACTAACAACTCGGAGGGAGTTTGTGACCAACTGAGAAGGGGTCAGAGAGTAATAGTCAAGGAGGTTCACAAAAAAAGGAGGAAGGGGTATGCGGAGGCCCACCCTTAGGAAAATCTCGTAAATGGCCACTCGGCCCGGTCGAGAGGAGATCACTCTATCGTCGGGAGTCAGGAGATAGAGCTCGACATCCCGAGGGATTTGGTAATGGGCCCGAATGTTTGCCAAATCCTGGCCTGTCACCGTGGAGGCGACCCCTTCCGGGGATTCCGCCTCCACCCGTGAGGAGGTGCCGGCCTCCACCTAGCGTCTCCTTGATGGGGCCATGCCAGCCACCGCCGGATGCCTCCCTGTGGGAGCCTCCCCAGCGACCCGCCGCCGGGCTAGGGGGATGCGGTCCTCTGAATCAGAGGACCACTCAAGAGGAGGTGAAGGAGAAGGGGGAGAGGAAGGAGAAGCATGAAGCCTCCCAGGAGAAGAACGATCCTCTGAATCGTCCTCCGAGGTCCAGGACTGGGAGCTCATTGTTGGAAGAAGAAATAGAAAGGTCTAGAAGAGACGAAGATCTGACCTGGGGATGAAAATGGCGTGCGTGAAATCTCAGATTGCAGGGAGGGCCAGGAGGCGGAAAGTCAGGGAGCCAGGGGAAGAAGACAATGGTAGCAGGAGCAAAATGGCTAGATTCAACCCCCCACCCAAGTTTTATTGGATTTCAAATTATCCCGCCTTGTCTCATCAGCCACGTGGACTCTCAACGTAGGTAGGGCTGCCTCGATGATCGCTTGGCGCGTGGTATGATTTGCCTCCGGCCAACGATGAGATGTCGCTTACATCATCGTTATGATGGGTAATGATGGCGCCACTTTCCACACGGACTTCGAAGGATCAACCTTGACTCGAGGACGATCGTCATGGATCGGGTGGATGGTAGTGGCAACCCTTTCACATCCTTCCTTTGATGCCCGCATAAAGTCATTGCAGCACCCAAAGACACGTGTCCGAAGGCGGTTCGCAAAGGGCGGGGATCAGCCACTTGGGAGGTGACACCCCTTTCGCCTTGCTGGGGTGGGCCCGCTTCGCCTCAGGGGTGAGGGGGCATCTGATATGGCTAATCCAACACCATCAGAATAAACGATAACGGCAACTGACGGAGGCCCTCTCAGCCTTCTGAGCCCCCCTCTCGGTATCGGCCTCAAGCCACAGCCCCCGGGCCTCATGAACAGTATCTCAACCCCCGAGACCCCCTCGGTCTCGGGCTGCATGAACAGTGCTTGGCCTCAAGTTCCGCCCTCGGCCTCAAGCCACAGCTCCCAGGCCTCATGAACAGTATCTCAGCCCCCGAGACCCCCTCGGTCTCGGGCTGCATGAACAGTGCTTGGCCTCGAGTTCCGCCCTCGGCCTCAAGCCACAGCTCCCGAGCCTCATGAACAGTATCTCAACCCCCGAGACCCCCTCAGTCTCGGGCTGCATGAACAGTGCTTGGCCTCGAGTTCCACCCTCGGCCTCAAGCCATGGCTCCCGGCCTCATGAACAGTATCTCAACCCCCGAGACCCCCTCGGTCTCGGGCTGCATGAACAGTGCTTGGCCTCGAGTTCCGCCCTCGGCCTCAAGCCACAGCTCCCGGGCCTCATGAACAGTATCTCAACCCCCAAGACCCCCTCAGTCTCAGGCTGCATGAACAGTGCTTGGCCTCGAGTTTCACCCTCGGCCTCAAGCCACAGCTCCCGGGCCTCATGAACAGTATCTCAACCCCCGAGACCCCGTCGGTCTCGGGCTGCATGAACAGTGCTTGGCCTCGAGTTCCTCCCTCGGCCTCAAGCCATGGCTCCCAGCCTCATGATCAATATCTCAATCCCCGAGACCCCCACGGTCTCGGGCTGCATGAACAGTACTTGGCCTCGAGTTCGCCCTCGGCCTCAAGCCACGGCTTCCGGCCTCATAAACAATATCTCAATCCCCGAGACCCCCTCAGTCTCGGGCTACGTAAACAGTGCCCGATGCATGATCCGGCCGCTCCGGGCCACCTGGCACACTCACGTAATCCGCCGCACATCCATAGCAGGGTGCAGCCATACCTCATAACGGCGTATGGTCCATCATATGTCTGTCACTGTGCATGGCCATACTCCGTTACAGCGTACGGTTCACCACCTGCCCGTAACTGTGCACGGTCACATGCTGCGGTGGCGCGCACCACGTACAACCACCAGTGCGAGACACCTGTGAGGCCGCACTGGCAGGTGACGCAGGACACCTCTGGCATGCACGATGACAGTATGATCTATCACTGTCAGCCTCATCTTTTGTCCGTTATTGAACGGGGCACCTTGAAATCAGCAATCTTCGGGAATGGAAGGGTGTATCTTCGAACAGGTATAAAAGCATATGCTCACGCTGTAAGTAAGGATCCATGAACTCTAGTTTTTCTAGCTCCTTCCTACTAGTTAAGCCCCAACTGTCTAGCTTCCTGGGGGCTAGACAGTTCTCGTCTGTTCTCGAGTGACTAACTTGAGCGTCGGAGGGTCCCCACCGGAGCATCCGGTCTCCGGGGACTTTTCTTGCAGGAGTCCGGTGAGGAGGACGTCTATTTCCCTGCGCTCGAGGAAAGTGACTCGGCGTCAACAGTTTATATTTATTTATTTATATTATATATCTATATATTTATATTTACACAAAACTCATTCCTCAATCTCCTAGATAGTCTTATATATCAAATTGTTCACTTTGATCTTAAGCAAATTTTGTGAAATAACAATATGAATGAAAGGTTAAAGTCAAGCCAAGGAACTTAATCCAAAAAGCCTTGGCAAACGATGTTTAAGATAGAATTTAGTGTTATCCAATCATAAGAACTTGTCATCTTATTAATAATAAATCAGGGATTATTGTATGACATGAAGAATATTTCATTTTCAATCAAAGCTAACATTAAAATTTATATCAATAGCTAACCTTCGCAACCTTTTGTCCTGTCTGTTTTTATGTCAAGATTAATTGATATTGACTTAACATAATTTTTCTATAAAGAATTTAAAATAAATTTTTCTAACATCATAAATAGATCTTGATGGTTAGAACTTATTCATAAAAGCCATCATATATAATTTCTATCAACAATCAAGCATGCACAATACATCTTGGAAAAAAAAAGAGAGACAGAAACTAGGTGATATAGTTCAGTTCAGTTAAATTTAAAAGTATTATTGAGGAGATCATTATTAGCCAGCTAAACTCTATTTCTCAATGCTTTTACCCTGTACTTTAAAATATTAATTCAGCGTTGTCTTTATCTATATATGCGATCATTCATCTTTAACTATACGTCTATATATATATATCGAGATGCTAATCAAGTTGCTGAAGCTCTTGCAAAAAAAGGTTAAAGGTGATCCAAGCTCAATACTGGAAACATACTCTGCTTGATGAGTTATACTATAAGTTAGATGCAAAAATGTCACATGTGTTTCCTTTCCTCACTATTTCTAATGTATTTACATCCTTTATACTAAAAAAAAAGTCCAATTTATTAAAAAGCAGAAACAAAGAAAAAAATAAATCATAAAGATCTTGATTAATTGAAAATAGAAAAGAGAGCGTAATAGTTAGCATAAGCAACAATGTTAATAGGATATGCAACATTTTCTTAAGGTAAATAAAGAAGGATATTCTTGATAAGAAACTAAAATTAAGAGAGATTTTTTTTGTATTCATGACTATCATTTAATATATGATGTAGTTGTAAAGGCATTGGTTCTATAATAATTATGTCAGGATCATAAGGCGAACCAAAGGTGTTCTTTTAAAAAAAAACAAGAGAAAAATTAATAGCTATCCTCCTTAGATCAAAAGATGTGGACCATGCCCTCGTTACTTTTTGTCTAAGGATTAATTAATATTAATTTACATCTAATTTAAATTTAAGAGGATGGAAGAATGCTACCTATGATAATGTGATACAATGGACTACGATGATTAGACTTATTCATGGACTCTATCACTCACACGCGCGCGCACGCGCGCACACACACACACACATATATATATATATATATATATATATATATATATATATATATATATATATAGAGGGGAGAGCTACTAGTTTGAATCTATAAAATTTACATTTATGTTAAGTTCATGAGATGGATTTTTTTTTTCCTCGGAAACATCCTTTTAATATGACATGATAAATTTGGTACTTACCTCTTTACAACCACATTAACGTAGACCAAAGAAATACTTGTCATCGTACCATCCATCCAAAAACGTATGAGCAACCCATGCATGCAAAGATGGTTAATACCCAATAATTTTTTGAAAACTACCTCAACTTCTGGCATTAAAATGGTCGGAGTAGAGATTTTGAACAGGAGCAAAATAAAAATTATGTGAAAGCATACATTTGATCCTCATCAAACTTTCCCTCAAATTTTTTTTTAATTTTTTAATTTTTAGTTTTTACAATTTAATTTCTGATATTTAAAAATATTACATTAATTTTATTACATTGAATCATTTAAAATTAATAAAATAACTGAAATACCAGTAGGGAAAAAAGCATTTATATGTTCAAATTAGAATGATACAGTAGTTATTTTATTAATTTTAATATATGTTATATAATGAATATTAAAATAATGTGATATTCTTGAAGCATAAGGTTTAAAATTGTGATTATTGGAAATTTGATGAACAAAATTAATTGTTAATATTTCGCAGCTGTTTGGCTGATCGGGGAACTAGCTACGGGTTGAACATTGACCACTAAGTTAACTACATCATTATTGACCAATCAAAGCCTTACCAACCTATAATCCAACCAAAATCCAAAAAGTCCAAACAACCCGCCTACAAAACAAATAAATAAATAACTCTTAACAATTCTTTCCCTTTAAAACTATATCATAATCTTCACTTTGTCGCCTGACGACGGAGTTGAGATTTTGAATGGAAGAAAAATATTTCTTTAATATATTTTAGAATCTTGGCTGCATAATTAACTGTTGTTTTTGAAGTTAGAGTTGAGTGAGGACAAGCTCTGATGCGACCATCTCAAGCAACCACGACGGTGGACCAAATCCCAGCACGTCCATGGAAGCACCAGCTCTTCTCAAAGACAAACAAAGAGGGTAGAAAAAATATTGGGTAGAAAAGTTGGAAGATTGTGAAGTCTTGCAGTTCCCAATAAATATTATATAAATATTATAGTATTGTTAAATGTCTCTCTTTTCCTCCACCACCCAAGTAGAACTCTGCACGCAAAGGAAACACTCTGGCTTTAGTAAAAACTAAAAAATTAGCTGGCAAGACCATTGACCAGCCAACCAAGAAAATATCACCTCTCTCTCTCTCTCTCTCTCTCTCTCTGGAGAGCTTCTCTCCCCAATCTTATCAGAAAAAAAAAAGCCTTTCAACCAAGCCATAAAAAGGCAAGGTAGAGGATGGAATTTCTGTGGTTTAGTACAATTGGCATATTCTTGCCATTGCATTTGTTGCTTTGATAAGAATTAAACGAGATAATATTACATGGAAGACTGTTTGTTGGGCAAAAACTCAGAAATTCACTACTAACATGTAGGATGGTTGTGCAGTACTTGATATGGAATGGAATAATAATAGAGGAAAAGTTACATTTGTAACAACGAAATATTATGTGGCTGACTAACTTCTGAAGTAAAACATAACCATTGTCTTAAGAATTAGAAAGGTTAATGTAATGTCAAGAAAGTTATTCCTCTTTCCGAGACAAAAGAAAGAGTCAGGGTTAGTTATGGAGTTTCCCAATGGCCATTTTTTCTTGCTGTTCATCCACATGACTCATTCTCAAGTTTCTTTTCCCAGCTTGCATAGGGAAAACAAGTCACTAATACTTTTTGTCCCCTCTACTTTGAGTGCCGAGGGAGATAGATTAAGGGCACAGACAAGCATGCATGTGAGGAAGCCCTGGATCCACTACTTCGGTCAACCAGATCACACACGTGCAAGGAGTCCAGATGTCCATTTTTATAAACTTTAAGCAAGAGAGAGAAAAAAAAAAAAAGTTAAGAAGAAAGGTTCTTCTCAAACTTGGATTCCATGGTTCTACTGTATGTAGGACTAAGATCTCCACTCAATGGATGGGAGTTTGTGGTGTTATCTTTCTCTAGGATCACAGTGAAGTGCCGTAGAATGGCTTTTGGCGAGTCCAAAAGTCATATTCTATTTTTGGTCTAAAATCAGATCCACTCAATAGCATGTACTCCCTCTCAGAAGAGAGGGGAAGAAATGTTTGTGCTTTCTTCAACCAGGTCCAAAAGTTGAGTAACTTCCACCAAGAAACAAGACTTAGAGAAGGATAAAATTTGATAATAGACATGAAATATTGGAAGAAAACCAGGAGATAAAAGATGATGAAGATTACTTTTCAAAAAGTTTTAGATGAGTATGCACTTTTGATCATCAAGTAAGGCTTGACTTAAATAAAGAAAAAAAATTCTTTCTTTTTAAAAAAAAAAATTCTACTCCCCAACAATCCAATATTGCTTTCATCCTTTATTCCACGTGGTTCATGACTTACAAAATTTTTCCAAAGCTTTCAGGCAAAGTATGTGACATTTCCGCTTGAGGTGATGGAGCTGTAGTCAGTGGAGGAGGTCGAAGGAGGGGTGGTGTAAATAGAGGAGGAAGACGCAGCAGAAGCCGGGCAGGGAGGTGGCGATGGGATTACGGGAGGTGCAGCGGCCAAGACATCCCCAGGAGGAGGAAGCAAAGCGGCACGAGACGTAGGGAGGACACTAGAACTAGCTTGCCTACACTTATGCTTCCAGATTTCAGCTCTTACTATTCGGAGCTCTGCCTCCAAGGCCTGGACTTGTTGCTGCAAGGCGGAGATTGCCCCCAGGCATCCATACACCGGGTCTCTTAGCCTCATGTTGGCCTCATAGACAAGGCTATTTGCTGCATCCGCTCTTTGGGCCTCAGGAACCTCCTAATTAATTAGATGTAAAGAAATATTAATTTGCATCACAAAGAGCTGTACCACATATGGAGAAGATATAAGAAAGGACGGAAAATTTTGAGCAGAGTGGAAGATATTTAATACCATGAGCATCTTGGAGACGTTGCTTGCACCGAAGACCTTGTGCACTGATGCGAACTTTTGGGGCTCATGAGGTGAGAAATAAGGAGAGAACGGGCACTCTTGAGCGCACCGCCGCCTCAACAGCTTGCAAGCGGCGCAAGGGATTATGGCGTTTAGGCTTCCCACCGGGCCTAGTCGCCTTCCCGGCCAATCGCCGCCGCCGCCGCCGCCGCCGTCGGCTTCTCTCTTGATCTTCTTGCCAACCTCATCTAGTCTCTCCCTGAGGAATAACAAAAAGAAAATCTTCTCAGACAAAAAAAGAAAAAAAAAGTGTGGGTGTACATGTACGAGAGTTAGGGTTTTGGTGCATTCAAAGAAGAGCTAGAAGCCAGAAAAGAATGATTGGAATTTCTAAAGTTTCCTTTTTATTGAGCAAGTGAGATAAGGATAGGGCTTTTGTGTTACTTAAGGAGAGCTCATAGCCAAAAAGACGGATGAAGGCGAATTTTGTATGGATGGTTTCACCTCATAACACCAAGATAAAACATCTAAAGAAGATATAGTTGAAATTAAACACAATGAGATTTTTCTTGCGTTTTTTGAAGAATATTGTGCTTTTTCTTACTCCTTACCTGTCTGTGGACATTCAGGCATGCTCCTTGGCAATGGAAATGGAGCTGGAACGCGAGAGAGAGAGAGAGAGAGAGGTGAAAGTGAAAAGGCGGAATATGAAGAAAGGAAAGAGTGCTTAAAAGGCAAGATAATAAAGGAAAGTGGGCCAAAGTTTATATCATAGATAGATACAAAAGGCATGAGAACAATAAGAAAATGGTGAAAAGAAGGAATGGTGCGTTTTGGTTGATTACTGCTGCTGATGTGCAAGGAATGGATCATTGGAGAAGAAGCTTGTAGTGGTGGGAGAACCGTGGAAAGGCTTGGAACAGCACTCAGAGAGAGAGAGAGAGAGTTCTTATTGCTTGCTCACGGGGACTGCCTCCAGATGTTGACTTTTGTAAGTAATCAAATGAAAAAGTCTTGGCTGCCCTGGGATATTAGGTATTAAGGTTTTGAAAGGCCTGTTGCATCTTGGGGTCTATCTTTGGAGCTAGCTTAAACACTCAAGGTTAGACAAGAAGAATTTTCCATAAATGGACAGTGAAACAAAACGAATGCCATTTACTTATGCAATTAGAACAGTACGATTAGCACATGGTTATCGCTAATTGTAATGTTGGTTGTTGGTAGTTTGATGTCTGCGTCAAAGAAATCGTCATCAGTGACTAAAAGGAGATGGAATCCCATTTGAAACAATGCTCACATTACCTGGTGATTTAGGCCAAAAGAAGAGAGAGGATGACTTCACGCAAGGGTAAAAATTTGATTAGATCTTAAATATATTAATGTGTGCCCTATATCTAATTGGATCATATGCTAGTTTGTACATATTTATTATAAATGCAAATCAAATTTATTAATTTTTTATCTATTGCCGTCCGGATCTGTCCTTCGACTCGGGCGCGATCGGTCTCCTGATCGGGCTTCCTCCTGGGCGGACCTGCACAGAAGTCCTCACGCGAGAGGCGTTGGGGATGGCCCTCCGTAGAAGACCCTCCGATGCTCAAGTCAGTGGGGATCGACGATCAACAGAAATGAGGAGAAGGATCTCTCTAGGGAGTCCCTCCGGGGGCGACCAATCGGAAGCTCTAGGGGAGCGCCGATGAGCAGTGAAGGAGAGAGAGAATGAGTGAGAGTAAGAGTAAGCCAGGAGCTGTGTGCGGGGGCTTGTACGCATACCTGAGAGAATCTGAAAGTATCATATTTATAGGCAATCATTTGGATCTTAAGCGCCTTCTGAAAGGTTCGAAGGTTGTTAGGATACGGAGATGATTCGAATCAAGCTGTTGTAAGGCCGGTGGGATCCGTATCTTGTTCGTTGAAGGATCGACGGCTGGGAGAGCTCTTTAATGGCCTGAGATCTGATGAGTGCGTAGGTCCCAGGCCATTATTTTAGATCCTAGATCACTCCTCGATATGATTCTTTGTTTAGGATTCTGTTATGCTAGGCCTGGGCTCTCCCGCGTCGGGTTCCACGAGGTGTGTGTCGAGCAATGGATTGCTCTGGGGTTGCTCGGGAGAACCGAGCTATGGGTAGCTCGGAGGGACCGAGCTATGGGTAGCTCGGGAAAGCCGAGCTATGGGTTGCTCGGGAGGACCGAGCTATGGGTTGCTTTGGGGACCGAGCTATGGGCAGCTCGGGAGAACCGAGCTATGGGTAGCTCGGGGGAGCTATGGGTTGCTCGGGGAAGCCGAGCTATGGGTTGCTCGGGAGGACCGAGCTATGGGTAGCTCGGGGAAGCCGAGCTATGGGTTGCTCGGGAGGACCGAGCTTTGGGTAGCTCGGGGGGAACCGAGCTATGCGTAGCTCGAGAAAGCTGAGCTATGGGTTGCTCGGAGAACCGACTATGGGTTGCTCGGAGAACCGAGCTATAGGTTGCTCGGCCCGTTGGACCACATTAATTAGCTTGTTCTTCATGGACGTAATGTAGCGGGCGGGGGGATGGGGCTGATCTTAGCCCTTCCCGGTTATCAATGCAATGGCGATTTTACCCCTCAACACATGCCCCCCACTCCCTAGTTCGAAGCGTAGGTTTGGGCATAGGGAGTATAGACTTAGGTGGCGCAATCCGAACGGGGGACATGTATTTGACAGCCTACGCAATGATGCCCTAATTAATGCTGTGGGACCGTCTTGCCTTTTCGAGGTGGATCCATCATTCCTTAGGAGCGAAGGCAACGACTGGGGAAGCGCCACGTAGGAGATCTCGATTTTTGGTGCCCGTAGTGGCGGTTCCGGATGCCTTGGTTGAGACGCCTCATCTTCACCCTGAGGCGTTTTCCTTGGGAAAAATGGAGTCGTGGCGGCGCCATCCCTATTTAAAGCGCTCTTTCGCTTTCCCTTAGAGAACTTCGTCTTTCCGTTTTCACAGCGATCTTGCTCAGCATCTCTTGCGATTGAAGACATGGTGAGTCCGAGTGATCAGGCTTTGGAGGTGACCTTGGCGGACCTGGAGCGGATATGCCGTATGTACAAGATCCCCCAGGATGTTACCTTGTTGCTTTCGACGGCTGAGGACAGGGTAACATCGGATTGGGAGACGAAGCATTCTGCTACGAGGAAAGCTTGAGGGCAGGTCTTAGGTTTCCTCTTCATCCGCTGGTGCGGGAGGTGATGAAGTTCTACAATATATGCTTACCATGGTGGCTCCCAACAGTTGGCGCAACCTCATCGGATTCATCTCGTTGTGCAACCGTGTTGGAGTGACCGCGATCCTTCCGATGTTTAGGGTGTGCTTCAATCTGGTCTTGGGAGGGCCTCAGAGTGGCCTTACATCGGCCCCCGGAGGTCCTTCAAGATGATTTCGGATAACCCATCGTCGATAAAGGAATGGAAGTCGCGATTCTTTATAGTCGAGGGAAATATCGGCTCGGATTTTTCTCGGGTGTGGGGACAATATGCAAAGGATCCAGAAGCGCACCCGGAGTTAACCGAGTCGGAGAAAAGGGATCTGATCGTGTTGCGCAGCAGTCAGCGCTTCCAGCCAGTGTCCTTCTATCGGAGGATGCTCTCTTTGCGGCCGGATTGAGTCCCGTCGATCCTCGCGGTGAGTATCACTTCGCAGCCAATAACTTAATGTGGCTCCATCTTTGATTTTTGTGCGAACTAACAGACGAATCACATTGCCCCTACAGCCGAAAGGTCGGCGCTCGCAGACCAGATGAGGGAGGAGCTGGGAAAGCGCCGCAGGAGATCGGCTCCAGCAGCAAGCATCGGACCGAGAAGAGGTCTCGCCCTTTTGGCTCCCGCCCTAGGGGAATCAGGAGAGACGGTGATGATCGGCACTCCTCGCCGCCGCGAGCCGGAAGTATCGAAGTCCCAGCAGCGCATGATCTTTCGGCACCGAAGGAGGGTCTGTCAGGAGGCGAAGATCGGGACGCCGCAGGGGTCTCGAAGGAGGCTGCTGAAATTTCCTCCCCGCATTGTCGTTTTATCCGACGATGGCGAGGGAGCAACGCCGGTTCACTTGGGGGCCCCCGGGCGGGGTGGCTCGGTCTCCCTCATTGGAGGCTGGTAGCTCGGGGTGGTTACAGGCGAGGTGGGAGCGACCTCCGCTTCGATCGAAGTGGGAGAAATGGTTACGGCTGTCGAGGTTCGGCCTGGGCTGCTGGTGGGAGAGCCAGCAGGCGACGAAGGGATGGCCGAACCTGTCGAACCATCGATCGAGCCTCGCGGGGTGCTCTCTGGTGAGGGGCCTTCCGCCGAGGCACAGGAGGCCCCGGGGGAAGCCAAAGTTTCCGAGGAGTCTGTCGGGGTAGGGGAATGTTCGAGGAGATAGAAGCAGAAGAGGGGGAAGAAGGAGATGGAGGGGAAGAAGGAGAAGGAGGGGAGCCGTCGAGCGAAGGGGACGTTCGGGCCGGGGCTCCCCGGAGTCGAAATGCCCGAGGCTTCTCAAATGAGGGCTCTGGCGGAGGAAGCTGGCCAACCGAGGGCCTCATGGGCCGCGGGTTTCCAGGTTGGCTTCTGAGCGCGGACTTCCACTCACGCGACCCGGAGGTGAGTGCCATGTTCTCCGCTTTGATGCGGTCCGCGTTCCAAGGGGGAGAGAGTTCCTCGACAAGAGGAAGTTATCCGAAGGACCTTATTGAGATGGCCTTTAGATACACCGGGGCGCCGAATGAGGCTTTTCTTCTTCTCGAGATTGACGATCTTGCTCTCATGAGGATCGCTACGGATTACGCGTCTCGGGTAAGTCGCCGCATCGAAGTAGGTTTTTAGTCAGTTAGCTCGACTGCGTTCTTTATATGTGTGCAATCTTTTTCTTGCAGAATACCCTGATCATGAGGGCGCTGAAATGGCACTTGCATCTGGCTGTTGGAGCTTGGGCTTGGGCCTGCCAAGAGGTCGATCACCTCAATGAGAGGGTGGATTCTACAGATAAACTTTCCCGAGCCCTGGTGGTCCTTCAGAGGGAGCTCGAGGAGGCTCACAGGTTCTTGCAGTTGAGAGGGAAAGAGCCTCTCAACTTGCCACACAGGTCAGTGAGCTTTAAGGCTTCCGTGAGCAGTCTGAGAAGCTCAGTCTGGAGCTATCTCAGATCAAGGTGGAGCATGAGAGTAAGGTCAATTCTATGCAACAGTTCTTTGATAAGAGGTGGGACCAGTTGAAAGCCAGCCATGCAGAAGATAAGGGCAACTGGAGCAAGAGGTTCGAGAAAGAAGAGCATAGGTATCGGCGGCAGCAGGACCACCTCACCCGTCTGAATAAAGAGCTCACCGACACAAAGGATCGGCTAAAGTGGTTGGACGAACGAGCTGCTCGACTTTCCGATGAGCTCGACTACGCCTGTCAAGAAATTGGAGACACCCAGTCCCGGGTGGACGAACTAAAAGAGAGCCTTCACCAAAACCAATCGGCTAAGTCTAGGGCTCTTAATAGGGTCCAAGTGCTGGACGGTGAATTAGCCCGGCGGGACGAGCAGGTAGGGCGCTATTTGTTTTGTCCATTTTGGTTTTTCGGCTTCCGCTTTACTCGGCTTTTTGTCTGCAGTTGAACAGGATGAGCCAGGAGTTTCAGGAGTGGCTGACGGCCTTTGGAGAGGAGGCGGCCTCGAGGCACCGAAGGATCTCCGAATTGAAGAAGCAATTAGCCGAGGCAAACGCGTGGGCCTCTTCAGCGGTGGAGGAGTACAAGAACTCTACCGAGTTTGCTGACGAACGCAGGGCGGCCTGCACCAATGCATTCCAGCTCGATGAAGAGGAGGCGCAGGCTAAGATTGCTCAGACTTACCCTGACCTGGACCTGTCTTGTTTGGAAGCCGAGTATTATGAGACACGCACCCCGGGGGCCAAGAAGATGAATATGGAGAGATTTCTGACGTTGATCTTGAAGCTGTTGTGGGAGTTGATGTTGCCGCCGAGGTATCCCGGCGGGATACTGCTGAGGAGGGGGGCCAAGCGATGCCCCCGCTGATGCTGCTGCAGGAGACGCCGGGTCTGATCCCAAGTCTTGACCCTTTGTGGGCCCATATGTATTTTCTCTTTCTTTTGTTTTGTAGTTTGACCGAAAATCAGTAAACGGGTCAGTTGCTTTCATTTGTTTGTCTTCCTTGGATGACTTTTGTCTTAAATTTTCATCCCAACTGCGAGTGCCGCTTGGTTCGTTTTCTGGAAGGAACATCTTGGTCGAGGCCAAGGCATAGGGATAGCCCGACGAGAGAGTCAAGCGACAACGCAGCTTGGTATAAAAGATGGGGGTTGAGAGACATTCAATTTGGCTTAAGCCGAATGACACAGTGGTTCGGCCAGGACCGAAGAATGATGTGGCTCGGCTAGGGTCGATGGATGAAATAGCTCGGCTAGGGCCGAGGGACGAAGTGGCTCGGCTAGGGCCGAGGGACGAAATAGCTCGGCTAGGGCCGAGGGGCAAAATAGCTCGGCTAGGGCCAAGGGGCGAAGTGGCTCGGCTAGGGCCGAGGGGCGAAGTAGCTCGGCTAGGGCCGAGGGACAAAATAGCTCGGCTAGGGCCGAGAGACAAAATAGCTCGGTAGCCAAACTGAGGTCGTGCCTTCGATGAAAGGGGGGAGTTTGTCCCCGGGCAGGGGGTTTGTTAAACCTTCGTTGTCGCCCCTTTATTCTTTTTGGTAAGAAGAGGGTTTGGCCTTCGCATCTATTTATTACCCCTGTCAGTGCTTTGTCTTTTCAAGGCGGGTCGATTTTGTTTTACCGAAGTGGGTGGTATGGCTCTGCGGCCAGCAAAAGGTCGCCCAGCACTTTTCGACGAACCTCTACTGTGTCGATCTTTTCCAATGCAGGTTGCTTTGGCGTGTGGTGTAAGTGCTTATTTGCCATTGGAGGATGTCATTTTCGCAGGACGATCCCCCAGATCCACCAATATTTGCAAGATCGGTGGACGGTTTTCTGCATTTAAAGCTCGTGATTTGGGATCAGAGATAATCTTTTGGCCTACGTCATGGCCGGGCGACGCACTTGGCATGCATTGAGGGGCGCTGTTTTCATTTTAGGAGGCCACGTGGTGGTGTGGGCTTGGCGTTTTGAATCTTGGGGCCTTCTGTTCTGATAGCTGTTCCCGATTCGTCTCCGCCTATAAAAAGGGGGAAAGAGGGCTGTGTTGGGCCATCCCAAAGTTTTCTTTTCTGTAAATTGTGAAGATGCACACGACGCCTGCCTCTCTGGTGCCATGAGAAAATACGTGGGAACCATTTGGGAGGCAGATTACTGGCATACAAGGCTCTCTGCTAGGGATATTATTGGCTCACTATGTAAACGATGCTACTGAGCTAGTCCAGAAGTGTGGCAGTTGCTAGCGATATTCTAATGTCCAATGATAGCCAGCCTGTCCGCTAAGCCCGCTCTCTGCTTCGTGGCCCTTCGTTCAATGGGGAATGGATATCCTTGGACCGTTTTCCCAGCCTCAGGTCAACGGAGGATTTTACTTGTTGCCATCAATTATTTTACCAAATGGGTTAAGGTCAGGCATTAGCCAAAATCATCGAGAGCAAGGCGAGGACTTTTTTTTAAAAGTCTATTATTTGCTATTTTGGGCTGCCTCACACTATCATCATCGACAATGATCGACAGTTCGATAATGCTACATTTAAGTTTTTTTGCATCGAGCTGGGTATCTGCCACCGATTCACTTCTGTCGGACATCCATAATCCAACGGAGAAGCAAAAGTTATGAATCGGACTATCCTTCGGGGACTCAGAACCCGACTGGATGAGTTCAAAGGCAAATGGATGAAGGAACTCTCAATTGTGTTGTGGGCATATCATACGACTGCAAGGATCCCCACAGGGGAAACTCCTTTCAATCTCGTCTTTGGATCTGAAGCGGTCATCCCTGTGGAGATCGGCCTTCCAAATCCCCAAGTGGAGTCATACAAGGAAGAGGACAATCTTCATCAACTAAGGGCTAGCATCGACCTCATCGATGAGACCCGGGATTAGGCGTGGCTCAAGATGGCTGTCTTTTGCCAGCGAGTAGCAAAATATTACAATGCCTGAGTCTACCTTAGGATATTTCGCTCTGGAGAGTTAATTCTCAAAAGAGCCAAGGTATCTAAACCAACCGAAGGGGGCAAGCTATCTCCAAATTGGGAGGGTCCTATCGCACGGGTCTCTGAAGCACTTCACCAAGGAGCGTATCGAATCGAGAAGCTTAATGGGTGGCCAATCTCGTGCACTTGGAATGCAGACAACCTTCGCCGATATTATCAATAGTGAGTGTATTCAGCTGATGAATATAGAAGAGCCTCAAATTTTATCTTTCTGTCCAGCTTGAAAATTTTCATATTTCAAAAGGCTCTCGACGGTCCCGCGATCATAAGAACACCCCTAGACCGGCCGAGAAACCCCTAAGGTGGTTCAAGACCTATGGTCCTGAGTCAACTCCTAGGCCAGGCGAGAAACCTCCAAGGCAGTTCCAAATGGCTCTTGGTGGCCCCGCGATCATAAGAATACCCCCGGGCCGGCTGAGAAACCTTCGAGGCAGTTCAAGATCTATGGTCCCGATGGGCCCGAGTCAACTCCCGGGCCAGCTGAGAAATCCCCGAGGCAGTTTCAAAAGGCTCTCGGTGGCCCCACGATCATAAGGACACCCCCGGACCAACCTAGAAACCCCCAAGATGATTTAAGACTTATGGTCCTGACGGCCCCGAGTTAACTCCCGGGCTGACCGAGAAATCCCTGAGGTAGTTTCAAAAGGCTCTTGACGGCCCCACGATCATAAGGACATCCCCGGACCGATCGAGAAACCCTCGAGGTGGTTCAAGACCTATGGTCCTAGCACCCCGAGTCAACTCCTAGACCGATCGAGAAACCCCCGAGGGAGTTCTAAAAGGTTCTCAATAGCCTCGTGATCATGAGGACACCCTCAGACCAGCAGAGAAACCCCAAGGCAGTTTAAGACCTATGGTCCCAGCAGCCCAAGTCAACTTCCAGGCTAGCCGAGAAACCCCCAAGGCAGTTTCAAAAGGCTCTCGGTGGCCCCCCGATCATAAGGACACCCACGGACCGATCGAGAAACCCCCGAGGCGATTCAAGACCTATGGTCTTGGTGGCCCCGAGTCAACTCTTGGGCCGACCGAAAAACCCTTGTGGTAGTTTCAAAAGGCTCTCGGCGGCCCCGCGATCATAAGGACACCCTCGGATCGGCCAAAAATTTCTTGAGATGGTTCAAGACCTATGGTCCCAGCGGCCCCGAGTCAACTCTCGGGCCGGACGAGAAATCCCCGAGGCAGTTCCAAAAGGCTATCAGTTGCCCCATGATCATAAGAATACCCTCGGGCCGACCAAGAAACTTTCGAGGTGGTTCAAGACCTATGGTCCTGGCAGCCTTGAGTCAACTCCCAGGCCGACCGAAAACCTTCGAGGCATTAGCACCCAAGGAGCACTTCAGCATATGCCCAGGAGGCAGAGGTGTGCCTAAGTGTCCCTATAAAATCTGTGCATCAGGATGCTGACTCTCAAAGTATACCAAGGAGATTGGAGGCATACCTAATCGAGTGTAAAGGCTAAAATCCATGACACGATCACCAAGAGACTAAAGCACTACAAAAAGCTAAGTTCATTTTTCTTAAACAAAATATTTCTTTCATTAATCTTATTTCAGTATCATATAAAAAGATCGACACTAGTCGGATTACAAAAGTGTCAAAAAAGAAAAATATATAACTTTAAGGCTCGATGGATCCTGGCCATCTTCAGCATCGCCACTCTCTGGATCCTTCCCTTCGTCCTCAAGCCGAATGCGTTCAAGGCTGCTTATTTTGAAGATCTAGAAGGCCTTCTCCTTACACTTCTCAAAGCCATGGAGAAAGACATCGATGGCCACCTCACTCAATTCCGTAGCAAAATCCGTGGAGCCTTTGTAGTGCTCCATGGCCTCCCGAGCTTGGGCTTCGGTGGCAGCCACCTTCTCCGTAGCTTGGGCTTCGACGGTGGCCAACTTCTCCATAGCCTCTTGGGTTTGGGCCTCGGCGGCGGTCATTCTCTTCCAGGAAATTCGAATGTCCGCCTCCGCAAAAGCCTTCTTCTCCATAGCAGCCCAGGCTTCGAACTCAGCCTTATCAGCCCTCTCTTTGGCGTGATCCAACTTGAGGAGAGTGTCTTCCAACCTCTCCTCAGTCGGCCTAAGCCTCATCATGGCGTCCGCCAATTTGGCCTCAACGACTCTGGCCTTTCTCTCGGCTTCCTCAACCTAGGCCTTCGATAAGCGGCTCTCCTCTTGAGCAGCTCAGAGCTCGCCGGCCGCCTTCGTCTCTTGAGCCTGAACCTCGGCCAACTCCTTGACCAGGCCATCGGCCCGAGTCTTGGCGGCGATTAACTCCTGCCGAGCATGTCCATAATTATTGGCGGCTCCAATGCAAGCATCCCAGAGGATAAAAAGGCCGTTGAACATCTACATGAATCAATCAGTCAAGACTCAAATCAAGTCCAATATAAGGAGATATGAGGCAAACAAGCTTACCTGGAGGGCAGCGATGAAGAGGATATCTAGGTTATCGGCGATCGGCTTACGATAGAGCTCGGCCTAAAAGTTTGGAAGACTGGAGTGGCTCAATACACGCTCCGCCAGCCAACCATGGTGTATCGCGGACATTCGAGGCGGTTGACTCCTTGGGGCACTAGTGAGAGTGTTCCTTGTTCTTCCAGCGTTGATCGGGCAGCCGATGGGGCATCATCTTCAACCTCCACAATGGGAGGTGTCCCAACTCTCACCTCCAGCGTTGCTTTGCCTCTCGGCTCGACAGCAACCAGGGGATCGTCCCTCGATGGTTCCGCCTCAACTTCAATAGGGGAAGACCCCATTACTGGCACCTCGGCGGGGAGACTCTCCCTTCTCGGCTCTCCCATTGATGCATCCTTAGAGGGAGCCATGGGGGCTCATGATGTCCCGCCCTGTTCTTCCCGTTGAGGCTTCTTGGGCGCTGTCCTCACTGTGTCGCCAACGACCTCTCTCCTCCTTCAGACGCCCGTCATCAAGTATTCCAGAGAAAACTTTATTGCTGCATAAAGAAGCAAAAATCATAATGTAAAAAAAAATTTAAAGGGTATGGCACTCACCGGGCGCCGATGGTGGCGACACTGACACTACACCGGCATCACGGAAGTTTCTCTCCGATAATAATTCTTGATAGGGAGGAATGTCAGAAGATATCGGCAAGTCAAAGACTTCGATCTTCCTCATTGATAATCGAGTTCTTATTAGAGCTGGTGTCGTGAATGCCTCAACCCATTCTCACTCCATCCATATGGGCATATAAAAATTGGGACTTTCATACCTTGATTTTGTAAGGCAGGTTGAGTCTGAGGGCTCTTTTGGGCCTAGAAGCGAAGCTCCACCACCCGACTTTATTGGGATTATGGAGTTTGTATAAAACCCAAAACAAGGAAACCCGAGCAGAGAGGCCATGAAAATGACAGAGCACGATAAAGGCGCAGATAATCTGAATAGAGATCAGAGTTAATTGCATCGGGATGATGTCATACATATCTAAGAGATTGAGGAAGAAAGAATGGAAGGAAAGACGAGCCCACTCCTAAAAAATTCCTCAGACAGGGCAACCCCACCAAACTAGCTAGAGGTTACCTTGTCATCAGGATGGGAGGCAGAAAGACAGATGCTATCGGGTATCCCGTACTGGACCCTAAGGTTCTTTATATCTTGTGCAGACATGGTGGAGACTATCCCCTCTGGACCGACAGACTCAGGAGTGGTAGCCGAAGGAGATACCAAACGACTTGGTGGTGAAGGAGAAACCCTAGATGTTGCTAGGTCTACGGCCGCCGGGCGGTCACAGATGGAAATACCATCAGGAGCCCAATGCCATGCCCGAAGGATCTCATCCTCGGAGGGTTTGACCATGGGACTCTTACCCTTTTTATTGGAACTGGAATCCATGGAAAGAAAAGAAAGGAACAAAGAAGGTGAAAGGAACTGACCTAAAGATTAGAAAGATAAAAGCAAGAACTCAGGACTCAAAAGGTGAAAAAGGCACATAGAAGGTATTAGATACGTGAAAGGCTTGAAATTAAGGACAGGCGGGACGATCTTTATACATAATTTTTGAAACGTCCCACCCATGACAATGCCGCGTGGAGACTCATAAGTGGAGGCAATGTCCAGCTGTCCAAAAACTCTTTGCTATCTAAAATACAACACCTCAATAACGCTTGTAGGGCGTGATCCACGCCCAATGATGGAACATAGATAAGAACAATCAATAATGATACCCACCTTTTTCATCGATCAAGGGGTATTTTTCTTAATCCCCACGTGGACCAAATCACTTTTGGTGTCGTTCCTCAAATGATGAGGAGACTTTGAGGAGACTTTACCTCCTCGAAGGCACGTGCCCACCTCTGCTAATTTATGGCATGCAAAGCTCAATAAAAATGGAAGATTTTGCGCTCCTTTCTCTTGGCATGTGCTACGCGCATGAGCGCCAAGACTCAGGAGCGGAAGGGCATATGATGTGGCTGCTAAAAGCCATGTGTAGGTTAAATTACCTGACGACGAAAGTTGATAGGATGCCAACAGCCTTAGCTCCTAGGCGGCCCCAGCTCTTAGGCGGTTCTGGCTCCTAGGCGGTCCCGGTTCCTAGGTGGCCCCAGTTTTCAGGTGGCCCCAGTTCTTAGGCGGCTCTAGCTCCTAGGTGGCCCTAGTTCATAGGCAGCCCCAGTTCTCAGGCGGCCCCAGCTCCTAGGCGGCCTCAATCCTAAGGTGGCCTTATCTCTGGACTCAGCTTTAGCTTCCTAGACAAGCCTTTGCTTTTGACCAGGTTGAGCTCATCAGCCGCCTTTAGCTTATATATGTCTAATAAGACAAGCTCCACTAGTTCTGGTATGGGCCTAAAAAGTCATCATCCATCATGAAGCTTTAATGATCCAAATCAGATGAGCTCAAAAAGTTATCATTTGCCATAAAGTACCAATCATCCAATTCAAATGGATAAATCCCACTAGTTCTGACATTCATTCACAAAGACGTGGCTCATCATAAGATTCTAAGCATCTTAAGCAAGTCTCAAAAAACTTCATGTTAATAAAAGGGTAAGAGGGACCCCTGGCCAAGGTATGAATTCAAAAGAAAACACTTAGAGAGTTTTTTCATCTTTCCAACTCTCTCTTTCGAGCTTATTCAGGCTCACGACTGTGATTCTTATTACTAACTGGAGCGTCGGAGGGTCCTCGCTGAATATTCGATCTCTGGGACTTCTTGCAGATCTCGACGCGAAGATAAAGCTGCCTCAGCAAACTCACGGAACATCCACTGATGCTTAAGGATGTCAGCCCGAATGATTAGGCATCATCAAAAGTCATTTTAAAGAGAAGCTATGTTATTTCCTTCAGACTTCTTTCGTGAACTTGTTAGTTGATCCATAAAAATAGTATATCTATACAAATATAATTGCAAAACATCAAAAATATGAAAAATATTTTAAACCAAAAACTAATAAATAAAACTATTTCTTGAAAATTACCTCTCTTTTTTAATGTAAGTATAACTT